>CM060328.1:16538790-16558716 GCA_030674155.1 Stramonita haemastoma
ACAACACAACACAACACAACACACACACACACACACACAAACACACACACACACACACAAACCAGCATCAAAACACAGAGCTCTAGACAGAAAGCCTGCAAGCTCAAGCAAACTTACACCGATAATCAACTTGTTCATGAACCGATCAATGTTTGTGCGCTTGAACTTGGTCTTGCCGCTGTTCATCATCAGCTTGGTGTCTTTGCCGGCGAAGATGACCAGACCGTAACACCACTCCGTGTTCCTCAGCACGCAGCCCCGCAGCAAGATCTTCTCGTTGTCCAGGGAGAACGTCTTCCCCTGCCAGTGCATCTTGCCCTCAAACTTGGCCAGCCGGTTGTTCGGCGGCTCACTGATCACTTCCGCTGTTTGTGTGATCGAAACAAACAAAAAACAAAAAAAAAAGCAGTTAGCTTTTATATCCACAGCTGTCAGAGTTTCCCCCACTTTCAGCTCCTCTCAGCTGCTAATTATTCCAGCCCAGCCCAGCCCAGGCCAGCTGATGCTATTTATAGCAGGACCTGACCACACTTGGACTGTATCAAGGGAAAGGGCGCACTAAATTTAGCACTCTTGACTGAGTGATGTTGGATTTGTGCGCTGTGTATTGTGTTAGTGGACCGTAGGTGTGGTAAAAAAAAAAAAAAAGTACCAGTTTCTCACACCGTTTTTGTTGTTTTTGTCTTTTTGTTCATTTGGAACTCATGATGGCAAAGTGTTTTGTTTTGTTTTGTCTGGTTGGGTTTTTTCTGTTTTCTTTTGGCCCATTCACTCCTGACAAAATTAAGGTAAGATTCCTTAACACAGATGTCCCTGTTGAGGTGTATTTGGATGTGCGTCTGCGTGGGAACGAAAAGCTGTGAGTGGAGTGAGGCACTGATATATAAGAACTTGATGTGAGATCTTGATCTGTTTTTTGGTTTTTTTCCTTCGATACCAGATAATGTAGTTCTGCTTCATGAGAGTTTCAGTTTTAGATAGCCTTTGTTACTCATGTTCTTGTCTTGTGGGTGTTGTACTGTGACATTGTGAGCTTGTTTTACTTTACCACTAAAATTTCTTGTTTCCAAAAAAAAAAATTAAATAAAAAAAAGCTCCCTTGGGCAAAAGTACTGTCACCATCAGCAAAGATACTGAGCAAACAGAGCCTTTTAACAGCAAAAAATACAGTCGGAACAAATCCCCCATCAGCAAACCTGCTGTTTACTTCCACAGAAATACAGAATAAACAGAGCCCCCTAAAATTATCATCACTGAACACAATGCCCGTGACTACTGCTGTGTCTGTCCCTACCATCAAAGGCAGCCATCTTGGCATGGTCGTCAGCCATTTCCGCTGTTTCTTCCAACGCTTGGCGAACCTTGAGGTTGGTCTCCCTGCAACACACAGCCAGGTAAGGTACAACACACAGCCAGGTATAGTGCAACACACAGCCAGGTAAGGTATAACACACAGCCTTTACTGCAACACACAGCCAGTAAGGTACAACACACAACCTTTACTGCAACACACAGCCAGGTAAGGTACAACACACCACCTTTACTGCAACACACAGCCAGGTATATTTTGTATTTGTACCACTTTATGTCACGCAGATTTCTCTGCGTGAAATTCGGGCTGCTCTCCCGGGGAGAGCGCGTCGCCACATGTGCAGCGCCTACCCTTTTTTTTTTTTTTCTTCTTTTTCCTGCATGCAAGTGTATGTGTTTTCCCTATCAGAGTGGCTTCTTTCTACAGAATTTTGCCAGGGACAACCCCCTTGTTGCCGTGGGTTCTTTTACGTGCGCTAAATAGTGATGCGTACACATCATAGTACACAGGTATAGTACAACACACAGCCTTTACTGCAACACACAGCCAGGTACAGTGCAACACACAACCTTTTCTGCAACACACAGCTTGGTCAGATATAACACACAACCTTTACTGCAACACACAGACAGGTATAGTACAACACCCAACCTTTACTGCAACACACAAACAGGTATAGTACAACACACAACCTTTACTGCAACACACAGCCAAGTAAGGTACAACACACAACCTTTACTGCAACACACAGCCAAGTAAGGTACAACACACAACCTTTACTGCAACACACAGCCAGGTATAGTACAACACTCAACCTTTACTGCAACACACAGCCAGGTATAGTACAACACACAACCTTTACTGCAACACACAGCCAGGTATAGTGCAACACGCCTTTTCTGCAACACACAGCTTGGTCAGATATAACACACAACCTTTACTGCAACACACAGACAGGTATAGTACAACACCCAACCTTTACTGCAACACACAGCCAGGTATAGTACAACACACAACCTTTACTGCAACACACAGCCAGGTATAGTACAACATACAACCTTTACTGTCCACCGTCTTGACAGCACAAAACCACAAAAGACACTCACATTGTCATTAACTATTTTGACATAGCTTCTTCAGCATCCAACATGACATGAAAAGAGCCATGATAATGAAAGAGCAGAATTAGCATTCCATGTGGGAAAAGCAATAAAGGAAAAAAATTATCACTGCACTGTCATTTGATAAGACAGGATGAAAAACACATCATCGTTTTTATTATCTTGGCTAAAAAGGAAAAAAAGGACAAGATTTTACTCACAAAATGATCAATAATACACAGAAATAAGTACTAATTAACAGCACTCAAATCAAAACAGACATATGAGATAACCCAGAAGAAAAACAAACCCTGTATCAATAAATGCATCCTACCACTAAACCCTTTAGGGATAAAATCAGGACAAACCCTGGTAAATAAATGAATGAAACAACAATCCAATACAATGATGATTATAGCCCCACTTAGGAGGAAATACAAACTGCTTAGATATGAGAGACTGAATAACAGCCATGGACAAAAATAATGACCACAAAAGAATACTTTACTTAGTAAAGCTATTATATTCATGTACCATCTGAAAATAAAATTTTGACGACTTGACTTGACTGAAACAGCCCACAGCATCCCAATGTGGAAAAATGAGGCAAAGTCACCAGTTTTGTTCAGTGCACTTTGCGGAAACCTTTCAAAAAAAAAAAAAAAAGTCTGAGGCCTCTTACCCATCCAGCTCTGCTGTTTCAATGTAGCACAGACTGTGGGGCTCGCTAGTGGACAACACCATCAGGTCTGCCTGAAAACACACCCAGCTCATCCTCTGTAGGCACAACCAACCAGCTCAGACATGAACACACTGCTTTAGCTACAACAGTTAGGAGACGGAGTGGCCCAGAGGTCAGGGCACTAGCTCTCCCCAGTGCTAAGGTTATGCAGTGCAGAGCATTGACAATGCATGCATCTTAAGATTCAGTACCAGTCTCCCAATTCACCCAGCTGTGCCCTCTTTAGGATTTGGATGGTTTTGTGTATGTGTGTGTATATATATATATATATATATATATATATATATAGATAGATAGATAGATAGATAGATAGATAGATAGATAGATAGATAGATAGATAGATATAGATATAGATATATAGATATATAGATATATAGATACATGCATTTCCATGACCCAAACAGAGTTTTTTTTTTTTCTGGAATAAAGAACTTTGACTTTGGGAGAGGTAAAGCAGCCAGGGAGAAGACATGGGCACCACCTTCAAGATGCTGCTGGGCCCTGGAGAAACTAATGTCTCTCAGACTCTGTATCCTCACTCCCCATTGACCTCATAGGTTATAGGAACACATTTTTACATATGTGTGTGTGTGTGTGTGTGTGTAGTGTGTGTGTGTGTGTGTGTGTGTGTGTGTGTGTGTGTGTGTTGTGTGTGTGTGTGTGTGTTCATTTATTTTATTTTATTATATTCTTTTATATCGAGGATAATGGAATAAGCACTCATGCGCTTTTTTTCATCAAGTCCCTGTGTGTATGCAGTTGTGTAAATATTATCATCTGTTCCCACCGCACACAATGGCCTACTCTTACAAAAAGCGGAACAGGATTTAATGTGTGCGCAAGATGTTCTGCGATGTTCTTCTTCTGTGTGTGTGTGTGTGTGTGTGTGTGTGTGTGTGTGTGTCTGTGTGTCTGTGTGTCTGAGTGTGCATGTGCGTGTGTGCATACATGCCTGCATGCATGCAAGCGTACGTGCATGTGTGGTTGCATGCATATGTTAGTGTGTGTGTATATATGTTTGCAGAAAAACAGTAGGGGAGGGAGGGGAAGAAACTAACAGAACAGAAAAGAAAGAGATATTGTGTATACATGTATGTAGCCGTACTTGTGTACAATGAGCACAAATCATGAGACAGGGGGAGGGGGGGGGGGTAATAAGCAGGACCTTCTTGCTGTGTGAGGGTTTTTTGTTCAGAAAGTAACCAGCAGTTTTCTTTTCTCTTTTGTTTCTTCTTGTTTTTAAAAGACTGTAACTGAAAATAACTAGGCTGCCGCTGAAATAAGCTGTCATTTCTTCAGATAACGAACTCAACACTCTAATCCCTAGACTGTTCTCTTTCAAAAAGAGACAAAGTCTTATCAAGTACTATCTCTGTACAATAGACAAGAGCAACAGACAGCCTGTAAACAGCCTCTATACCCTCTGTTCACCAGACTCCCATCAAACCATCGGTTCAACCTCAGACGCACATGCAAGGGGGGGGGGGTTATCGAGCAGGCTGTGAGCACACAGCATAAAAATAGGTGGAGAGAGGTTTGACGTAAAGGCACTCAAACAATAAACCACCCACTTTTTGTGTGTGTGTGTGGGGCTTTGTGACGTAGCAAGGTCGCGTCAATATCGCCTGTATCTATGTTTGTTAGCCTCCACAGCTGTTCCACACACGCTTTTCATGGTTCGGCACGAGTCTGTCGGTTTTTCAGAGGTTTTTTTTGGGGGGAGAAGAGGGGGGTGGTTGTGTGTATATGTGTGTGTGTGTGTGTGTGTGCGTGCGTGCGTGCGTGCATGTCCGTGTGTGTCTTTGTGTGGGTGTGCTTGAATGTGTGTACGTGCATACGCGCAGATTCATGTGCATGTAATATATGCAAAATACACACATATGTATACTCTGCATACCTATGGGCCTGAGTAAGTGCATGCAAATTTGTACCATGTAGATGAACACAAGCGTATACACGTGCATGTCTCTTTTCAGTCAATTACCAACATACTTACTCATGCACCAGCTGAAGATGACACACACTATGCATGTGAAGCCAGGTAATGAGGAAGGAGGAAAACTGACAGAGACACACACAGCCACTCCCAAAAAGCACGCAACAGACATGTTGTTCATCATGCACATGTTATGTAGGCATGAACTCTATGCACACACACACACACACACACACCACACACACACACACACACACACACCACACACACACACAACAACACACACACACACACACACACTCCCTCACTCACACACTCTCACACACAGATCATGACTGTATGTATATATCCAACAACACAATAACGGCAACGATAACCAGCTAGGCTTCTCCACACACTGCCCCTGCTGACAGACTCACAGCCACAAAGTCGTTGTTTTTCAGCCGGATGATGTCACCCACCGACACCTTGTGCCAGCGTTCCTCCACGATCTCCCCATGACGCAGCACGTAGGATGTGCGGTTGTTCACCTGTGCGTCGCTGCGATGCCGTTGCTGCAACAGCACAGAGACTTGAGTCATCAGGAAAAAGATGATAGGGGTCAAGACTCACAATGTATATATATCAAGTATATTTATATTATAGCATGCCTTGCTGTTCTATTTACTTTAGATGTCTATCACTCATCTATTTTCATTTTGGGGGCAATTTTACATGAATATATTTTCAAGTCCAAAACCGGTCCCACATATGCGTGCGCACACACACATACACACTCGCACGCACACACTAACACACATACACATACACGTGTGCATGCATGCACGCTCGCACACACGCTCGCACATACGCATGAGTGTGCACACATGCATGCACTAACATCATGCACACACACACAAACACACACACACACACACACAAACACACACACACACACACACACACACACACACACACACACACACACACACACACACACAGAGGATGGCAAGACACAGTCAAATCTGTATATATATATTCTTTTTATCATTTACACTCTCTCAGGACATCAAGACATAGTCAAGTCTGTATATATTATTTTTATTACTTACACTCTCTCAGGACATCAACTATCTGCTTAAGATACTGTTGACAGTCAAAAGCTATTAGAAATGTGGTAAAGATAATAAGAAAATCTGTTCAATATTTCCATAGATGAATAGATAAATGAATGAATCAATTAATCAAATAACTGATCAATCAATCAATAACAAAAGAAGGAAAAATCAAAAGTTGTATATAATCCCTTCTGTCTCATGGTCCAGAATTCAGAAACAAAAACATAAGTTTTTTGGTTTTTTTTTAAAAACTGTAATTGAATAAAGAAAACAAAGATTACCAAAGGTGAAATATAATTGTAGACAAAAAACCCTAGGGAAAAAGACAGACATGGAGTTAACATTTCAAAAAAGGAAGGGCTGATGAAAACACCAACAAACCTAAAAACGACAAAATAGGAGTGGTAGTAGTGATGATGTGAAATATTACATACATACTAATCATCAATACAAACTAATAACTATTACATACCCAGTACAAAACAGGAGTGATAAAAGCAGTGACGTGAAATATTGCATAAAACAACCCATGGATACAAATCAACAGCAACAACAGCAGTATTGTGAAACACTATGCACAAGTGCCCAGTACATAACAAACACTGCAAAAAACTGTAGGACACAGACCAATAACCCCCAAGTCAAACAAACTTTCAACAGCAATAATTGCGACATACATACACCCAAAATGAAACCAAACTGAACACCACAATACAATTCAAGATAGCAACAACTGAATGGAAAGGGTGGGAGAGGTTAGGGCAAGGGGGGTGGAGACAGGAAAGGTATGTATGATATTACGAACTACACTAGTATACAACTACAACTTTATCATTGTAAGAACGCAAATATTTCACCATATCTACAAGCAAGACTCCTTAGGAAAGGCAGGCTAAGCATGCATGCAAATAGATGAAGAGTAAGTACACAAGTGAAGGATGCATACACCCTGTGATGGCACAACTGGGGTATTTCTGTGCTGACTCATTAAAAGAAATATCAGCACTAATGCCCAAGCACACATGTATGTATGCACATTATATGCATGTGTGAGTGAACACACACTCACACATGCACGCATGTACGCACACACACACACACACACACACACCACACACACACACTCTACACACCTCTCTCTCTCTCTCTCTCTCTCTCTGTGTCTCTGTCTCTTAGTAAAAGGACACATGATAAAATGACAAAACACGACAAAATACAGATCAGAGAGGGTGAAGAACTTCGCCCAAAGGAAGACAACGACGCTTACTGGAAGACAACAGAAAAAACTAGGTGGACACAGCACGGTCATGAGCATCCCCCTACTCACATAGTCGTCCAAAATGTCCTTCAGTCCCGTGATGAGCAACACGAAGAGGAGGGGGGCACCGGTGGTAACTGGGGACAGGGAGGAGATAACTGGTGTCGTCTGACCTCCATTCCCACCACCATCCCGCCAACGACACCAACAATACCACCACCAACACCACCACAAAAGCCGCCCGCGCACACCATCAGGCATATACACAAAGCCAGGAAAAAATGCAACCATTTTAGTAATCCCTCAATTTCTTTCCTTTTCTTTTTTTTTTTAAATGGTTCCACCATGCCATCCAGCATGCACTTTCACCCAATACAGGCAACTATGGGGTACATAGAAACGCATGCAGAGAAATGCAATGACTGCGCACATCAGATCTGCAAGCAGCTTCTTTAAAAAACACAGAAGAAAAAATTTTGGAAAGGAAAGACATTTTAATGTTTGTCCTGCTTCGGGTCTGGTTGTGCACTCCTTTGACAAAAGCTGTTTAAAATGCTTTTTTAGTTCGTTTAAAATAATAATATAAAGGAAAAGGAAGAACAGACAAGCAAAGCAACAACACCAAAAAATCCTGTCTTAATGACTAGTAAGCAGATTAGATGGGACAAATAGCAAACATGCATCTAAATGGACAAGACAGAGAGAGAAAGAGGGAGGGAGAGGGAGGGAGGGAGGGAGGGAAAGAGAGAGGAGAGAGAGAGAGAGAGAGAGAGAGAGAGAGAGAGAGAGAGAGAGAGAGAGAGAGAGAGAGAGAGAGAGAGAGAGAGAGAGAGAGAGAGAGAGAACTCGAAAACTTTATTCACAAAAAGGCCATTGGCCCATACATGAAGGGGGGTTGCCGAGCTGCTTAGTATTTTGGTGAGGGAAAAAAAACCACAAAAAACAACCCAATAACAACAACAAAAATTACTGTATACAAAAGTCAGATACACAAATATAACCTACGACAACAATATATCTCTTATTCTGAAAGCTTTACACAAATATAAAGTGAGGCTGCGCACAACCTCAGACTGACTTGATGCCATGAGTAAACAGAGTCAAAGGAATTAGGCTGCCTACTATATTTTACAGGGGTGTAATTCTGCCTAACATCCTCTAATACTGGACAGCATAACACAAATGTACTTCGTCCTCAGGTGCTTGCTTACATAATGGACATTGTAACCTGGGGTCATCAACATCATGTTCTCTATAAGGGCTACTTGTCTAGCCAGATCTGAAAAAACCACCTTGAAAACTCTTAGGTCTGCCAGCTTTGAACCCTGCCGGGACGCGGCTTCTTCCACTAACGATCTCTGTCACAAATACGTCACTTGTTTCAGGAGTTCAGTGCTCCTTTGAAAAATGACGTAATGACGTAAATGAGTCAGAAAATGACGTCAGACCAGCCGCTGTGTGACGATTTTGATGACTGTGGGCGCTAATCAGTGCATCCTGCTGTCCCAGGGGTATCAACGTAATGACCCACGCATGTTGCGCTATTTTGAAACTATACAAACGGCAGTTGCGGGGACGCACTGTTTGTTCAAATATGCGCTATCCTACAGTTTTTTTGCGTCCGTCAGGGCGCACTGGTCACATTATTTTGCGGCAAAGTTGAAAAAAATGCGGGAATCCCGCAAGGGCGCACCCTAGAATCAACACTGGAATCTAATTCATGATGATTTGTTCAAAAGCCTACCGGTAGCGACACCTTTTTTTCACCCCTCACAACCACATTTTTTTTCATCTTCCATTTTCCAGGCTAAAGCTGTAACCCTCCGCTACATGTATACAAGAACACTTTCGCTATCCCCAATCCTCTAAGACCTGGGTGACCTGATTTTCATCTCTCTTTTTTTCTGTTCAGAAAGGGAACTCTTGTTGCCTCTGCTGTTTCTAAGTGCTGTTGTTGCTGTTGTTGTTGCTGTCTTGCAAAACAAATCCAAGCTCTCTCTCTCTCTCTCTCTTCTCTCTCTCTCTCTCTCTCTCTCTCTCTCTCTTTCTCTTGTGTGTGTGTGTGTGTGTGTGTGTGTGTGTGGTGTGTGTGTGTGTGTGTGTGTCCCCCCCCCCCCCCCTCCTCAGGGCACTGCATTGAATTTTTCAGGCAGAATGCATGCTAGGTATATACATGTTTACCACTTTTAAGTCACAGCAGATTTCTCTGCATGAAATTCAGGCTGCTCTCCCCTGGGAGAGCGTGCCGTCACAAGAGCAGCGCCACCCATTATTTTTTTTTTTGTATTCCTGTCTGCAACTGTATTTGTTTCCCTATCAGAGTGGCTTTTTTCTACAGAATTTTGCCAGGGAAAACTCTCTTGTTGCCATGAGACCTTTTACGAGCGTTAAATAATCATGTGTTACACATGGGACCTCGGTTTATCATCTCATCTGAAAGACTAGCACCCAGACCACCACTCATGGTCTAATGGATGGAAAAAAAGTTTTAGGCCCAAATGGGATTCAAACCGCTGCACACTTCAACTTGGACTTTTCACTTTCTAGATAGGCGCGTTACCTCTAGACCACTGATCCACCACAAAAAAGGAACAAAAGCACTGGCAGGTCTGTGCAAATCCGGGACATCATAAAAATTCCCGCCAGATCCTGCTGGCGAGATGTGAACCCATGATCTCTTGGAACATGGGATTGAAACCACATAGTCTTCAGCCAGCAACCATGGTTGTCTGTTGTATGAGCTACAATGCGCTGCACTGCAGTTAAAGCGACTGACAAGTTAGGCCCTGCGCTTCCAACTTTAGTGTGGAGATAATTGTTATCTTTTAAGTATACCTGGAGAAAAACAGGCAGAGAATAGACCAAAAAGACAGAAAATAAATAAGAAGGTGGTGAAAGGAAGAAAAAGAACAAGGCAGAAACAAAGAGAGGGATAGAACAGAGGGAATATCTAGCGCAGAATTTCCAGAGGGGGCAGAGGCTCTTTACCCTGATAGGCCCCCGCATCCCCACAGTGGAGCTCATGTCATTTATTTTTTTTTTTTATTTATTCATTTATTTATTTATTTATTTATTTATTCATTCTTTTATATCAAGGATAATGGAATAAGCACTCATGTGCTTTTTTACATCCAGTCCCTGTGTGTATGCAGTTTTGTAAATGTCATCTGTTCCCACCTACTCTTACAAAAAGCGGAACAGGATTTAACGTGTGCATGCGCAAGATGTTCTGCGTGCGTTCTCACACGCTAATAGCCATAGAAACACTTCTACAAAAAGATGCATGGGTTTTAAACATATGTACAAGATGCTACGAGTTAAGTGTTTGCATGCAGGACTTAAGACTTCCAGTTACAGTCTCAACTGAAAGACTCTTGCAGTGGCAATGCAGCTGGAACCAATGTGTAAGAAATGACAAAGGTGAGGTTCTGAACACGAAATGTGGAATGCTTTGCCCTTCATGAATTATGGTGAAACAGAGTTTCCTCAGTTTTTGACCCTGGTTTATCCACACCCAAAAAAAACAAAAACACACACAAAATCGCAGACTATAACAAGACTGGTCTACAGGAAAAGAGGGACAGATGACAGTACACCCTCCCTTCCATCACCATCCACCAAGTCTGTACTGTGTTAGTACCACCACAACACACTAACACACAAACACACACACACACACACACACACAAACACACAACACACACACACACACAACACAGAGTACTTGATTAACAAAACATGAACTGTCCGTCTGTCTGGCCATTGTCACTGCTACCCCCCCCCCCCCCCCCCCAACCACCTCCACCCCCCTCCCTCCTTAACAACCCTCACCTCCTCCACCCCCCACCCCCCAAAATCCCCCATCCCCTGCCCCTGACCTGAAAACCCCTGCCCTGCCCTATCCCCCCCCACCCCCAGTCTGTCTTTCTGCTATGCATTATTCATGAGCCTGTAGGTCACATGAATGGATTATCCCCCCAGAGACGAGGAAGGGGTAGGGTAGGGGAGAGGGTGACAGAGGAGAGGACGGCAGTTGCAGACCATGGCTACTACACTGCCAAGGGTGGCTGGAGCTAATGGTGATGACCACACAGACCATACACCACACACACACACACACAAGAGTTATCAGATCCCTCCCCTCCCTACCCTACCCTACCCCACCTCTGTGGGTAAGACACCATACATAATATATATATATAATATATATATTATTATATATATATATAATATATGGTAGATGCATTATTCATCTCAACACAGAAAGAGGCATGGAGGATGGAAGGAAAGGGAGGGAGGGAGGGAGAGGAGGGGGGAGGGAAGGGAGGAGGAGGGAGAGGGAGGGAGTGAGCAGGGAGGGAGGAGGAGAGGGGGATAGAGAGGAGAGGGGAGGAGGAGGAGAGGGAGGGAGTGAGCAGGGGGAGGGAAAGAGGGAGGGAGGTGAGGGGGCAGAGGGGAGAGGGGAGGGGGAGAGAGTGAGCAGGGGGAGGGAGGGGAGCAAGGGAGGGGTAGAGGAGGGAGAGGGAGGGGAGAGTGAGCAGGGGGAGGGAGGGAGCGGGGGGGGGGGGGGTAGAGAGGAGAGGGGGGAGGGGGAGGGGGGGAGTGAGCAGGGGGAGGGAGGGAGCGGGGGAGAGAGAGAGAGTGAGAGAGAGAGACACAGAGAGAGCATGATACACAGAGACAGGAGCGCACCCCCCCCCCCCCCCCCCCCCCCCCAAACACACACACTCAGAGATATAACACAGAGCAAATAAAATCCAGCCAGGGAAACACAGCAAAGAAAGACAAGAGAACCTGTAATGCAAAAACACTTCTCTCTCTCTCTCTCCTACAGCAGTTCAAAGAGCCTGTGTTAGCAGGCAGGAGAAGGGGAAACAAACCTACACACAATAACCAGGGAAGAAGAAGAAGAAGAAGAAGAAGAAAACACATGCGACCAGAACATTGCCACATGGGAAAGAGTCTGCAGAAATATAAACATAACTGTAGGTCAGGGGGTGGAGACAGTGTCTTCATGGTTTTTTTATTTTTTTTTTTTTTTTTTTGGGGGGGGGGGCTTTGCATGGTATCTGTTGAGGTGTAAAAGTGAACAAGGGAAGAAACGAAGAAGGGGTCTGAGACATATCTTCTTGTGTGTTTTTTTTTTTCTTTTTTTTTTTTTGCATGGTATCCTATGATAGTGTAAAAGGGAACGAGAGAAGAAAAGGAGGAGGGGGCTGAGAAAGCCAACTGACTCACAGACAGGGAGACACACAGACAAACAGCAGACAGACAACAGACAACAGACAGACAGACAGACAGACAACGACAGACAGAAGACAAGACTGGCACTTTAACAGTTTCAGGTCCTGTGAGTGTCCAAACCTAAGCTAAGAACTCACAGCAAACCTACCAAACGTTAGAGGAAGATATTTTTGCATGTATGATGCACAGGAATTTTGTATCCTATCCTAAAGACAGATATACTCTATGTGGCAAATACCTTCCAAGGAAAAGTCTTGGGATAAAATACAAGTGACTGATCACTAGAGGCAGTAAACACACACTTTAAACACTTTTATTAAAGCTGCTTTCAAGTGGAGACAGTAGAAATAAGTCGCTTCCAAGAAAGAAAACAACCCAAAGAGAATGCAAGGGAAAGGGAACATAAACTATCTAAATAAACAACTGACAGTTCATCAAATCATAAAATTCCACATACATGAAGGGACCATTAATTTGACAATTTCTAATGGGAAGACACAGACAAACTGATGCACTGATAGGCAGGCAGCAAGGCAGCCAGACCTGACCAACGACAGACAGACAATCAGAAGAACGGAAAAGAGAGAGAAAGAGAGAGAGAGAGAGGAGAGAGAGAGAGAGAGAGAGGAGAGAGAGAGAGAGAGAGAGAGAGAGAGAGAGAGAGGAGAGAGAGAGAGAGAGAGAGAGAGAGAAAGAGACAGAGACAGAGAGAGAGAGAGAGGACACAGAGAGAGAGAGAGAGAGATGGAGACACATTCATTGGTAAAAATGAGCTGGAGTGAATACAGCACTAGTAAAGTGGTGTTAGCAAACAAAACCAAATGATGAGATTATATACGGCTTATCAAACCTGTGTGTCATACACCTGGTAGTGCAGGAAGGAAAAGCTGAACACCACACCAACATCTAAACAATACACCTGGAACTCAGGATAAGTCAAACCAACATCTAAACAATACACCTGACACTCAGGATAAGTCAAACCAACATCTAAACAATACACCTGACACTCAGGATAAGTCAAACCAACATCTAAACAATACACCTGACACTCAGAATAAGCCAAAGTCATCAAAGGACAGCACCAGGGGGAAAAAATTGTCAAACACAGATGTGCTACAAATTACACAGGGTAAAACCACCAAATCTGGAGAAAAGGAGACAAAATTAGAAATATTTGTTATGTTAACTGCTGAAAGTTATAAGGGAAAAAAATATGAGTTTTCATGCAGGTTAAAAAAAAGAAAAAAGCTACTGAAAGCTCATAACACATCCTGGTGCAGCAGCAGACATCTAGCTAAAAAACAGACATGATATGAAACCAAAGTACTAGAGAGAAAAAGGCAAAAATGACAAGGTTACATTGTAGTGTGCTGAAAAACCAAAAGTATGTGAACAACACACGCGGGATTTCTCATGCAGTTAGGGAAGCGCCCAACACCACAGGGGTTACAGCAGGCGTTACAAGCAAGCAGTGCTGCAAGGTTACAAGCTGCCAAGGGTGACACCAGCAACAGCCAAGCTGTACAGGAACAAGGCCACTACTACAAGAAGAACACCACACAGCTAGCTAACTGGCAGGTGGCACAAGCTCCAGGGAAGCAAAAAGAAGCTGCCAGGCAGTGAAGGCAGCAGAGGCAGCGACTGACTTACGATATCATCAATGGCTTCTTTGATGGCGGAGATGCTCAGCACAAAGAAGAGCGGGATGATGGTGGCCACGGGGTTGAGTGAAGACACTGGCGGTATTAACTACAACACGGGCAATCAACAGCACATGTAGTGATCGATATTGTGACAATGTGTTGAATATCGATTGATTGCTGTTATCATGCATTATCCTTATCAATTGCTGTTATCAGGCATTATCCTTCTTATGATGGTCAATACACTGCACAGAGATTATTGTCAACATATCACATATGAATATCAAGTTTTATGACAATGTATCAACACAAAAGTTCCAGATCATAGTATACCAAACCTAGGATAATAATCAAATACACAGAATTATTACTAACACAATATGTTTCAATCTTCTGAAAATGCATCACATACAGGTTATTGTCAACACAATATGCTTCAATAATATGACAATGTATCACACATAATTCATCATCAACATTACATGTATCAATGTTATAACAATATACCATACAATGATTATCATCAACAAAATGTTTCAATCTTGTAACAACATGCTAAACACAGATTCTCTTCAACATCACGTTTCAACCCCCTCACAATGTATCAATAATCATACATCCCATCCACATCACGAGTATCAATCTAATCAGAAGTATCACACACAGGTTATTCCAAATAACAGACCATCACAGTTTATGTCAATGTTCAAAGGCAATGCCTCATATTACAATCACAGCATGGCTTATGTCCTAAAAAAGGTTTATCTGTGAACAATCCTCCCAGCTGCTCTCAAGTGGAGACAGCTGACTGCCATAAATACAAAACTATGGTGCTAGGTACTACTACCACATAGTATAATGAATTGTTTCTTTTTCATGTATGTGTATACAATATGCTATTATCTACAGATTTTGACCATTTACTTTTCATTCATGTTAAAATAAATATGTAGAGTGAGAAATCAACCATGTGGATGTATCCTGCGATCTCCTTCCGGACCATTGAATAAATTTTGATCTGGTTTGATTAGATTTGATTTAATTTCATTTGATTAGGCTGAAGGAACTGCATGCTGATTATGACATGACAGTAGTTAATGAACCATTTGTTAAACTTCTTCCTTCAGTTGTTGTTGTTGTTGTTGTTTTTTTTACTGTTCATATCTTTCACCTCAGTGCTTATATCTTTCACTGGGGATTGTTCAACTTTTTAATCTTAATCAAGTTAATGACTACTTCTGTTTTCCACCAAACGAAACAGAAAAGAAGAAGAAAAGTGTGATCTACAGAGAAGACAGACAAGGGCAAGAGAGAAGAGAACAGTGCGCCAGGAGAAAGAAGGGGAGGGCAGAAGCAGGGTCTCACCTGCAGAATGAGCAGCCCCAGAAAGTAGGCGTTGGCCAGCCTCTGGAACTGCTCAAAGAGGTTCTTGGGCACAAAGGTGACGATGTTGTACTTGGACGTGGTGATCTGTTTTGCTGTTGGCACACACATGGTACACCGATATATTATACAGAAGGCTGTTCAATTCATCGTACACTTGAAGGTAACTTCTTGTTGTTGTTTTTTGTCTCCTACACTTCATCTGTGTGAGAGGGTGCATGTGTGTGTGTGTGTGTGTGTGTGTGTGTGTGTGTGTGTGTGTGTGTGTGTGTGTGTGTGTGTGTGTGTGTGTGAGTATGTGTGTGTGTGTGTGTATGTGTGTGTGTGTGTGTGTGTGAGTGAGTGCGTGTGTGTGTATGTGTGTGTGTGGTGTGTGTGTGTGTGTGTGTGTGTGTGTGTGTGTGTGTGTGTGTGTGTGTGTGTGTGTGTGTGTGTAGTGTGTTGTGTTGTGTGGCATGCATGCATGCGTGCATGCTTGTGTGCGTGCATGTGTGTGCATGTGAGTAAGTGACCGTGTGTGTGTGTATGTGTGTGTGGTGTGTGGTGTGTGTGTGTGTGTTGTTGTTGTGTCTCTGTCTTTGTGAAAGTGTTTTTTTTTATGTTAGCATTTGCTCTGTTTTCACGAGTCTTAAAACAAATCATCGGTACAAAAAAGTAAATGAGATTGTCATACTGCAATTCGACTCCCTCTGTGTAAAACTTAACACAATGAGAAACACTTTGAGATATTTGAGAAAAAACAAACAAAAAAAAAAAAAAACCTGTACACTAGAGAGAAAACCTACATTATTTCTGGAAAGCCAAGGATTTTTTAATGCAATATGTCAGCTGAAAAAAAACAACAAAAACCAACAAAACAAAAACCCCAGAAGGAGAATGTAAGCAGTCCCAACAGAGAGAGGACTGATTTGGTGTCAAAGACTGATATATATATATATACATGGTACTATCTCACACTCCACAACAGAGAGAGGACTGATTTGGCATCAAACCCGATACACACGGTGCTATCTCACACTTCACAACACAGACACACTCTGCCTGTCAATGTCAGGTCATATGGTACAAGGGTTTGAAACCACCATCAATCCCTCCCCTGGGAGAGCACTAACATGTATGCATGTAGTCTGTCCCCATGAATATGCATGCTGATCACACCTTGTTCTCTCCAATTCATGTTTAGCCACAGAAAATTTATGGAAACAGGCACACCACCCTAACACTCTCCTTAAGAAATGGAGTCTGAATGTCAAAATGCCAAAATTGCAAACGCTCTCACGCACCTGGACTTTACCTCTCACTTAATTCAAACAGAAGCTGCTGAGGTACATTGCCTAAGTTTTCAAGCAGTGTGTACTGAAAGATTTTAAACCTAGTGGAGTTCATTACTCTCCAGGGGATGAAATGCATGCTGGGTATGTTTGTGTCCTCCATACCAACAACCTACTAATTCACGGAAGATTAGTGGGATTTTTTTACGTATGCTTGAGATGTTATCTGTGCTTTCACACACAGGGACTGGTTTTATAGTCTCACCCAAAAGACTTTCTATGGAAGGGAGTTGAGAAAATACCCTCACATGTATTTTGCATTTAGTCAAATAAGTACCTTTATGAAGACTGTCTAGGTCATTGCTAAGACAGGATACATAGAGATTCTCACTAATGAGCATGCTAAATATGCTACTTTGTCAATGGATGCAATGTGCACACAAATACACGGTATACACACAAGGGCACGAGCATGTACACACAACACACAAGCAAACACGAATGTGAGTACACCACTTGCTCTCTCCAACTCAAATACATATGCATACATATGTGCACGCACACACACACAAGCATGGACACACACACACACACACACACACACACACACCACATCACACACACACACACTCACTCACCACACTCACTACTTACCGCATATTCAAACTGGGCGTTATATTCTGCATCATTGACCTTGATTCTCCTTTCAATTTCTGCAAGCAATCAAATCAGATCACACGTCTTCAGTCACCAATCATCACTTTTCATTTTGCCAGTAATTTTTATTTCAAGAACAATGGAATAAGCTTCTATGTGCTTATTGTACAGCCAGTCCCCATGAGCATGCAGCTTTTATCATTTTTGTCATCCGCTCCCACTTGCACAAATGGCCTACTCTTTCCAAAGAAGGAATGGGTTTTAATTTGAGTGCAAGATGTTCTGCATCCATTTGCATACAGGACCTCAATTTATAGTCCCATCTGAAGGACTTTCAGGGGAGTGCAGTTGGCACTAAAGCTAACTCCAAGGGAAAAAAATTCCTTTAAAAGGGCCTCTTGGTGGTGGCTTAGACCTGGGCTCAAACCCAAGCAGTCAGATTGTGGGCACATAATGCTTTAACCACAAGGCTATCCCATCCCCAGAGAGAGAGAGAGAGAGAGAGAGAGAGAGAGAGAGAGAGAGAGAGAGAGAGAGAGAGAGAGAGAGAGAGAGAGAGAGAGAGAGAGAGAGAGAGAGAGACAGACAGCAGACAGACAGACAGACAGACAGAGACAGACAGACAGCAGGCAGGCAGGCAGGCAGGCAGGCAGGCAGGAAGGCAGGCAGCAGGCAGGCAGGCAGGCAGGCAGGCAGACACAGACGAGAGCAGACCAACCGACATACAGACCAACCGACCGACGGCCGACTGACAGACAGACAGATAGAACACAGAGAGAGAGAGAGAGAGAGAGAGAGAAGAGAGGAGAGAGGAGAGAGGAGGGATGGAAAGAGAGAGAGAGAGAGAGAGAGAGAGAGAGAGAGAGAGAGAGAGAGAGAGAGAGAGAGGAGAGAGAGAGAGAGAGAGAGAGAGAGAGAGAGAGAGAGAGAGAGAGAGAGAGAAGCAAAGATACCAATGAGAGACAGACAAGAGTTAAAAGCCAACAGCCATTCTGCTGCTACTGTCAGATATTTATGACAGGACAGACTCAGCAGTGTGAAGAAGGAAACTCACCAAATTTCCGTCCCCCCCCCCCCCCCCCCCCCCCCCCCCCCATCTTTCCATTTACTCCACCATTCATGATATCCTCCCTTTCTATCCTAGCTTCCTCACCTTCCCATCTGCTATTCCTTCCCCTGCTCTTGTTATCTCCCTTGTCAGGACATGCTTTTACTTGCAAAAGTCAATAGGATCTGTGTCCACCATTGCAAGAAGAGTGTGTGTGTGTGTTGTGTGTGTGTGTGTGTGTGTGTGTGTGTGTGTGTGTGTGTGTGTGTGTGTGTGAGTGTGTGTGGTGTTTTGTGCGTGTGTGTGTAAGAGTGTGTGTGTGTGTGTGTGTGGTGTGTGTGTGTGTGTGTGTGTGTGTTGTGTGTGTGTGTTTGTGTTTGTGTATGTGTGTGTGTGTGTGTGTGTGCCTGCATGCGTGCCTGCATGCCTGCGCATGTGCATGTGTAATTATTGAATTTCTGACACCGAACATGATTTAACTTAGACCCAAACAAAGAAAATCATGATTTAAAAAAACAAACAAACAAAAAAAACGAAAATGGAGGGTGGATTTGCGCAATTTATAACACTGAAGACTACAAGAAGCAGACAGACAAGTTTTCCGATACAGCTAATGATGTAGTGTACAGTTGTGGTGAAACGTGCATATATCTAATATAAACACATGTGACGTGTGCGCGCTGCAGGCCACAGGAAGGGAAGGAACACCTGGCTACAACAGCAAACACTACACCGCCCTGACATCTGCCCGCACACGTTTTCAGGTACATGTATACATCTTGTTCTCTCTCTCTCTCTCTCTCTCCTCTCTTCTCTCTCTCCTTCTCTCTCTCTCTCTCTCTCTCTCTCTCTCTTTCTCCCCCCCCCTCGGCCTCTCCTCTCTTCTCTCTCCCACTGACTGTCATCACATCTCTCTAAACCCTGGCCCGCCCTTCTCTAAAGCAGACTGGTCATCAAAAAAAAGTCGAAACTTCGATACAACATGAATACAAGCTTTTAATAAAAAAAAAGAACACACACACACACACACAACACACACACACACACACACACACACACACACACACATGGAGGCACACAGTGTGAAAGGGAAAACAAAATACAAAATACAGCATTCCCTCACTATTTCATTGTTAGATATCTTTAAAGGAAAGAAATGAAAGTTGCCCCCCCTTCCTGTACATGCATGTGCGCGCACATGCATGCACACACACACACAATTGATTTGATTT
>CM060328.1:16558816-16571316 GCA_030674155.1 Stramonita haemastoma
AAAAAAAAACAAAAAAAAAAACGAAATGGAGGGTGGATTGTGCAATTTATAACACTGAAGACTACAAGAAGCAGACAGACAAGTTTTCCGATACAGCTAATGATGTAGTGTACAGTTGTGGTGAAACGTGCATATATCTAATATAAACACATGTGACGTGTGCCGCTGCAGGCCACAGGAAGGGAAGGAACACCTGGCTACAACAGCAAACACACCGCCCTGACATCTGCCCGCACACGTTTTCAGGTACATGTATACATCTTATTCTTGTTCTCTCTCTCTCTCTCTCTCTCTCTCTCTCTCTCCTCTCTCTCTCCCTCTCTCTCTCTCTCTCTCTCTCTCTCTCTCTCTCCCAACCCCTTCCCCTGGCCCCACCCTTCTCTCTCAAAGCAGACTGGGTGCATCAAACAAAAATGTTCTAAACTTGCGATACAAATGAATAGCAGAGCTTTTAAAAAAAAGAGACTTCACAACACACACACACACACACACACACACACACACACACACACACACACACACACACACACACACATGGAGGCACACAGTGTGAAAAAAAAAAACCAGCATTCCCTCACATTTAATTGTAGATATCTTAAAGGAAAGAAATAAAGTTGCCCCCCCTCCCGACATGCATGTGCGCGCACATGCATGCACACACACACACACACACACACACACACACACACACACACACACACACACACACACACACATGTCACACATACACTGACCTTATATAAAAAAAAAGATAACCCTGACAGCTGACTCATAAAAAAAATGGCATCAAACACCCCATCGCTCCCTCTATCAATATCACTCAAAGACAAACAACAACCAAAAAAAAAAAAAAGCACTTTTCTCCCACTTCCTAACCTAACAAACAAAACAAACCAAAACCACACAAAACAAACCAAAGAAAAAGTTCCCCCCCCCCTAAAGAAAAGAAAAAAACTCTGCCCAAACCTAAGGTCTGTCAAGGTAATGCCATTCTGATTCTCCCAGCCCCCTGTCCACAGGGTCTCCTCCTGCCAGCTGGAGAAAAATCCGGAGAAATAACTGCCACTCTGTCTCCGGGGATTACACAAATCGTCTTTGCCAAGAGAAGACCACTGCACCCACCCACCCACCCCCATCCTTACCCTTCTCCCCCCCCCCCATACCACCACCACCACACAACCACCACACCTCATTTCCTGATCAATAGGAATCAGGGCCGGCAAGAACAGCAGGTCTGGACCATCATCCTATTTCACCTTCTTCTTCTTCCTTCCCTATTTGCTGATGTGGTCAGTCCTCTTGCCTCCCTATCTACTGACTTTGAGGGCAGAGAGGAAGGGAGGGGGAGGGAGGGGGTGTTTCCTGCTGGTCTGTACTGCATTGTTTGGTGGTGGTGGTAGTATTGGTGCTATCTCTGCTGAAATTTCATTATTGCTGTTTTCCTTTTTTTTTTTTTTCTTTTTTTTTTTTTTTTTTTTTTGGGGGGGGAGGTTGGTTGCAGAGGGGAGGGCCGGGGGGGGGGGGGGGGGGGGGGGGGTCCTTAGGTTTATTTTGGTTGGTTTTTATTTGGGGTTTTTTGGTTTTTTCAGGGGGGTATCTTGTTGTTGCTATGTGATATTGTTCATCATTGTATTTGTTATATATTATTATTATTTATTATTATTTATTATTATTATTATTATTATTACTAATTTATTATTATTATGCTATCAATCCCTGCAAATTTTGAGCCGATTTCTTTTTTTCTTTTTTTGTTCTCCCCCATGCAGTTGGTTTTGATGGCTGTTGTTGATACAGTACGTCACCATGGTTACTTTTCTAACACCCTGAGGAGTGGGAGGGAGGCAGGATTAAGCGGGTGTGGTGATGTCAGTTGTGATGATGATACCTCAACCTGTTTCCAGTCTATCTTCAGATCCTCAATTGAATGATGGAAGTGAAGAAGATGGGGCCCCACATCCTCACTCAGTCTCTAATCTCCATTTTGTTGTTGTTGTGTTTTGTTCCTTGGCTACAGCTCTGAGGTTCACCAAAGGTGAGATTTGTTTAGCTGACTGTTTTTGCCACCATTAAGGTAGCTGCATTTTAACAATAGGGGTATCTTGATCTTGCATCAAACACCCATCCCTCCCTCTATCAATATCACTCAAAGACAACAACAACAACAACAAGCCTTTTCTCCCCACTTCCTAACCAGCTAACCAACAAAACAATCAAACTCCACCAAAACCAAAACAGCAAAAGATTTCCAGGATGCGATAATATACCCAGTTTCGATGTTAGACTGAAGCTCTTGACAACAGCGAGCCTGATAGTGTCATCATAGAGCATGAACATGGACATGTAGGTGTCTGCTTTATTGTGCAAATTGTGTTACTTGTCTTCAGAGCAGCTTCATTGTGATAAGATGATAAAATAGAGCAATCACAGATTGACAGATCACAAGATAAAATAAATAAAATATTACTCTGACAGAAAGTACTAATCAGATCCTTGATTAGGCACACACACACACACACACACACACACACCACACACACCACACACACACACACACACCACGCATGCACATGCACACATGCACACATCACGCATGCACACACACACACACACACACACACAATGGATAGCCTGGTGGTTAGAGTGTTGTGCTCACAAACTGATGGCCTAGGTTTGAGCCACCATCAAGATACCCATCAAGGGGACTTTTCCCCTGGAGTCATATTTTCAGTGCTGCTCACTCCATCTCTCAATATTCTTCAGATGAAACTATAAATCCAGGGCCCATGTGAAGGCCACAGAAAATTTAGCACACATGTCAAAACTGTTCCACCTATTGAAAGAGTAATCATTGTGTGCAGGTGGGAATGGATGATAAAACTGACGAACTACTTGCACTCAGGGACTGGATGTAAAAAAGCATGAGTGCTTATTCATTATCCTCATAATAAAAGAATTTAAATATGCATACATACACACACACGCACGCACGCATGCATGCACACACAACACAACACATACACACAAGTGAACACACACACACACACACACACACACACACACACACACACACACACAGCGCAACGAAAATCAATAAACCCCTACATCTAATACAGTCGACACTAGTACAAAGCACCGTAAGTTGTGTGCATACACTGAGATTGAGAAAGAAAAAAAAACAAAAAACCTGAAGTTCAAGACACACAGAAAAAATAAACTTACTATGTAGAGCACTCTCAATATTGCCCCAGTACAGAAAACAACACCTTAAACCACCCCAACCCCCAACCCACCCACCACTCACACAAATTTCTCAGCAGCAGCACAATGGGGACAGAGATTTTCCATTTTCCTGACACTGTCAGCAATTTACATGGTTGGCTTGTTGGTCACAGGTTCTCACAACAGCTCCCCATGAATATCAGACCACAAGCACTACTTTGAACTTTCAAAGTATCAAATACATATACACCACATTAGATATTTAGGTTTCAAACTTTTAAAAAATAAACTATATATATCATTTTTGGTCAATTCATTTATTATCTATTTGTTTGTTTATCTTTCATTCTTCCTCCCATGCCGAAGTCAAATATGCTGGGCCTGACTTGTCAGGCACTTAACAGCAGCGTATCATATTTTTGTTCATATATGACTAACAACAAACAGTTGCTGCTTGAGGATTCAACAAAGAAGAAGTCATAACTGAAGGTGTTTTGAATTTTATTTAAATCTGTTTGAATTTATCTCTCTGTTCATCTATTCATTTCTTCCTTACCTCATTCCTTATCTGGTTTTCTTTTCTCTCTTTCTTTTTTTTCATTCCTCAGGTAGAACTCTGAGGTTCACCAATGGTGCTATTTTGTGTATGCGACTGTTTTACCCCACCTTATGGTAGCCGCATTCCGACTTCAGGGATGGTGCATTTTGATTTTTTAAAGAAAAATTTTGTCATCATTTCTACCAACACAAAATGGCCTACCCCTCCAAAAGGCAGGATGAATTTTTAACATGTGCTCAAAATGTTCTGCGCTGCATGTGTTCACACACAAGGCCTTGGTTTGATAATAGTCTCATCCAAAGGACTTTGGGGGACAGCCTACTGATGTTGTGAACTCCAGGGTGAAATCCCTTGAAAAGGTGGTGCTCAATCCAGGGCTGTCTGTCAGATCAGGAGGGTAATGCTCTACACCATTAGGTTGTCCCCTCCCACCACCCCCATTCTCTTTCTAAAATGCAGCTTTTATAACGGGAAAAGAGATTGTTGCCAACACTGCAAACTCTTTTTTTTTTTTGGGGGGGGGGGGGGGGATAGGTTGGAAGGAATGAACTTTTTTTTTATAATTTTAAACGGTAAAGGAAAATATGGGGAAAATGATTTTGCATTCACCTTTTCCTCCCTCAAGAAAGAATTCAGTCTCTCTGGTTTTTTTCTGTTTGATTGTCTGTCTGTCTGTCTGTCTTTCTGCATGGATTAAGTATGTGTGTGTATGTGTATGTATGTATGTATGTATGTATGTATGTATGTATGTATGTATGTATGTATTATGTATGTATGTAGTATGTAGTATGTAGTATGTATGGTACTATGCAGTATGACGTATGTACGTATTATGTATATGTATGTAATGTATGTATGTATGTAGTATGTATGTATGTATGTATGTATGTATGTAGTATGTATATGTATGTAATGTATGTATGTATGTATGTATGTATGTATGTATGTATGTATGTAGTAGTAGTAGTATGTATGTATATGTATGTATGTATGTATCGTATGTATGTATGTATGTATGTAGTATGTATGTGTTATGTATGTAATGTATGCATTATATGTATGTATGTATGTATGTATGTATTTGTATGTATGTATGTATGTATGTATGCATGTGTAGTTATGTCTGTGTCTTGTCTATCTGTCAGTTAACCTGTGAACTTTCTCAAATTTCCTGTCATTTTTCTGCTCACTTTTCGCTGTAATCCACCACCCCCACACCCCCACCCCCACCACCACCACCAAAAAAGAAAACCAAACTAAAACCAAACAAACTATGACATTTCAACAACAGACAAATTTGTTCAGCAGCACTGGGATACATCATCATCAACACCTTTCTTTCCTGACCTTCTCCCCCACCTCCAAAAAAACAACAACAAAAAACAAAAAAACCTGTAACTAATATATGTCCTGCTCCTACTTTATTGGTGATAACACTGGAGGTCACTGCTGGCTCATATTCTTCCTGACCCTTTATTCACTCCACCACACACCCCTACCTTACCTTCTCCCTGTGCCTGCTGCTGTGGGAGGACTTTGATGTGGATGACACGAGTAGTGCTGCTGCTGCTGCAGCAACAGGCGTTGCCCATCATGCACCACCACCACTCCACTACCACCACCACCACCAGGACAACAGTAACACACAACAAAACAACCACCACCAAACAACTGACAGTGGAAAGGTCCCGGGCAGAGAAAGACAAGAAAGAAAAAACCTTTGCACCCAGCCTCCCCGGTTCCGACCCAGTACTAATACTTCTCGCAACCTTTCCTTGCTACTGTCCTTTTCTGTCACCGGACAACTCCCCCTTCCCCCCTCCCTTCCTCCAAATCCCCCTCCCTCTCTGCTGTCTCCCTCCCTCCTCCCCCCCCCCACCCTTCCCACTCTCTGTCTCCCTCCTCCCCCTCTCTGTCTCTTTCCCTTCTTCCTTCTGCTTCTGTACTGTCTGTTTCAGGGAGCCAGAGAATACCAAACAGGACAGTCAGTTGGTTCCTATTCCGCTCCCCCCCCCCCCCACCACAATCCCACCCCCATCCTCATCTTTCTCCTTCCCCTCCCCTCCCATAACCACTGACTAATGTCAGATGGCCTGCCACAAGATAGTATAAAACTACTCTGTGTGTGTGTGTGTGTGTGTGTGTGTGTGTGTGTGTGTGTGTGTGTGTGTGTGTGTTGTGTGTGTGTCTGTGTGTCTGTGTGTCTGGTGTGGTGTGTGTGTCTGTGTGTGTGTATCTGTGTGTGTGTGTCTATGTGTGTGTGTATGTGTGTATGTGTCTGTGTGTGTGTCTGTGTGTGTGTCTGTGTGTGTGTCTGTGTGTGTGTGTCTGTGTGTGGTGTGGTGTGGTGTGGTGTCTGTGTGTGGTGTGGTTGTGGTGTGTGTGTGGTGTGGTGTGGTGTGCATGTGTGTGCGTGCATGTGTGAGTGTGTGTGTGTCTGTATGTGTGTAGGTGTGTTTGTGGGTGTGCATGTGTGTGTATGTGTGTGTGTGCACATGTGCGTGCGTGTATATATATGCATGTGAGATGTGTGTATATGTGTATACATGTGCATGCATGTATGCATGTATGTTTGCACACATATTTCTGTAAACTAGGCATATTGCATGTATCCATGAAAGCGCACTCATAACAATTCATGCATGTGCATCCAAACCTATCAGTGCCTGACCCACACACTCTGTGCTGAAAAACAAAAGGGCCTGACGTCTCCTCCTCTCTAATCCTCTGCACTGTTGATCCCCCGAACCTCATCCTCATCATCCTCCACTCCTGGCCTCCTCATCCTGGACTTGGCACTAGTCAGTCCTCCTCCCCTCCTCCTCCTCTTAATCCCACCATCACTTCTCCATTCCTCAGACTGTACTTGAGTCTAAGCGCTAATTCCCACAAAGGAGTATTAATTCCCACAGTTCCCACAAGGGACCGATACTTCCCGCATTTCCACGAGGAAGCATTCATTCCCATATCCCCACAAAGGAACGTTGATTCCCGCATTTCCACGGAGCTTTGACGGACTAGACCCTGTAAATCTGGTGTCCTTGGACACAGACTGAAAGAGTCTGGTGGATAAGCTGTGTTACATCAAAAAGTGTTCTGTACGGCCCACAAGAGGAGCCGGAAAGGACATGCCATTATTTTTCCCAAACACATCTGACCGTGTAAAGCGAACGAGAGAAGAAGATCAAAAAGTGTTTAAAGTCATGCTGCTTTTTCACCATAAAAGTCCGGAATCCGACATTTGGGTGAATATCATGTTACTCACATTTAACCTCTCTATGGATTTCAGCATGCTGATTGCTATTTTCTGCTTGAAATCTCAACACTGAACTTTTTTTTATTTTTTAGATTTATTCAGAGGTAAGTATTGATGCTGTTCTTCTGAATGGGAGAGGAATGTGTAAGTTGTGTGAATGAATGCTACACAATATGACAATACCACTACACCAAATGTTCCTGAAGCCAAGAATGAATGCAATGGAAGAGAAATGAAATGCAATATGAGGCATGTTGCAGGTATCGAGAAGTCTGTCAAGTCAAACAATACTTGAAACGTCCCATGAAGGTCAGTTACAAACTATAACTTGCAGACAGGCACACACTAATGATAAGAATCATACAGTAGAGAGAAGTTACAGCTCGCTTTGAGCTTGGCCTCTGGGGCATCCATGAAACACAATCTTCGCCCAATGGACACATCACCATGAAACCTGAGCTTCTCTTCAGGGAGGAGTGTTACCAAAAGGCATTGTTCCCCCCCCCCCTCTTTTTTTTTTTTTTTTTTTTTTACTGTTCTGGACTAATTTTGCTTACTACCAGATTGTGTGTTCATGTGTGTCGTAGTCGTGGTTGTGGTTGGGGGTTGTTGGGAGGGGGGAGGGGGGGGTAGATGCAGAGTCCTACCAGAAACTACTTGCTTCTAACTGTGAGTTTTCTGTAATATGTACTAAATTTTAAATGCATGTTATACACAACTCTTGTTTATTGTCTCATCTGAAAAATGAGTACTTGTACTACCACTCATGATTTTGTAAATGATAAAAGAGTGTAGTAAAAAAAAAATAATAATAATAAAAAAACGTATGGATTCAGCAATATATTCAAATCTATTTTACAAAACTGGCAGGGAAAAGACTTTTACTCAAAATTCTGGCCTTAATCATCAAACGTTTATTTTTCTTTGCCTTTCTTCATCTACCCTTCCCCTCTCACTTGTAAGTAGGAACATATGCATGTACGTGCACACACGTGAAGCAAGCATGCGCGCGCGTGCACACACACACACACATATGTTTACTTGTGTCTATAAGTCTTATGGCCTTCCATGGCAAGAAAGAATGTTGTGTTTTGTGTTGTGGTGTGTCCATAAATGCACACATATGCATGTGCACATGCATGCACGCACACACACACACACACACTTACACACACACACACTTACACACACACACACACACACACACACACACACACACTCACACACAACACTTACACACACACACACACACACACACACACACACACACACACACACACACACACAACACACAGACACACACACACACAACACACACACACAACACACACACACACAACACACACACACACACCGCTTTGACACTCTTCACTCACCACCTGGTGGTTTTTCACTTGGCATCCAGCATGGCTTCATGATGGCGTTGCTCTCTGCCTGCCTGCAACCACAGCACACCACCTTTATCACACCCCATCCACACACAACAACAGCAACAGCAACAACAATATTATACCTCCACCCCGACAACCCCTCCTGCAGTCTATGGCTTGAATGTCAACATCCTTCGGATGAGACTTTAAACCGAGGCCCCGTGTGCAAACGCACGCAGAACATCTTGCGCACACGTTAAATCCTGTTCCGCTTTTCGTAAGAGTAGGCCATCGTGTGCCGGTGGGAACAGATGACAATATTCACAAAAACTGCATACACACAGGGACCGGATGAAAAAAAGCACATGATTGCTTATTCTGTTATCCTCAATATAAAAGAATAAATAAATAAATAAATAAACATGTATGATCATGAGACAGAGAGGGTGGGGGTGTAGAGAGGTCAACAGGGAAGGGTGGAGGGAAGTTGCAGTTCATGTATAGATCTGATGTTTACATGTATTATAAATCTGCCAATGCCTTGGTTGTCCTGAGTGCTATACACACACAGACAAGTGCTTCAAAGGTCTCATCATTCATGACAGTTAAGGAGACAGCGATAGAAAATGTGAAATCTTACATGGCTGGTGGTTTACTATAGCCGATCATGCAAAATACACACGCACAGCACACACACACACACACACACACACACACACACACACACACACACACACACACACACACATACATACACACACAGAGTAGTACACACACACACAGATACATGTATGCACTTCACTTACAAAACAAGTACCTTTCTTTATATTATACGGAGAACACAGACTTAGGGGGTGGGGATAGGGGTGGGGGACAGGGTGGTGGGTGGGGAGGTGGGGAGGTGGGGAGGTGGTCTCCAGCTGATTCTGTTTGCTATAACTTTGATATACCTGAGGGTGCATTGGAGCAGAAAGGAGAAGTACACCTTTTTCTATTTTCTAATGCTTAACTGTACCATGATTTTTCTTTATATACCCCCCCCCCCCCCCCACCACACACACACACACACGGGGCATTGCCCTAGACCTCAACAAGGGCCAAGGCCTAATCCTATCCCCATCACACAAATGCACACACACACACAAACAGTGAAACACATGCGCGCGCACCACACACAACACACACACACACACACCACAACAAACAGTGAAACACATGCACACACACACACACACACAAACAGTGAAACACACACACAAACACACACACCACACACACACACACACACACACACACTCACACTCACTCACACATGTGCACACAACCACACACACACACACACACACACACACACACACAACACATGCACACACACACATGCACACACACACACACAGCCACACACACACACACACACACACACACACAACACACACCACACACACACACACACACACACACACACATGCCACACACACATGCACACACACACACATGTGCGCACACACACACATGCACACACGCACCACATGTGCGCACACACACACCACACACACACACACACACACACACACACCACACACACACACACACACACACACATTCTTTGACAAGATCTAGGTTTCACACTACAAATAAAATCAAAACAGTACAATAACATCAAACCAGTCACATCTACAGATCTATAGTCGACTCCATTATCACACCACAGAGACAGGAAGGAAACACACCTTTCCTCCAAATCACACATGCGAACACACAACACACCACACACACACACACACACCACACACACACACACACACACAACACACATACACACACACACACACTTCCTCTTCCACTCTACACACACACACACACACAACACACACACACACACACACACACACACACAACACGCCCATGCATATTTCCTCTCACCTCTCACCTTCTATCTACACACACACACACACACACACACACACACACACACACACACACACACACACACACACACACACACACTTCCTTCCTCTCATCTCTTACCTTCCCTCTCTTCCTCCCCTACCCACCTGTCCCCTTCCTTCCTTCCTTTTTTCTTAACAAGAGTAAAGGTGGTACGATGTGATTTGCAGTAAGGAAGCCACCTGAAGAGCCCTAGCTCGCTGCAGCAATGTCACAACACTTTTTTTTGTTTTGTTTTGAGCTTGTTGATGGCTGGGGAATTTTTTTTTGTGCTTTAATCCTGATAACCTAGATCCCACGTTATCTTGCATGCACTCTTTCTTCTCCTTTCCCCCTCCCCCCTGTCCTCCTTCTTTTCCCTCCCCCTCCCCCTGTCCTCCCTTTTGCCTCTGTCCTGAATTATATTTTGTTCTCATTCAGATTGAACACTGTCCCACTCCCCCACAGTACCCCCATCCCTCTGATCTTCTTTCTTCTACCTTCCAGGTTTTTTCCCTCCTTCTGTTCAGCTGAGTTGAGTTGCATGCATGCACACACACACACACACACACACACACACACACACACATTTCTCTTATCTCCTCCCAATGAAGAGACATTAATTTAACAGGAGAACACACACACACTCACACACACACATACATACTTGCACATACACACACACAAGTGCACACATGCATGCACACACACACGCGCACGCACGCACGCACGCATGCACACACACACACACACATGCAAGCATGCACGCACGCACACTTGCACACTAATGAAGAGACATTAAATAGAGCACCAAAAGCAAACACACACAACACACAACACACACACACACACACACAAACACAACACATACAACACAACACACACAACACAGATCCTGGACTGTCATGTATATAACGCGCTATAATTCTACATACCTGGTTGTCACAGGGCAATGAAAAAAAAAAAGAAAAAACCCACACAACGCAACACAACACAAAACAACACAGATCCTGTACTGTCATGTATATAACGCGCCATAATTCTACATACCTGGTTGTCACAGGGAAATGAAAAAAAAAAAAAAGAAGAAAAAACCCACACATACTGGTATAGCAGGAAGACAGCTAAACTCGCTAAAAGGCTACCTTACCTACCCTCTCTGCAATCCCTATACTACATTCAGCCTTCCAAGGCTACTGTGCCCCAGACAGTCGATCATTGTCAGAGCATTTTAAATTAAACTAGAATTGACCTTATCCCTTGCTTTAAGCAGGTTTGTGCTGCGCTCATGCTTGCTTTCATGCATCCATAGGCTTGCAAGCCTGTGCTGTGTGCATGCACATGTGTAAGATTGCTCACACATGCATGCACAGATGTATGCATGCTGGCATGCAGGCATCGATGATCAATGCATATATATATATGCATACATGCAAGTATGTATGCACACATACACATGTGCACACACACATACACACACATGTACACATACACACATACACACACATGTACACATACACAACACACACACATACACTCACACGCATGCACACTCACACACACACACACACACACCTACACACACACACACACACACACACACACACACACACACACACACACACACACCACACACACACACACACACACTGCTAGCATGCATGTTTACACAAATGCACATATGCATACATTACAAGCTCAAGCTAGACTGAGAAATTCAGGTGGGTCACCATGTAATATGATGATTGTACACACAACGATCAATATATAGTTCACCAACATACATCAGATCTCTTCCAAAACACAAACTTCTAGAAAATATCTAGATAAAAAATGTTTTTACTTGCAGATGAAATTATCAAAAGTGCTTCTGCACACACACACACACACACACACACACACACACACACACACACACACACACACACACACACACACACACACACACACATATCACAATTGATGCAATCAAATTACCTCTGCCTCCCAAAGTCAGGAGAATCTCATGGTGTAAAATTGAGACCATTTCATTACAACAACAAAAAATAAATAAACATTGCGCACATGTAAACACCTGTGTTTCAAGGTTAAAGTGTAAAAAAGTTTTGAAAGCTGAAACCACACAATCATGTACATATACACACTGTCCCTATGGCACGTGCACACA
>CM060328.1:16573816-16596316 GCA_030674155.1 Stramonita haemastoma
GGGTTTGAGCTCCTTCACCAAGACACACTGCATAAAATCTTCCATGAGGAACCCCAACAACTCCTCAAGGAAAAAATTTTTTTTTTTTTTTTAAAGTCACAACAATAGGCAGAGACGAAATAAAGGGCCAGCTGTCAGGGGCTTTTTATGTGTGTGGCTTTTTTCCCCGTTCCTCCACTACAGCTCCACTGATGGTGAGATTTTTGCATATATATGCAACCGTTTTTTGCCCACCATGAAGGTAGCCACATTCCGACTTCAGGGAGGTCAGAGGCTGGTATGAACAGAGAGGGCAGGGAGGAGTCATCCCCTACCTGGTTAGTGCAGGGTGGTCAGCTCTGGTGCTTGTGGGGCCTGGACCGGCAGAGGGCTGACCTTGAAGTCATCTGAAACATGCAGCACACACAGCCCTTAGTCTTACACCACAGACACAGAAACACAGATTTATAAATCCACACTGAACCAAACAACAACAAGAACACTGTAGTGTAATGTCAACCATTACTTAGTCATGACACAGGAATGTGTGCCTTTCATGATAAAGCGGGAGAAAGGGGAAAGGGAGAGAATTAGTGTACCACAACAAAGATGGCAAAAGCAAAAAAGAGCAACAATAAGATGATTTGTCACGCTGAAGCCGGATACAGTGCTAGGCCCGACTCGTCAGGCGTTTAATGGCAGTGCAATGCATTTTTTTTGCTCATATGACAGATAATAGTAGTTGCTGTCCGAGTGTCAAAGAAGAAGATGATGATTTGTTACCAAAATTATACACAAGAAAACTAACAAGAATATGAATGGGCAAAGCGATAGATCACTTACTAAATAAAAGTCAATTAAAGCATCAGAAATAGAAAAACTAATCATAAAACGAAATTATATGTCCAACCACTATATTGTGAAATAATATTTTAGTTTCTGACAGGAAAAAATTTAATGAATCCCAAGAAAAAAAGTTATACAAGATTTTTAAAAATCACTGAAATAAAGGCAACTTACAGTACAACAATGTTCTGTCCATTGTGAGGTACTTAAAAGTCAGATATAATATATACATATAACATAATTTGTTCTAACCAACAGCCAGTCTTGGATTGTGGTTAAACTTTCAGTCTCATAATCTGACAGAAATCCGAGGTAGTCGAGTGGGTTCAATTCACCACCCAAATGTCCATTGAAGGATATTATAAAATATTTCCACTGGTATCAACATTATTCCAGCTCAATTTCCCCACAAGTCCTTTGGATGATGAGACAATAAAGTCCCAAGAACAAAAATGCATGCATACCATCTTGTGCTCATGTTATATTCAATGCATCTTTCACTGAAAAATAGCTCAACTATGGCCAGTGCAAAGGTTTTAACACAAACACACCTAGCATGCAATCTGCTACCTGGAAAGGATGGTCTCCAACAGGTTCAATTTGCCCCCCCCCCCCCCCCCCCCCCACACACCACACACACTGTTTGAAAGTTGGTTACAAAGCCTCAATGATTCTTATACAAGATTGAAGACAGAAAACAAGTCTTGCCACAGCTGCCATCTCTTCAGATGAAAATGGACAAAATGAATCTAAAATCTCAGATTATTCTGAGCACTTTTGTCTGCAGCTGTCACCTTGCACTCTGATGGGGAAACTGCGATGCTTTTTTCATGAAAATATAACACCTGCACATGTAAACTATGAGAATGAATGAGTGAATGAATGAATGAGTGTGTGTGTGTGCATGCATGCGTGCATGTGTAAGTGCGTGTGTGTGGATTTCTTTCCCTCAATCATGGGAATGAGAGATTTTGCAGGACTTACAGTCAGGTGGAAAAAACCTAACACTAACAGTAAACAGAAATTTGTACATGTCCTGCAAAAACTCATTCCCATTAAGGGAAAGAAATACACAAACACATACGCATGCATGTATACACGCATGCATGCGTGTGCGTGCACACACACACACACACACAACACACACAACACACACACACACACACACACACATACATACACACACACACACATACACACACACACACACACACACACACACACACACACACACACACACACACACACACACAATCATTGAGCAGAGATCAATCATCTTATACATGTTAGCTTTAAGGGTATTTGTGTCACTTTCTGTTGGGTACCTTCTCATGTGGGATTCTTACCAAATGAGTGGCTGACAGAGCTGCAAAGAGAGGTGCAAAACAGGAGAGGATCTGTAAACTACACTTCCATTATCTTTACAAGAAGGCTATCACTTACTAGAAGAGCATCGTGGAGCAGGGCCAAAAAGGCTTATTATCCAAAGGAGCGCATATCAGAAAGGTCTTCATTCACTGTCCTAATTTAAAGGATCGATCGCTCTGAGATCAATACAAGTTTTCACAGCAAGAAGGTTAGGCTTATTTTTCGGAAAACTGAATGCGTTCATCACTAAATATAGCAAAAAATAAAATGTTTGTGCGGTGAGAAATTACAAACAGTCACATAATTTTGAATGTAAAAGTCTAAAACCATTCTTACCCTCTTTCTCGGAAAAATCCTTGGATAAGATTTTTAAAAATCTTAATTTGGCATTTCGTATAACAAAGTCTTTAATGAATAGTTCTTTAGGAAATTTGTTATAGTTTTAAGTCATACTAGCAATTGTATGTATTTACTTGTTGTTACACTGTTTAACCCAAATCTATGTACTGTATACATTATTAAGAAAAAGACACCCATTTACTGCACACATCCATCAACATACTAGACCCTCCCCTTCCCTTCCATCGTCTAATATCACTTTGAGTGAACAGACGTAATCGAAGCAACAACAACAACAACAACACACAATCATCCACACCAAATCTGCTTTTTAACTCCTCTGAAAAACTGGCATCAAAGCTGCCACACACACAAAAAAAGTTTAACAGGACAGAAAGAGAAAAGGGCAGGAAGTGTGTGTGTGTGTGTGTGTGTGTGTGTGTGTGTGTGTGTGTGTGTGTGTGTGTGTGTGTGGTGTGTGTGTGTGTGTGTGTGAGGGGAGGGGAATCAAGCTTTCCGGATTCAAACCACCCACAGGTCTGTCATATCCCAGAGATGTGTGTGAAAATTATAGACCACCAGACCCCCCCCCCCCTTCCCTCACCTCCCACTCTCCAAAATGTCAGGGACTGGGATGATATTCATTTCATTAAGCTTCAGGATCAATACTTTGCCACACCAATGTGTTCTGGCAGCCTCAAAGACTGTGCAGTTATCTTGCAGGTAACCATCACAATATTGATTTTTTTTAAAAACCCTATATTAATTATTCACACTCCTAAATCACCCATTTTCTGTCTGTTGATGGTGAGAACAAAGAGGATAAGATCTTAGAAATGATATTTAAAAAAAATTAGATTCAAAGCAGAATGGCAAAAAATAATGCTTTCCTGCAGATGGTTAGGGTTACTCTTGCCGACTGTTTTTTTGTTTTGTTGTTGTTTTGTTTGCTTATTTACTACCCCTCAGAATTTTTTGTTCTTCTGGCTTAAAATTCAATCAAAGAGACAAAAAAAGAGCATGTGTGTGTGTGTGTGTGTGTGTGTGTGTGTGTGTGTGTTGTGTGTGTGTGTGTGTGTGTGTGCGTGTGTGTCTGCCTGCCTGCCTGCCTGCCTGCCTGCCTGCCTGCCTGCCTGCCTGCTGCCTGCCTGCCTGCCTGCCTGCCTGCCTGCCTGCCTGCCTGCGTGCGTGCGTGCGTGCGTGCGTGCGTGCGTGCGTGCGTGCGTGAGTGTGTGTGTGTGTGTGTGTGTGTGTGTGTGTGTGTGTGTGTGTGTGTGTGTGTGTGTGTGTGTGTGTGTGTGTGTGTGTGTGTGCGTGCGTGCGTGCGTGTGTGTTTGTGTCTGTCTGTCTGTCTGTCTGTCTGTGTCTATGTGTCTGTGTGTCTATGTCTGTGTGTTTCTGTGTCTGTGGGTGTCTGTGTAGATCTGTCTGTCTGTCTGTCTGTCTGTCTGTCTGTCTGTGTCTATGTGTCTGTGTGTCTATGTCTGTGTGTTTCTGTGTCTGTGGGTGTCTGTGTAGATCGGTCTGTCTGTCTGTCTGTCGGTCTGTGTGTCTCAGGTGTCTAGTGTGTCTGCCTCTGACTCGGAGTGTCTGTGGGTCTCTGACATTATATTTGTGCGCACATGACTATGCAGTGTCTCTCTGGCTAAATATTTGTGTGCACATGGTTATGATTTCATACAGTCCACCCACACACACACACGCACACACATGTACAAACACATGCACGCACACGGACACACACACTCACTCGCACACGCACACACACACACACACACCAGACCCATCCCATATCACTAATTAGTAACAGGGAACATCTATGTTATTTATATGTATATCATACAAGAACAAACATGAAAACACAACAGAAACACATGTATCCATGGATTTACTCACACACTAAACATTTACTATGTTATGACAATACAGCAACACTTTTTCACTTACAAGTATTCAAAATTCAAAATGACAAATGGTTTTTAAAAGCAAACTGATGTCAAAAACAAGGTTAGATGACGTCACATTCTGAAACCCATATTTTGCTGAAAATTGATATGTCCCCATCAAACAACACAAAATCTCAGTTAGTCACAGTCATTGCGCATTCTCGACACCCCCACCCCCCACCCCCAATTCTCTATCACCTCGTACTTTCTGTGTGCACAGCTGACGGACCTATATAATATGTGACGTCGCCACACTTGTGTCCGATCAATGAACTGTGCGCTCATTTTGAGCTGCATGGCTGGATGCAGTCATCACTGTCGTCACAGGCAGCGCTCGAAATAGTCAAACGCACGGTCTACCTGTCCTATTCACAATTGTCAGGAAAACCTTCCAGGGGACAAATCGAAATTATGCATGCTCTCTTCAGCTTTTCTTTTATTTTGTTGTTGTTATTTGTTTGGTTGTTGTTTGTCTGCTGGAGAACACATTATTGATGATGCATCAATGACAGGGTGACTGGGCTGTCAGCTGAAGTGCTGACCAATTGATTTCTCTTCCTACAACTCCTGTTAACTTTGACATCTGCCTCTGTGTGTGTGTGTGTGTGTGTGTGTGTGTGCGTGCGTGCGTGCGTGCGTGCGTGTGTGTGTGTGAGTCTCTCTCTCTCTCTCTCTCTCTCTCCTCTCTCTCTCTCTCTCGTCTCTCTCTCTTCTCTCTCTCTCCCCCTTTGTTCTACTTTGTTTTGACCCCATTCAAGGACTCAGGAATTGGAGGCCCAAAGAATAAGCTGTGTTCATTGTTCTCTCTCTCTCTCTCTCTCTCTCTCTCTCTCTCTCTCTCTCTCTCTCTCTCTCTCTCTCAAAACAACAACATGTCAGCAGAGTATATAATGTGTTTCATGATTGGTCAGCACGGTAAAAAAAAAAAAAAGAAAAAAAAAAAGAGTGCGTTTCTTTCCTCCTCTTAGCAAGCATCACTCACAGGCAGAACAAAGTAGAATCCTTGGCGTGTTGTAATCAATGGGTGGCCATGAATTTTTCATAAAACTGTCCACATTTTGAGCAGCCAACAGTACGTCATTGCTCATGTGTTCCTGTCTTTTCTACCCGTCAATAGCTCTCTACTCAACATTGAAAAAAAAAGTGGAAAGAATGTTCAAAAGAAGTCGGATATAAAACCAGGAAAATAATTCATGAAGAAATATGTGACTGTGAATGCAAACAAAAAACAAGAATGAAAAAAATTAAGGAAGAAAAAATAATGTGTTTTACGATTAACAGAAAACTGTGATATCTCTGTGTGCAGATACGAAGCTAAAAATGTTTTCTGGCTTGCCACAATGCTAATGTTCAACATATAACATTATCATCCTCTCTCTCTCTCTCTCTCTCTCTCTCTCCTCTCTCTCTCTCTCTCCTCTCCTCCTCTCTCCTCCTCCCTCCTCCCTCCCTCCCCCCTCACCCACCCACACCACATTAAATAGTAACGCACATGCGCCACACACACATCACACACACACACACACACACACACACACACACACACACACACAACACACACAACATATTTAATGGAAGTATACACACATGTGCACGTGTGTGCATGCGCACACACACACACACACACACACACACACACACACACACACACACACACACACACACACACACACACACAACACACACAAATATAAAATTTAAATGGTAGTTTTACAGAGGCAGAGACACTACCTCATGTATTCCTGAAGAATTGATGTTGAATCGGCAACACATGCAACACTTAAACCCAAGCAATCAAACAAACACCTGACATACTGAGTAGGTCAGAATGCCACTTAGAGAAAGTTTTGCAAGTTATTGACTAGGATTTTGAGCTTTGTCTTCATCAATATTGTATTTTTACAACATAAACACAGAACCTCAAAACAATGTGGGCATACTTTCTTAACAACATAGCATATCAACTCAAAATCCAAATAAAAGAGTTCATAATGGAGCACTCCAGCTTTAGAAACAAAATGAAACATCAACTCAGCGCCCTTGGCTCCAAATAAAGTGGTGATAATACTGGAACATGCTCTGAACAGTACCAGAGTGTGCTATGAATCAGCATCACTTCCAAACCCCCAAAATGAGGTGCTGATGCTCAAAGTCTCTAATCAAAATTATGAAACATCAACTCAGAACCCTCAAAATGAGGTGTTGATGCTGAAACTCTAAACAATATAAATTATATAAAACATCCCCTCAGAACCCTCCGAATAAAGTGTTGGTCCTCAGAACCCTCAAAATAAAGCGTTGATGCTGGGACACTATGTAACAAACAGTGAAACACATCAACTCAGAACCCTCACATAGTATTGATGCTGGAACACTCTTAAAGCAACAAACACATCGACACAGAACCCTCAAAAGAAAGTGTTGATGCTGGGACGTTCTCCAAACAAAATGACACACTGACAACTCAAAACCCTCCAACTGAAAGTGTTTATACTGACACAATCTCGAAACAATTTAACACTATGACAGCTCAGAGACAGTCGTGCTTAAAGCATTGGCACATACTGGAAGGCTTAAAGATTCAACAGGCGGAACAGATCAATGCTCTCTCTCTCTCTCCTCTCTCTCTCTCTCTCTCTCTCTCTCTCCTCTCCTCTCCTCTCTCTCTCTCTCTCTCTCTCTCTCTCTCTCTCTCTCCTCTCTCTCTCTCTCTCTCTCTCTCCTTCTCTTTGTCTTTTAGCAGCATGATGTAGCAGTTTACTGATCAATGCCTTAGCCTACATGTGATGTGAGAAGGAGGGGTAACATTACACAGCAGCACTCACAGTAAGTAAGTGTTGATTATTCCCATACTGCTTATAAGTTATAACATAAGCAATCATCAGTCAGCTTTTGGTTCACATGATAAGATAAGATAAGATAAGATAAGATAAGATAAGATAAGATAAATAAGATAAAATAAGATAAAATAAGATAAAATAAGATAAAGATAAGACATGCTTGTCTCAATGCTCCATTTGTGTGATTTATACTGCACTGACAAAATGCTGAGCGAAGACATTACTTCAGCTAAGGTACAGTGTTAGTAAGTCCTACAAGGCAAGTAAGTACAAAGAATGACGTGTACGTGTGTGTGTTTGTGAGAAACATAGAAGGAACTCTGAAAAGATTTGTTCATAAAAAGGCTGTTGCCCCATGCTAATCAGATCAATGATTGGTGATAAGAATACATGGTAAAGTACAGTTTTGTTGTGTGTGTGTGTGTGTGTGTGTGTGTGTGTGTGTGTGTGTGTGTGTGTGTGTGTGTGTGTGTGTGTGTGTGTACTTTTGTGTGTGTGTGAGAGAGAGACAGGGACAGAGACAGAGAGACAGAGACAGACACTGAGACAGACAGACTGACAGACCGACACTGGCAACAGAGAGAATGTGTGTGTGTGTGTGTGTGCTGCATGCATGCATGCATGCATGCGAGCATGCACATGTGCTAGCACATGCAATACGAGTGGATGCACAGCTCTGTGTGAACGCACATCCACTCCCTCAGGTGTGCCTGTACATAAGAGGTCTGCATACACGCTCACCTGTGCATATGTACATGTACACAATGTAAATGGACAATGTGTTGTTCACATTATACATCTAACACTAAGTTACGGAACACTCATGGAACTTACATACCTGAATCTGTCTTCCAGTTCCAAGAAACCACTTCATTCCCAAGACAAACACATACACACATGTATAAATCCTCATGGTTCACACACACACTCACACTGGTGAACCATCACCAACACAACATGTAACACTAATAATAATAACAATTATCACAATAATCCCCATAGATGGCAGTTCAACCAAACACATAAAATATATATATCCACAACCAAGCAGGGCCAGAATATACAGTTGTGTGTGACAGGGCAGAGTGCAGCTTGCTTTAATTAGGCAGCGCTTTTGACATCAGCTGGGTTCAGAGCGTGCAGGGTGGGACAGAGAGAGATCAATAGTACAATGTGGACAGTGAGGGCTCTGAAAGATGGGGCGTCACAGGCAACACAGTGGGGGGGAGGAGGAGGGGTCTCTTTTTTCTCCATCTGTGTTTTTCTATTATGTGCATCATTGGTGTGGGTATGACATCAGACATGTATGCTGATTGCTGGTCCACCACAATTGCATGTATGCGTGAGTAGTGTGGGCAAGAATGTTTATTATTTATAAACACGCCGGCACACATGCGACTAAGTGTTCATGTGCCTGTGCAAACACAAGCATGCTTGAAAAGTTGAAGGTAAAGGTGTACATTCACAGACATGCACACATGCATGCATGCACACACACACACAGACACAGACACACACGCACACACATCCCACATCTAATAATAACCCAACACACTGTACAGGAGACAAAACAAAAGAGCTAAGTAAAGACTTCCAATGGCCAAGTAAAGACTTTCAATCAACTAAAATGTAAATTTAATAAAAACAGTAAACACTTCAATCGACACACATGAATCAAGAATAATACACTGTGACCTGAGGCTAAACAGAAACACACAGTGACATGAAGTCAGATAACGGGTAAACAAAGCGTGACCCCTCTTCCCCTAACACCCCTCACCCCCATTTCCACCTCATCACTAATTTATTCACCTCTCGGCTGAAATTAATGTTTTTTGTCACTCTAAAAAATGAGGCAAACAAGACTGGTGTTGGAGCCTTGGAAAGTCACCACTCTTGAATAGAGTGTGCACTTCACCTGTGTTGAGTTGTGTTGTGTTGTGTTGTGTTGTGCTGATGTTCAGAACCTGTGTTGAGCTATATTGATGTTATTTTGTGTGTGTATTGTTTTTTTTTATGTACATGGCTTGTAACCCACCGGAATTTCTCTGTTTTAGAGATAATAAAGTATTTTGAATTTGAATTTGTGTTGTGTTGTGTTGTGTGTGGTGTGGTGTGGTGTGGTGTGGTGTGGTGTGGTGTGTTGTGTGGTGCGGCACAGTGTGGTGTGGTGTGGTGCGGCATGGTGTGGTGTGGTGGTGTGGTGTGGTGTGGTGTGGTGTGGTGTGGTGTGTGGTGTGGTGTGTTTATCCGGGTAGGCTGGGCTGGGTTAGGTTCGATGGGTAAGGCTGGGTCATGCCAGGTCAGGTTGTGTTCTGTTGTGTTAAGATGAGTTGCATTGTGTCAGGTTATGTTGTTTTTCACTGCAATGCGGTGCATTTATTGACTGCTTTGTGCTACTTAATGTCACGTTGTGTGGTGCAAGTGCGTAAGTGTGTGTGTGTGTGTGTGACAGTGTGTGTGTGTGTGTGTGTGTGTGTGTGTGTGTGTTTATATTGAGGATAATGGAATAAGCACTCGTGTGCTTTTTTACATCCAGTCCCTGTGTGTATGCAGTTTTATAAATCTTGTCATCTGTTCCCACTGACAAACGATGGCCTACTCTTATGAAAAGCGGAACAGGATTTAACGTGTGTGCAAGATGTTCTGCGTGTGTTCACACATGGGGCCTCGGTTTATTGTCTCATCTGAAAGACTTGTGCGTGTGTAGGTGCGTGTGTGCATGTGCATGCGCGCTTTACAATCCATTGTGTTGTGATGCAATAAGACGCCCCTACACCAGCCCTTAATCCCCAAATTCACAGTTCTTACTCATCACCCATTTCGATCCCCTCTGATGTCAGTCTTTACTCACCCACCTATCTTCCCATGCTCATCATCAATTTTCCTCAACCACATCTTACGACACAGTTCACCCATTATCATTTTGCACTCGCACATAAATTTTTATTGATCCTTGCTCAGCCATTCTTTGCAAGTTCCAACACACGTGTTACTCCGTCCTCATAATGCGCCCATTCAGCAGTCCCAATTCATCTATTCATCAATCAGTCCTTTTTCACCTATTTATTCTTATTTAACTACTTATTAATTCCCACTCACCCATTTATAATATCAATAATTATTGTCATTAGCTCATTACCAGTCCTCACGGGTCTGATCCTACTTATCAGTACTCATAAACTTTACCCATTTACCTATCCTTATTCTCCCATTCACTGACTCAGCCATTAGTCCACACTCACTCATTCATCAATTGATCCTTACTCATCCATTTAATTTATCAGTCCTCTTTCACCCATTTATATTTATCAGTCATCCCTTACACATTTATGAGTGCTCTTTCACCCATTTCTCAGTTTTCACCCATAAATAGGTGAAAGAGGACTGAGAAATGGGTAAAAGAGGACTGAGAGTCCTCTTTTACCCATTTTTCAGTCCTCTTTCACCTATTTTTCAGTCTTTTTTTTTTTGTTCCACCTACTTATCAGTGTTCTTTCACTTGTTTATCAGTCCTCTTTCACTTTCACCCACTCACTTGTCCTGTTTCACCTGTTTATCACATCAGTTCTCTTTCACTTTCATCCACTCACTAGTCCTCTTTCACCTGTTTATCAGTGCTCTTTCACTTGTTTATCAATGCTCTTTCACTTGTTTATCAGTCCTCATCACTTATCAACCTTCATTCACCCATTATCAATCACCTATTATGATTTATTAGTCATCATTCACCCATTTATCAATTCTCACCATTTATCAACCTTCACTCACCCATTAATTTATCAATCCTCACTCACTGATTAATATAATTTATCAATCATCATTCACCTATTTATCTATCCTTACTCACCCACTTATCATTTTTCACACACCCATTTTCCACTCTTCGCTCACTCAGAATCCCAATGTATCAATTTGCTTATCCACCTCTACCCAGTACTCACACTTTATTTGTATTCCGATTTCCTCCCCAATATTTGAGTCCTTGCTCATTCATTGACAAGTCCTTGCTCACAGATTTTACAGCCCTTGATAATCCAGTCATAAATTATCTGTGATTACCATTTATCAAACCTCACTCTATAAATATATCATTACTCACCATCTTATACTGTTTTAAGTTCCCACTAATCCATTTACAATCAGTCTCCACTCGCTCACATTATATCAGTCTTCATAAGACTTTATTTACTATCACTCAGTTTATCAATTCTGTTCCACTTTTCGTAAGAGTAGGCCTTTGTGCCGGTGGGAACAGATGACATAAATTTACAAAACTGCATACACACGGGGACTGGATGTAAAAAAGTACAAGAGTGCTTATTCCATTATCCTCGTGGCTCAATAAAAAAAGAATAAAAAAAGAAAAATCACCAGTCAATAATACTATTCTGCCAACTACTAACTTCACTGTTCACCCAATCCTCTCTCTTCCACTCACAATTTATTCATAATGAATTCATCTCTTGTCAAAATTTTGTCGATAGATTGTTAACAGGCAACTCACTATTCCCTAGGTGCTCAGTGTTCTTCAGTCAGTGATCATCAGTCCACATCAAACGGATGACCAACTACAAATTCAATCCACATTCACTCAGCGATGGTGTTTTCCTATTGATCTAACTTGTGGCAACACGAGTTCTCCACAGATTCGATCAATTCTAATTTCCTCACTGATTTGATTACCTAATTTCCCAATCAATTCACTACCATTGTTTTCCACACTGAATCAATCAATATCCTCTTTCCCCACTGACTCATTATGGTACAGATCAATCATCAAATCAATGTGATTCACCCAATCTCCACACCCAAACTATCTGTTCAAACCCCTTCCGTCAGTCAACTTCCTACTTGATTGTATCAAGTGCTATCAGTTTTCTTTTTTTGTGTCACAGAGAGATGAAGTTGTATTTCCCATGAGTGCATTCAATTTAGCTTTTCCCATAGACCAGACTGTTTCTCCATTAGCAAGATCAACCCATTCACAACTACTGAACAAGTCAAGTTCAAACAGATGACAATCTTTCCCATTGACGAGATGAATTCTCATTTCCTGATCTTACTTATGGTCACACTCTACAAACACCTGTTACAATTTTTTAATGATTATGGTAAAAATCACAAAAACTTCATTTGTACTGTTTTACAGTTCTGGTTTAAAATCTTATGATTCCCTATCAGTCAAATCAAGAGTAATTACTTTCCCTGGAACTTTAAAACAAAACTCATTATTGTCCCTTGATTTGAAAACGCCCCCACACCACCACACCAATCCATAAGAATGGAACTTTGTTTATTTATATATGCACAACAAAGATTCTCATTTTAACATGCAACCCCTCAGCGCATAGTCTCATCTTACAGAGTTAAAGGAAAAAATGATGTTAACTGCCTTGGATCCTTAATTTCCTGTCCGCTACACACTGGGCCTAGGGATTGAATTTGAAAAATATTAATCGTTGCTGGGACGTGCTCACGTTGGAAACGCGATGTTGAGACACCACTAAAAGGACAATAAAATTATTTTGAGGTGCTTATTGTATAAAAACTTTCCGACTTACAAGTCTGTTAAACATCCATAATTCATAAGAATAAGTTTTATTTGAGAAACAAATGGAAAGTAGCGCTGCTCACACTTGATAAGACAAGAAGTTCATTGCACAAGGCAGGTCATGAATGCACAGACACCGCGGTTACGCGCGAACATTTTTTTTTTTTAAATTTAAAAAGTCAGTGTGTAGAATCCAAATAAGGTATAAAAATGCAATAAATTGTTTGCATGTTTGGTCATCTTTAGTTTTCAGTGCAGCTGTTCTATCTAATTGGTACCTGAAGTTAGAATTTTAGCAAATGCAAACCACTCCTACGGCAATGTAACAAAATTGAGATTGTAAATGGTGGATTTTTTCAAGAAACAAATCAGTTTAATGGATGTAATTCCTAGTTGTAGCACATAGTTCTTGATTGTGCTGATAGTTGTACCACTTTTGATTAAACATGTCAAGTTACACACCCCAAAACAAATTAGAACAATTTTTATTTGGCTATGAATATGACACCCCTCTCCTGCATAGGTTTCAGAAGAGTGACCCTTATCTCTAGTGTCACAGACTCACACACAATCGACCACTTTAAGTTTTATGAATGATTTTCTTAGTGATTAATGTGTACAAACATTTCCCTACTGACCCAAACAACTTCGATTTCTCCACAGACTTTCACAGCTTACACTCGGATTTCCCCAATCTTCATTTCCTGTACAGTCAGACTGAGCCAATCTCCACTTTCCCCTGGACTTGACAAATCCTAATAACTTCATTGATTGTCCCTTGCCTTCCTGACCCCTGAACCCCCCCCACCACCACCACCACCAGCATCCTTAAGAAGTGGGCAACTTTCAAAGGCTCCATTATTCTATGCTGAGCGGCCTGTGAGTCACACACAGGGTGACAGATGTCTCTTCCTCCCCCCCCCCCCCCCCTCAGTAGTCTCATCCTTCCTACAGAGCCTCCTTTAACTAGGCTTAAACTAAATGTGGCTCAATGATAACCTAACCACCGCCTGGCCCATCCCACCTTCAGCTGTGCCCGCCTCCCCATCTGGCAGCTAGGAGATCTAGGACCCTGATGTTAAACATCCATTACTTCATGTAATGTGAGTGCAGGCACGCCTGACTCAACTGTTGCAGAAAGAGCCGCAAGAATGAATGAAACAACTGGCACACTAAAAATAGAAGGGAAAAAAAGCAATACCTGGGAGAAATTACTTTTGAAAGGGATGCTCTCTCTTTTTCTTTTGTCTCCTCCCTCACCACAGCCCCCCTCCTCCCCCCCCCCCCTCACACACACACACACACACACACACACACACACACACACACACACACTCACACACACACACACTCACTCACACTCACACACACACAGAGTCACACACAAGTCACACACAGAGTCACACACACACACACACACACAGTGACACACACACACACACACACACACACACAGTGACACACACACACACACACACACACACACACACACCACACACACACACACACACACACACACACACACACACACACACACACACACACACACACACAAAAAGTTGACATCCTAGCGAAAAAAGGAGCAAAGGGTTCATCAGAGGTGACACAATTAGTACTCCCATTTTCACTACAAGAGTGTTATCATATCATAATAAAATCACAACGAAATTTATTTCATTGTGAGGAAAGAAGGCTTGGCTGTCTAGATGCACACAAAGAACTACGGAAATTTGAGTCATTTGTTAAAACACGAGAACATGATATATATTGTTCAAAGCAGATTGTTTCCTTAGCTTGTAGATGGAAATTGAATAGCTTGAAGACAAAATATGCTGGAAATGCATTTTGCATATGCGGTAATAATATAACCGTAGATCATATATTAACATGCTGCAGTTTAAAAGGGCATATTCCCGTTTTGATGGCATCTTCTCCATCAGCTATATTTAACAGTCTGCCACTTATGTATGACTTTTTTAAATCGCTGGTGCATAGTCCAATTGGTTTGTTATTGTGATTGCTCTGGACTTTAAAGACACTCTAAACCAGTTGTTTTTTTTCTTTCCTGCTTGTACTTTTGGGGGTCTCAATATGTCTCCTGTTCACAGGAATTTTTGTTATACCTATTGTTTATTTCGGTTGTTTCTTGGGGAAGGGAGAGGGGGTGATAATGTTCATAACTGGCTTCTCGTTGCTATTGTTGGGAATCCTCGTTCTTGTTTTGGGGGGTTGGTTGGTCTTTTGTTTATCTTTGATTTTATTTTCTTCTTTTTTTTTGGTGTTATTGAGGGGGATAGCTTTTAATTTTTTTTTTTTTAATAATTATTTGTTGTCATTGTTGGTGATGTTTCTTTCTCTCTCTTTTTTTTTTTTTTTTTTTTTTTTTTTTTTGGGGGGGGGGGGGGCTAATTACGACTTTTTTCTCAGGTGAAATTACCTCACATTTTTTTTTCTTTGGAATTACTGTTTTTGTTAAGAATTGTTAGAACTGCATTTTCCTTTTTGTTCATTGTAGTTTATTAGGTAAGTAATGTTAAGGGGTTTTTTTTTGTTTTTGTTTTTATCTATCCACGTGTAGGCCCTATTGATCCTCTGAAATTCCATCTTCCATACATTACCAACTACGCCCTCTTCCCCTGACATTCACACACCCTTCCCCCTCTGTCTTTCTTTGTCTTTGTCTCTCTCTCCCACATTTCCGTCTAATATCACAATTTGTGAACAGACGTTAAAAGAAATTGAACACACACATATGGAAACTACACAAACACACCCACACCCACACACACTTTTTTTTATCTTTGCAGTGCCTCATGTTCTGCTGTGTGTGATATCAAAGCACCACAAGCCCCACGATGCTTATCATTAACTAGTTTCTACACTCCTCTGTATAAAACCACACCCAGTAAATGAGTAATTGCAGGACTTGCCAGTGCTGGTCAGTCATCCACTTATAAACTTTTTTTCTTCTTCTTCTTCTTTGGTTTTGTTCCTCAGCTACAGCTCTGAGCTTCACCTCTGGTGAGATTTTGGCTGCAACCATCTGCCCACCATTAACGTAGCCCCAATCAAACTAAGTTAGTAAGTAACTTTGGGGGATAATATTCCACAGATTAAAGTAGCCCCAATCAAACTAAGTTAGTAAGTAACTTTGGGGGATAATATTCCACAGATTAAAGTAGCCCCAATCAAACTAAGTTAGTAACTTTGGGGATAATATTCCACAGATTAAAGTAGCCCCAATCAAACTAAGTTAGTAAGTAACTTTGGGTGGATAATATATTCCACAGATTAAAGTAGCCCAACAAACTAAGTTAGTAGTAACTTTGGGAATAATATTCCACAGATTAAAGTAGCCCCAATCAAACAAAGTTAGTAAGTAACTTTGGGGATAATATTCCACAGATTAAAGTAGCCCCAATCAAACTAAGTTAGTAAGTAACTTTGGGGGATAATTCCACAGATTAAAGTAGCCCCAATCAAACTAAGTTAGTAAATAACTTTGGGGGTTAATATTCCACAAGCTTTTACAGTTAACTACTAGTGAGTAACTAACAGCGATACTACTGATACTGACAGGTTATTTAATCATAATGTGATTCGCAAAAGAAGCTGTGCCCTGGTACTAGATCACTCAGATGATACTGAGTAGTACTGCCTAAACAGACTAAACTAATTGTGTGCTTAACTTCCTTCAGATAGGTAATATGATAAATATCACTAAGATCATAAACAATCAATCAACCAAACAATCAATCAATCACCCAGATAACTGCAAAGAGTAGTTGTGTGTGTGTGTGTGTGTGTTGTGCGTGCGTGCGTGCGTGCGTGCGTGCGTGCGTGCGTGCGTGTGTGTGAATATAGTGTGTAAATTATATGTGTGTGTGTGTGTGTGTGTGTGTGTGTGTGTGTGTGTGTGTGTGTGTGTGTGTGTGTGTGGTGTGTGTGTGTGTGTGTTGTGTGTGTCTGTCTGTCTGTCTGTCTGTCTGTGTGAGTGTGTGTGTGTGTGTGTGTGAGTGTGTGCATGTATGCCTTCAGTGTATATTTTTTTAGTGCACAGGCATGCCTAAGCACATATCACCACACAGATCTGTCTACACTGAAAGTTTTCAAAGGGTGTCTAATCTACTATCTGGTATGTGGCATGTGGCAAGAACTATATAATCTCAATAGAAAAACAATACCCCTGGGCGTGGGTGTGCATACTCACAACACCTCAACAGACATAGATGTATACATGTACCGGTCGATAAACTAGCAAGTACAACACACACACACACACACACACACACCACACACACACACACACACACACACACACACACACACACAACATGTATACACACACACAAGCACAAGCACACACACACACACACACACACACACACACACACACACTCACTCACTCACTCACTCACTCACTCACTCACTCACATGCGCCCATACACGCACGCACAAACATGATTCAATTCAAACTGAATCTCTGCATTCATACCTAAAATGACACAATACATGATCTACATATTTTCATGTTGAATACAAAGTGTGATTCAGTAATTCTCTCTAACTTGCAATTTGTTAGTACAACTAACATTGTAACAAGGTACACTGGTACTTGGAGTGGCAAAGGACTACTTTCAACAGGAACTTCAATCCTCTGTGAATACCAAGATTATTATCCTCAAGTTGACTGAAGGAAGCACAGTGGTAGTTCCTGATCTACTTGATTATAAGTTGATACACCCAGAGTAAAGTTTTTCTTCTGGCCATTGCTCATTTGTACCAGTATGTGTATACTCATGAATTCATACATGTACATAATGCATCAAAATATTTCTTTGGAACAGATTCTTCTGAGTAAACACACTTGTGAAATAAACTGCTCATAATTATCTAGATCTATCTTAGTATCTCGGTCCATTGATTAACCTAAAAAAAAAAAAAATGTAAAGAAACAAAACCATACAATAAGTAGGCTACACAAAATTGGTATGAAACACACACAAAAAATTGAAATTACTTTATAACATTTTGTGCTTCAAAATGACATTTTATAATCAATCTAGTTGTGCCTTTTCCTGGATTTTGAAGAACACAAACATCTCATACACAAACTTTTGCACTAAAGTAGTAAAACACACACGCACGCACACATGCACGCACACACACACACACACACACATGCACACACGCATGCACACATCCACATACATGTATACATGCATTCGTGTACATACATACACACAGAGATACACACAAATTATAATTATATGCTTGAAAACACTGGTGACAAGAAACTGAAAGCAGAAAGGTGGCTCTCATTGTTTTGTGACAAAGCAATTAACAGACACACTGTTTTCTGTTTTATATTATCAAATTATGTCTTTTTATATAGATATAATGTTTTTTCTTGTTGTTGTTTTTATTTTGTTTTGTTTGGGCTTTTTCAGGGTTGGGGGAGGGTTCGTTTAAACTAAATTTTATTTGTTCAGGACATAGCACCAAATTATGAAGAGTATAAAAACTAAAAAGTGAAGCATAATATTCTCATAAATCTGACATTGTGTGCAAAAAAGGGCTACTGCTAAGCAACAGTCCAACATTGAATCCCATGAGAAATACAAGAAAATAACAGTAATAGCAGTGTTACTTGTTTTATGATTGCACAATTATTAGGGGGAAAACCCAAACTAATAATAAAAAAAGATAAATAAAAATAAATGCAATGGATGAATCATTTAAATGTATCAACTATCATGGCAAAACAATAACTGAAAAAGGCAACATTATCACAAGACAGGTTGTGACAATCTGTACATTTAGGAAACATATTTATAACCATATTTAGTGTGCAAGCTCGCTTTCGCTCGCTCGCTCGCTCTCTCTCTCTCTCTCTCTCTCTCATCTCTCTCTCTCTCTCTCTCTCTCCTCTCCTCTCTCTCTCTCTCTCTCTCTCTCTTTCAAATGTCTAATGTTGGTCAAGGTCATGTACAGGAATAACAACTAATTAGTAATTTAGCTCTTCCCTGGTTGACTTTGATATTTGCATAGGATACTAATTACACAGATGGTCAGATGTTCAACATTATCCATTGTTTTAAATATGTTGGGTATTACTGCTTCTTGTTGAATGTAAAACAAAAACCAAGTAAAGTAACATTGTTTGATTTCAGAGGTATTTGAAGTGTTTTCATTTTAAATCAAACTAAAAGTAGACCTTTACAAATTACAAATTTTAAATACATGCAAGCATGTGTATTATTACTAAGTTTGTTATTATTCTATTCAAATTATTGTATTTGTTGATATTGTTGTTGCATTGGTTTAGTAAAATTGCTTTTGAGGGGCTTTGGGTTGTTTTGTTTTATTTCCTTCTACTATTTTGTTTAGTTTGTGATCTTTTTTATCTGTATTTTATTAATTTGTGTTTTTGGTTTTACAGGTGTCTGTATTTTTTCCAGACTGTAGCTGTAAAGGTCTGATGAGAAAAAGGTATTTAATGTCAATCGATTACAAATCTGTGCTCTCTCTCTCTCTCCTCTCTCTCTCTCTCCTCCCTCTCTCTCTCTCTCTCTCTCTCTCTCTCTCTCTCTCTAGATAGCCCAATGGCTAGGGTGACTGGATAGCCTGGTGGTTAGAGTGATGCACACTACGCTTGTGATCTGCTGACCTGAGTTTGAATCTCGTTCAAGAGAATAATTTCTCCTCTGGAGTTAACATCAGTGCTCACTGCTGACTCCACTCCCCCTAAAAGTCCTACAGATGAGACTATGAATCGAGATCCCATGTACAAACGCATGCAGAACATCTTACACACACATTTAATTTACAACCCGTTCCGCTTTTCAGATGAATAGGCCATAGTGTGCTGGTGGGAAATGATGACAAAATGTGCAAAACAGCACACAGTGACACACACACAAGGACTGAATGTTAAAAAAAAAAAAAAAAGGTGCTTATTCCATTATCCTCAAAGTAAAAGAATAAATCTTAAATATATCTAATATCTCTGAGTCTGTGATTCCTATGAGTCTCTCAGTCTCATTCTCAGAGTCACCCTCAACAGGTAGCAACCTTTATCACATTTCATTCCATTCCAATCCTCATTCCATCCTGCCTCTCCCTATATGGTGTACTAAACATAAATAACAAATATAATATATACTGCTATAGGGCCTATTTGATGGCACTGATCTGGGCATGTGCATCTGAGTTCTGAGTGCTGACTCCACTCTCCCCACAAGTCCTTCGGATGAGACTTTAAATCGAGGCCCCGTGTGCAACGCACGCAGAACATCTTGCGCACACCTTAAATCCTGTTCCGCTTTTCGTAAGAGTAGGCCATCATGTGCCGGTGGGAACAGATGACATTTACAAAACTGTATACACTCGGGAACTGGATGTAAAAAAGCACAAGAGTGCTTATTCCATTATCATCGAAATAAAAGAATGAAATAAAATAAAAAATTTAAATATAAATGTGGTATCGCCTGTTGTTGACGTGTCGTTAGCGTACGACCACAGGTGTTAATGTCAAATACTAATGATAGTAAAAACAACATGAGAGAACTACATGCTTTTCGTGCGCAAGTCTAACATAAAATGCAAAAGACTTAAATATCGTTATTACCCAAGGGGTAAAAAGCCTGAAATCCAGTTTCTTCTGCAACACTGCAATTTTCGCTTGGTAACTTAGCATGCCAAAGCTGTTTGTTCGTTTTAGATCTGCGATCGTCGATTATTCACATCTTCAAAAGCACAGAAACAACATCAAGACCCCTACCACCACATCAAAAAACAAATGATTTCTTGCTCACAATATCAGCCAAAGTGTGTCTAGATCGTAACATTCCTTACCGTTACATCGAAACAAAACCAAAACATTTTCATCAGCACAGCAAGTGGTCATTCCAGTGCACCACCATCTTGATATGCAAATGAATATGAAGGCCATCCGGAGTGAGGGATTCTTTATTGAGACCTAATGCTGCCCTACCGAAAAGGAGTATCATAGCAATGATACTATAAATCTGTAATTGTAAATATTCTTGTAAAATCCAATTCTATTATGGTACATAAATAAGCGTAAGTATAGTAATACGCTTATCAAAACTTTTACTTTCGTAAAAACTACGGAGTACTCCCGCCATAGGCGTGACGACAGCATCAGATTGGTTGTCGGCTGTAAACAAAGAAATGTTATGGTTCCCACTGGTAATCAGCTAGACGTTGAGAGCGAAAGTTGGATCCATAGGCACATGTTTGGTAATTACTTATTGGCAGAGAAGCCTATGCGACATCCTGTAAGGATCGTATGCGTCAGTACTTCGTTGGTGATATAAATAAGTAACAAGACGGCGGCTGCGTTTTTGCACACCGCAATGTCGGGTGCAAGTCGAATGGAGACTCACCCACCTTGAGAACATCCCAGGGATAGAAAGTATACTTGAAAGAACAGCTGACAAAGAAGAAAAAGAAAGAAAAAAAGTGGAAAACATGCAAGAGCAGGGCATAGTTGTTTGTTCAACTTGGTCATGGTGCCCCTGTTAGTGCAAACTGTGTGTGTGTGTTCAATTTCTTTTAACGTCTTTTCACAAATTGTGATATTAGACGGAAATTTATTTATTTATTTATTTATTCTTTTATATCGAGGATAACAGAATAAGCAATCATATGCTTTTTTTCATCCGGTCCCCGTGTGTATGCAGTTTTGTAAATCATGTCATCTGTTCCCACCGGCACACGATGGCCTACTCTTACGAAAAGCGGAACAGGATTTAACGTGTGCGCAAGATGTTCTGAATGAGGGAGAGAGAGAGACAGAAAGAGAAAGACAGAGGGGGGAGGGTGTTTGAATGTCAGGGGAGGAGGGTGCAGTTAAGTTAGTAATGTATGGAAGATGGAATTTCAGGGGATCAATAGGGCCTACATGTGGATTGATAAAAAAAAAAAACCTTAACGTTACTACAATGAACAAAAAGGAAAATGCAGTTCTAACAATTCCTAACAAAAACAGTAATTCCAACGAAAAAATGTGAGGTAATTTCACCTGAGAAAAAAAGTCGTAAGTAGCCTCGCCCCCCCCCCCCCCCCCCCCCCCCCCCCCCCCAAAAAAAATAAAAATTCCACTCCCTCCAAAAGTGCGTGTGTGTGTGTGTGTGTGTGTGCGCGCGCACGCGCGCGTGCGTGCGTGCACACGCGCATGTGTACACGCATTTTATTTTGTTTATTTATTTTTTTATTTACTTATTTATTTTTTTATGTCGAGGATAATGAAAAAAGTACTCGTGTGCTTTTTTACATCCGGTCCTCGTGTGTATGCAGTTTTGTAACTCTTGTCATCTGTTCCCACCGGCACACAATGGCCTACTCTTACGCAAAGCGGAGCAGGATTCAACGCGTGCGCAAGATGTTCTGGGTGCGTTCGCACACGGGGCCTCGGGCTATAGTCTCATTCGAAGGACATTTTGGGGAGAGTGGAGTCGGTACTGATGTTAACTCAAGGGGGAAAATCCCCTCCAACGGGAATCGAACCCGGGTCGTCAAATTGTGAGCGCATTGTTCTGACCACTAGGCAATCCCGTCCCCCCCATGTGTACACGTGTGTGTGTGTGTGTTGTGTGTGTGT
>CM060328.1:16603816-16606316 GCA_030674155.1 Stramonita haemastoma
GCATCGATTCTGACTCTGTTCAGTTAACACATCCATGGGATGAAGGTTTAAGCCTGGGCGGGTGCCATGTGCGAAAGCAGCCATAACATTTAGCGCACACCTCCCACTAAAGACCTGTCAGTGTTGGTAATGGAGTGGGCTAGCACAGCTGTGGTGGTGGTGGGGGGGGGGGTGTAGTTAGGATGAGATGATCAGATCTGACATGACGTTTATGAGATGGAGAGGGATTTCTTGTATTGTGTTGTGTTGTGTTGTGGTGCCGTGCGGTGTGGTGTGGTGTATTAGGTTGTGTTGTGTGGTGTGGTGTGTTAGGTTGTTAGGATATGTTGTGTTGGATTGTGTTGTATTGTTCGTTGTTGCGTTGTGCTGTATTGTGGTGCATTGTGTTGTATTTTTTTCGCGCTGTCTTGTCTTGTGCTGTATTGTGTTGTGTTGTGTTGTACTGAGTTGTGTTGAATTGTATTGTATGGTGTTGTATTGGGTTGTGTGTTGTATAAGTTGTACTGTATTGTACTGTATTTTATTGTATTGATTTGTGCTGTATTTTTTTGCACTATTTTGTATTGCACTGTGTTGTATGGTAGTGCACTGCATTGTACTATTATGTATTGTATTGTATTGAATTACTGGGAGGAAATGTTGGGTTCAGAGGGGAATAGGCTTTGGTAGGTTCGGCTGCTTAAAATTTCAGTGCTATGTTTCAAGCACTTTCGTTTCCCAACGAAAATGGCATTTTCCTTGCAGAATTTTGTCCAGAGACAAATCTCTCGTTCCTGTGGGGTTCTTTTTGGCATGCGCTAAATGCGTGTTGTACACGGGACCACCACGGTTAATCGCCCCATCAGAAAGACTAACACCCAGACCACCACTCAAGGTCTAGTGGATGGGAGGAAATGTTGGGTTCAGAGGGGAATAGGCTTTGGTAGGTTCGGCTGCTTAAAATTTCAGTGCTATGTTTCAAGCACTCCTTGGGGGGGGGGGGGGGGAATATAAAAGGAACAGAGAAGAGAAGAAAGAGAAGTTAGAAGCAGAGGATGGTTACTATACAGTCAAACTCAGGCCAGCAGTCTTTCATCCAGATTATTGCGTGACCTTGGCGGGTCAGTCTACACTCAGGAAGCGAAGGTGGCAGAACAGTTTAGACGTTCACCTGCCTAACAAAAAAAACCGTGCGTGAGGTTTGGGGTTTGATTCCCAGCCTTGCCCTTCCCCTTACCATTTTGATAGAAAAAAATCGAACTGAATGTCAAGTCTTTCGGGGGAGACTCTAAACCAGTTGGACGTGTGTGCTTACGGCTTGTGCACATAAAAAACCCAACCAAAACAACAACAGCAGCAACAACAACAACAATAAAATCTCGCGACATTTAAAAATCGGGAAGAGCGGGGAGGTAGCTACCTCTCGACTTGCCATGGCAGAATTGGTAGATTCAGTTCCCAGCTAAATTCCCGAGGTCTGAATGCGGCTACCTTTGTGGTTTAGAAAAAAAAATCACATGTGCAAAAATTTTACCATTGTTAAAACTTGGAGCCTTAGCCGAGGAACGAAAACAAGCCTACAATCAAATCATTGGGAATTATTTACATTTTTTCTATGAATAGTACTCCTTTTGTTCTTTTCATTTGTCTTTTTTTTTCTCAATTCAAAATTTTGTTTATCATCCTCTCGGTTGAAATTGCTTCATATATGTGTCTGTTTCCTTTCATGGATGATGTCTTCTTTTTCTTGTAATGATGATTGTGCGTCAGTATTTATCTGCTTGCTGTGAATTTTCATAATTACATCCAGCACTAAAATGGAGCTTGCCCTTTTTTTTTCCCCTCTTTCAATTCACCAAAGAAAATTCTATAAAGACTCAGAAGCAAATTAACACTTAAATTCAATTTTAAAAACCAAAAACACCCCATTCTTTTGGATCAAGCATATGGAGGATCTTTTACATTTTTTTTTTCTATGCGATCAAAATTAATTTTCATGCAATACAAAGCAAAAGTGCATGCACAGACACTCGCGCAGACGCGTGCGTACATGCACACGCACATGCACACGCACATATGCACGCACACATGCACGCACGCACACATGCACGCACACATGCACACACACACACACACACACACACACACACACACACACACACACACACACACACACACACACACACACACATGGAGTTAACATCAGTGCCGACTCCACTACCCCAAAAAGTCTTTCGGATGAGACTGTAAACCTAGGCACCGTGTGCGAACGCACGCAGAACATCTTGCGCACACGTTAAAACCTGTTCCGCTTTTTGTAAAAGTAGGCCACTGTGTGACGGTAGGAACAGATGACAAGATTTACAAAACTGAATACACACCGGGACTGGATGTAAAGAAATACAAGAGTGCTTATTCCATTATCCTCGATATGAAAGAATAAAAATAATAAATAAGCACACACACCACACACGCACACACACACACACACACACACACACACACAACACACACACACACA
>CM060328.1:16616316-16618816 GCA_030674155.1 Stramonita haemastoma
AAATGTCACCATCACAAGGTCATTATTGCTTCCTATGTAAGCTCCTGGTCTCTGCAATATTGACACTTGATTGGGAGCGTTGTTTGACCATGATGTAGTCAATTTGATTGTGGTGATCTCCTCCTGGGCTGTGCCATGTCCAACGTCTGGATGGTTTGTCTTGAGAAGGGGACGGGATAGCCTGGTGGTCAGAACATTGCGCTCGCAATTTGACAACCAGGGTTCAATTCCCGTTCGAGGGGATTTTTCTCCTGGAGTTAACATCAGTACCGACGCCACTCTCCCAAAAGCCCTTCGGATGAGACTATAAACCGAGGCCCCGTGTGCGAACGCACGCAGAACATCTTGCGCACATGTTAAATCCTGTTCCGCTTTTCGAAAGAGTAGGCCATTATATGCCAGTGGAAACAGATGACAAGATTTACAAAACTGCATACACACGGGGACTGGATGTAAAAAAGCACGTGAGTGCTTATTCCTTTATCCTCGATATAAAAGAATAAATAAATAAAATAAATAAACAAAACAAAATAAATGAATAAGGAACTGATGGAGGCTTTCAACTGCACGAACCGAGTCAAAGAGTAACTGAAAATTATTTTAAAGCTAGCTGCTTATCACACAGTTTTATATCAACACGCCTCAAAACACGACACATAATAATGGCAATACCCATAATATAGTCCACAAATAAGAACGCAGTGGCGACTGCGAACGTCAAATGATTACTCTCCAACTTTTCGAGAGAAAAAAAGATGGATGTTTTACTATATTCACATGCTCAAAAACAAAACAAAAAAAAGTAGACACAAACAAGTCAATAGAATTGTCAGATTTAGAATCGTTTGTCTGGCAGTGCAGTCTGTGCATTGACAGCCTAGATGGTGAAGGAAAGGAGAGTTGAAGATCAGTTTTTCCATGGGAAGTTCCCCCCCCCCCCCCCCCTCCTCCCCCGATCCAGAGAGGAGTTTTTATATCCTTTGAACTTGTCCACTTTAGGACGATAACCACTTAACGACACAAAAGACGCTTTTGCCACTACTAAGGTTAATCTACTTCCTTCGCTCCATCCCTTGCCACCAGCCCCCCCATACCCCCACCCCCACCCTCCCCCTATAGCCCCCCTACAAACCTCGCTCTTCCCTCCCTTCCCCTCTTCCACTTCCATCTCTCTTGTCCCCCTGTCCAGTTTGATATTGAGAGGATGACAACCCTGATATGGCCTCTGTGCTTGACAAGGCTGCTAGTGTCAATATTGGTGTGCTGTCATGTTTTTGAAACATGGCCATAATCTGCACAGTTTGCTTCTTTGCTTACCCTGTGCGATAAGGTTAATTTGTTTGTTTGCTACTTTCGTTATTTGGGATTTTGCTATTATTGTTATTGTTTTTGTTGTTATTGTTGTTGTTGTTGTTGTTGTTGTTGTTGTTGTTGTTGTTGTTGTTGTTATCATCATCATCATCATCATCATCATCATCATCATCATCATCATCATCATCATCATCATCATCATCATTATTATTTTATCATCATCATCAGCTGCAGCAGCAGCAGCAGCAGCAGTAGTAGTAGTAGTAGTAGTAGTAGTAGTAGTAGTAGTAGTAGTAGTAGTAGTAGTAGTAGTAGTAGTAGTAGTAGTAGTGCTGGTGCTGGTGGTATCATCATCATCATCATCATCATCATCATCATCATCATCATCATCATCATCATCATCATCATCATCATCATCATTCTTCAACTTATCATCATCATCATTATTCTTTTTATCATCATCATCATCATTATTCTTTTCATCATCATCATCATCATCATCATCATCATCATCATCATCATCATCAATTCTATTCTCTCTGTTTATTTATATATATATATATATATATATATATATATATATATATTATATATATATATATATATATATATATTATATATATATATATACTATTTTTAGGCATGGCAGATTTTGATGCTTGAATTAGTTTGTTCATTGTTTAAAGAGAAGAAGGCGTGTGTGCATGCATGCGTACATGCGTGCGTGTGCGTGTGTGTGTGTGTGCGCGCATGTGTGTGTTTGCGCGCATGTGTGTGTGTGTGTGCGCGCGCGCGCGCGTGTGTGTGTGTGTGTTTGCATGTAAGCGCGCGAGCGCCGGCGTATGTGAGTGTGTGGGTGGGTGTTTTTGCGGGGTAAGGAAGGGTCGTTTTGCCTTGGGTAATGTTTTCAAGGTTCAAAGGAGGAAGGCAGGTGAAGTTGCTTGCTTTTTCTTTTTCTTTCTTTTTCTTTCTCTTTCTCTCTTTATCTTTAAACGAAAAGTGCAGTGGAGCATGATCAAAATGGCAGTTAACCTCTAAAGCTCTCCTTTCTTTTGTATATATATACATGTATCTATTTTCTGTGAACAGTCAGAGCTATGGTACAGGTCAGTGACTTAGCACAGACTTCATTTATCAGGAAAAAGACTCGTTCTGTATTATGTGTGTCTTCAATTTAACGTCTGTATGT
>CM060328.1:16623816-16646316 GCA_030674155.1 Stramonita haemastoma
ACATAATGTATACCCTTAAAGTCACAGCAGATTTTCTCTGCGTGAAATTAGGGCTGCTCTTTTTGGGGAGAGCGCGTCGCCACAAGAGCAACACCACTTTTTTTTCTCTCTCTCTTCCTGTCTGTATGTGTATTTGTTGCCCTGCCAGAGTGGGTTTGCTTTTTTTCAACAGAATTTCGCCAGGGATAACTTTCTTGTTGCAGTATGTTCTTTTACGTGTGCTACATGCGTGTTGCAGAAGGGGCTGCAGTTTTTCATCTCATCCGAAAGACTAGCATCCAGACCATCACTCGCGATCTAGTGAACGGGGGAAAATTTCGGGCACAATCGGGGATCAAACTTTCACACACTTTGAACCCGGACTTTTTGCTTTGTAGGCAGCTGACGCAGAAATGAATTGATAAAATTAATCAGTGGGAATGGAATGTTGAAGTGTGGAAATTAGGGTGTAGAATACAAATTGATGGGACAATCAGCAGCAGGGCTATAAGCGGAGTAGAGGGTGAAAGATGGGAGTGTTCATGGATATGGGCAGTGGGAATAGGAATGTAGATGGGTGAAGATGTTCCCATAACCTATGCAGTGGTAAGGGAGCGAGGCATCAGAGACCTCAGCTTCTCTAAGGGTCAGCATTTTGAGGACGGCGCCCATCTCCTCTTCCTCGCTGCTTTACCTTCGCTGACCCTAAAGAGGGCAGGTACCCATTTACAGCAAAGTGAACTTGGGAGGGGGTGGTGGTGGTGAACTGTACTGGAGCCAGTGCAAACAAACGACAAACGGTCAGCTATCCCCGAGCTAGGCAACCCCACTCAGCGCTGCTTCACCTGACACTGGGGAGAGCAAGACTAGGCTAGTGCTCTGACCACAGAGCTATCCCCTCCCAGAAGTGTAAGTGGGAACAGTGTGCTGCAGAGACATGCTAACGAGTATGTAAAAGGTGAAGGTGTCCCATAACCTATGTGGTCGTAGGGCAGCAAGACATCGGAGAACTCAGCTTCTCTAGGGGGCCAGCATGTTGAGGGCGGCGCCCATCTCCTCTCCGTGGCTGCTTTACCTTCCGTAACCCGAAAGAGGGCAGGTACCCTTTTACAGGGGGACTGTACTGAAGCCGAGGCGCGCAAACGGTCACCCATCCACTTGGTAACTACGCTCAGTGTTGTTTAATTAACATTGGCTTGGGGAAAGCGACTGCTCTGACGACTGAGCTATCCTGTCCCCTACTAGGACGATTAAGAGGGAAAAAAATGTCTCGTGTGTTGGGAGTGAGACATGTGTCCAGTGACAGAGAAAGATCGGTTAGGACGCAGGAGCAGACTGATGTAGGCGAAATGATAAAGGGTAAAAAGGACAAATTAATCGGTCTTTTATTCTTTGAAAAGAAACAAAGAATTTTAAAAAAAAACTCTGAATGAATAACACGATTAAAAAAAGTATTCGGCAACTGAAAGCAAGGAGCTGAATTGTAGATACAGAAAATATGTTTTGAATGTAGAATATGATGTGAGAGAGAGAGAGAGAGAGAGAGAGAGAGAGGAGAGAGAGAGAGGGAGAGAGAGAGAGAGAGAGAGAGAGAGAGAGAGAGGAGAGGAAGAGAGAGAGAGAGAGAGAGAGAGCACGCTAAAACATAAATTAAACGAAAAGAAAAATGTGTGGTAACAAAAATTCCCAACCCAACAAAACTAAATCAATAAAGATAACACTGTTTACCTGGAAGAGTACATTAAAATCCAATCAAATAATGACAGAAAAAATGAATAAAACTTGAAAAAAAAAGATAAACAATACGAAAGATGCCGAAAGCAAACTTAGGAAATAGAATGAAAAGAATACACACACAGGATCTAGGAACGATCGCAAATACGGAATTATTTAAAAGATCGATGTTTAAATGATAAGCAAAGAAACGGGAAAATAACAGAATAATACACTCATCAAGGCTGTTTTCCCTTCTGAATGCAGTGTTCATGGATCTCTCCTCTCTCTCTCTCTCTCTCTTCTCTCTCTCTCTCTCTCTCTCTCTCTTCTCTCTCTCTCTCTCTCTCTCTCTTCTCTCTCTCTCTCTCTCTCTCTAGAATATGGGAGAAAACAATTAAAGAATTTCTCTTTGAACTTGGAAATCGCTAGAAAAATACTATTTAGAATTCAGAAATGGGCTTAACAAGATTTTTTTAGAAAGGGAAAAAAAGAAAGAAAAGGGATTTGGAATCCAGATATAGAAGTGTGTGTGTGTGTGTGTGTGTGTGTGTGTGTGTGTGTGTGTGTGTGTGTGTGTGTGTGTGTGTGTGTGTGTGTGTGTGTGTGAGAGAGAGAGAGAGAGAGAGAGAGAGAGAGAGAGAGAGAGAGAGAGAGAGAGAGAGAGAGAGAGAGAGAGAGAGAGAGAGAGAGGAGAGAGAGAGAGAGAGTTGCGCCATAACATAATGTGTGTTGTAGAAACCAAACAAACGCCATTCTCCTGCCCACTTAATTGATCCGCCGGACGAATTGCTTAATCACACACAGACACACACACAGACACACACACAGACACATACACACACACACACACACACACACACACACACACACACACACACACACACACACACACACACACACACACACACACTACACACACACACGCACGCACACACACGCACGAACACACACACACACACAAACACACACACACACACACACACACACACACACACACACACACACACACACACACACACACACACACACACACACACACACACACACACACACACACACACACACACGCTGCCACGGGCATGTCACAGGAAGACAAAGCCTGGCAGACCTAAGTTATGGTAGAGGGCAATTTTTGTCTTTTCTTCTTCTCCCTTTTTTTTTTTTTTTAAAGACAAACGCTTCAACTGAGTGGACAGACCCTCCCTGTCAGTCCATGAAGTCATGGGTTCGAATCTCGGAAGCCCTGTCTGGTGAATATGAAAGGTGGAGACGTTTAGGTCTCCTTGGTCAGCTTACAGTGCAGACCTGCTAGTGCCTTAATTTTCTGTGTGTGTATATATATACGTATATAGAAGATGAGACAGATTAGACCGGTGCAGTGGTCTGGATGTAACACACCTGCATAAAGAAAAAAAACTGTTCGAAAGAGTAGGCCATTGTATGCCATTGTGCGCCCGTTGGAACAGGTGACAAAATTTACAAAACTGCATACAAACCGGGACTTGATGTAAAAACAAAAACAAAAAAGCACACGAGTACTTATTCCTTTATCGTTGATAAAAAAAGAATAAATGATTTTTAAAAAAAATTGGGATCAAATCCCAGTTTGAGCCCGAACTATCCCCTCCTCCCCCCTCATGAGCTTCAAGCTCATTTCCTAAATATCTGTCTTTCCAAAATGTTGATAAAATGGATAATTCTTTCTTGGTTCTGACAATTTCTGATTTTAAAAAAAAGGCGTTGCACATTAGGCATCGGCTGATAAGTATGACCCAAGGTATTTGGAATGTATTCATCGTAAGAGTGCAGAAAATCAGTGAACGCCACTCCTTTGTAGGAGACTACACGAAATGACGTCCACTTGATCACGGATACAAACACTTTATTTTGCGTTTTTGGCACTTTTGTTTGCCAGGCTTCATCCTCACAGTTTAGCTCAGAACCCCTGGCAGAGCAAGGCTGTTCGGTTCTGAGATCGATGACTGGCCTGCAAAAGGCGGTAGGAGAGAGAGGAGGAGAGAGAGAGAGAGAGAGAGAGAGAGAGAGAGAGAGAGCAGGCACAGGTACACAGGAGATGGCCACGAAATTTGTATGGTAAAGCAAAAGTCCCAAGAGTTCACAAAGCAATTTGAGTTGACGGCGGGGAAAGGTGTTTTGGTCCTGTGTCCCACGATAATGTTACGTTGGGAGAGATGTCTCTGAATAAATGTTCCCTATTTTTATGTAAATTGTTTTGGCAGTTCTGGTTGTTGTTCGTTTGGGGGGGGGGTTGTATTGTTTTGTTGTTGTTGTTGTTTTATGTGATGCGTATTGGGTTGATTTGAATTGCGCGAGTAATAGCACTAAGGTTGTTGCATTCTTTCTGTCTTGTTAGGTCCACGATATTGTCCCTAGGTAAATAAGAAAGAAAGAAAAAAAAGAAGAAGGAAGGAAAGAAGGGAAAAGTCTCAAAGGGGAGGGGGGAGGACACAGGACGTTACTATACTATACGACATTATATGGCACTAGACTCATTGCGACATTTTACGATATGATACGAAATAAGCAGTTGTGCTCTAATGACATGAATCTAACGTGGTATTTACTATACATGGATTCAAAGTGGTACGTCTGTTGATTTTTTAATTTTTTTTAAATTTTGATTCTTCAGCCAGAGCTCCAGACTTCACCAATGGTGAGATATTGCGTGTGCAACCGTTTTTGTCCACCATGAAGGTAGCTGCATTCCGACTTCGGGGATGTATGCTGACATGAATTCCGATATTTTGAACGTGCAAATTCGATCATCTGCTTGTGTATATACGCAAGGGGAAGTAAGGCACTGGCATGTCTGCACTTGAAGTTGACATGCCAGATCGTAAACCCCTCCTCCAGCCTTAATTCATCTGACACCGCCGAGATTCGAACCCACAACTTCAGTGATCCATAGGATTGAAATCGAACGGTCTTAATTAACCAACCACTCGGCTATAATGTCAGTCTGGTATGAGTCAAATGTTTATTTTGCTGTATATGCTGGGCAGATAGATTGCTATGCAAGTCAATATATATGTCAATGTTCCGCTTTTCGTAAGAGTAGGCCATCGTGTACCGGTGGGAACAGATGACATTTACAAAACTACATGCACACGGGGACTGGATGTAAAAAAGCACAAGAGTGCTTATTGCATTATCTTCGATATAAAGGAATAAATCAAAAAAAGAATAAATCAAATATGAATAAAGACATTTCAGAAAACACACTTGGCAAAACAGATGATATCTATTATCTACTTCGATAAGAGTCTCGGGAAATAGTCCGGCCAGTGGCTAAAATATTGAGTTATTTTTAAGGACCATTCCTCCCACACAGCTCGTGGCAGACTCCACATCCTGCTCAAACCACATGCTGTGGCTGTGTGTTCTGTGATACACTCAGCATCACACAGGAAACACTGCCTGCTGCCTGTGAGGATCATTATTAGTCTGCCATCATGCCGCTAAGCAGTCGACTTCAATCCCATAGGTCCATATCAAGTCGTGGGTTCGAATCTCGGTGGCATCAAGGGAATTAAGGGTGGGGATTTTTACTTCTCCCGTGTCAACTCCAAGTGCAGACCTGCCGGTGCTTTAATTCCTTTCATGTATATACATGAAGTATATATTTGATCGGTATTGATCGGTATATCGGTATATATATGTATATATATATACACATGCAGAAGATCAAATATATACTTTAAAGATCCTGTAATTCATGTCGGTGTTCGGTGAGTTACAGAAACATGAACATACCCAGCATGCATCTCCGAAGTCGGAATGCGGCTACCTTCATGGTGGGCAATAAAAGGTCGCCTACGGGAAAATCTCACCACTCGTGAACCTTGCAGTTCTAGCCGTTAACGAAAGAAAGGAAAAGAAAAGAAACAATTACATTGAAAAGAAATCGACCCGGACTCTTCAGTTATCAAAATGATTATGTGAAACTTCTTTCTTTGAATACTCGGGTCCTTGTCAGTTTTCAGTTTTTATTTCTCGGTGCACATGTAACGTGAATGATTAAGATTATCAAGTCCCGGTTTCTAAATGTACCGCACAATCAGTTCTTGGTTGCATGGGCCTATTGATTCGTTGCTCGGTTTGGGAAAACAAAACAAAACAAAGCAAAACAAAACAATCCAACACAAAGCCCACACCCGATTATAGTCGGGTATTCTCAGGCTAATGGCTTGGGCCCTATTAGGGATTGAACCCCGAAGTGTTGGGTCAATTAGCAGTCCACCACGCCAATGTGTGTTCTGTTGCTGCTAATAAAAGGCCCAATTATTCCATCAATCAATGTTTCCCTCCCTCCACTTTATGACGCCATTTTTCTTTTCGTGGACTGCACCAGTCTCGGCCATGAAAAGGGAAATAATCGTATGCTCTCTCACGAACAGCCTCACTGATTTCTTCCCTTGCTTTATCCTCTTTCGCCAGGAATGATGGAAAAATAATGACGAACAAACGACTGAAACAAAGCAAACAAAAAAAAAGATACAAACCAAACCAAACCAAACCAAACCAAACCAACACACACACACACACACACACACACACACACACACACACACACACACACACACACACACACACACACACACACACACACAGATCAGATTTTCGCCAACCTAATGGCTTACATGAACTCCCAACGCCAACTTTATGCTTAGGCCTAGTCCCTTTACTCATTATTATGCATAAATATGTTATAGAGTTTGAGTATGCTTGTCCTATGTGTGTGTGTGTGTGTGTGTGTGTGTGTGTGTGTGTGTGTGTGTGTGTGTGTGTGTGTGTGTGTGTGTGTGTGTGTGTGTGTGTCGTGTCTTGTGTCTCTGTGTGTGTGTGTGTGTGTGTGTGCATGTGTACGTGTGTGTGAGAGAGAGAGCATGCTTGTGCCTGTGCATATGTGTGTGTGTGTGTGTGTATCTGTGTGTGTGTATCTGTGTATCTGTGTGTGTATGTGTGTGTGTGTGTGTGTGTGTGTGTGGAGAGAGAGAGAGAGAGAGGAGAGAGAGAGAGAGAGAGAGAGAGAGAGAGAGGAGAGAGAGAGAGAGAGAGAGAGAGAGAGAGAGAGAGATTGCAAAAATTGTAAGTTTGAGAATGAATGTGTTAGGGCATGCTGACAGTGGATGCAGGTTACTATTTCCTATCACTGATATTGTATTGGCTAGGCTACTGTAAGTGCAGTGCTAGTTGGTGAAGTTGTAAGGGTTGTGTTCAGTGCTTTTTTTAAGCATATTAAGCGAATTTCACTTGTTCCCCTACTTAACTGTTGAATTGTCTGGTTTTTTTTGTTTTTTTGTTTTGTTTTGTTTTACTGACTGGTTGTTATATTACTATACCAGGTTTTCCTCTTCCAATTCTACCTTTTGATTGTTGACTTGATTGATGATTGTGTTTTATTGAATGGTAGTTAGTTACATTATTGTACCAAGTTTGTGGTTTGTTTTGAATTTTGATTGTTGATTGACTGATGATTGTGCTTTATTGACTGGTGTTTAATTACATTACTGTAGCAATTTTTCCCCTTTTTTGATTTAAAATTTGATAGTTGTTACTGTACCAAGTTTTTCCTTCCTTTTTTTCTGCTTTTTTATTGTTGAATTGATTTATGTTTGTATGTTACTGATTGGTGGTTACATTACTTCACCAACTTCCTCTCTTTTTTGTTACTCTAAATTTTGTACTACTCTGATTGTTGTTTTTACCTTTGATTATTTCCTTTGATTACTTTTTGATTGTTGATTTGACTGACGTTTGTGCTTCACTGATTGGTTGAAAGTACACTATTGTACCTAGTTTTCTTTCTATTGTTCTGCATTTTCTAGATGTGTTCTACTCTAGATACATGGCCTTCTCAGGAAGGACTTCGTGTAGGATACCTAAATATCAATAGTGCCAGGAACAAGACTGAGGAAATATCATCAATTATACACAATAAAGGAAATAGCTTTCACATATTTTGTGTAGCAGAATCGAGACTCAACAACTTAATTTCTGATTCAGATATGTATATCCCAGGTTATGACACTGTGCGACTTGATCCTGTGACTGTCAGATCTACTGGTTTGCTTTTATACTGTGCCACCTCTCTATCCTGGAAAAGACTAACACATCTTGAACAGTTTCATGTAGAATCTATATGGATAGAAATCACATTTAGACGCTGTAAATCGATTATACTTGGCTTCATCTACAGGAACCCTGCTGAAACAATTGACTGGTATGATAAATTCAACTCAATGATGGATGCCGCAATTCTAGAGTCCAAAGAAATCTTTCTTATGGGAGATTTCAACATAGATCTGACAATCCCTGGATCAAAATGGAACATCAATTATGCCATGTATGGTTTAGAGCAAATAATTGATCGTCCAACTCGAATTACTAATAACACTAGCACCCTCATTGATCACATTTACACTACTTCAAAGACCAACATAGCAGAAACATGCTCAGTGCAGACAGGTTGTAGCGATCACTCTTCCATTTGCTTTACATGGCGGAAAAAAAGGAATAAAGATACCCAAATCAGGACACAAGGAGATATCCTACCGCTCCTTTAGACACTTTGATAAAGATGCCTTCATTAATGATATTCTTAATTCAAACTTAGACTATGTTTATCAGATTACAAATCCAGATGATGCTGTTAACTATTGGATAGAGACATTCATAGCTACCTATGATAAGCACGCTCCATTTATTAAGAAAAGAATAAAATATTTCATGAAACCTCCATGGTTAACAAAAGAAATTGAAAACGAAATGAATCTAAGAGACTATTTATTAAAATCGAAGCAAAGAGATGAATATAAAAAGCAAAGAAACAAAGTCAATTCAATGAAGCGCAAAGCCAAAACAAAATACTTTCAAGATTTGCTATCTTCAGCCCAAAATCCAAAAGCGATTTGGAAAGCCATTAATACCTTAACTAATAACTCAAGACATAACTCCCAAAAAGTCATAAAAGAAATATCAGCAGAAAACCTGAATTCTCACTTTGCAAACATTGCTGACTCTATAATATCTAATGATAAAACAGAAACAAATGAGCTGATTGAATTAAAGCAATTCTGTTCATCAAAGAGCATCTCATCTGATTTTGTTATACCCCCAATAACAGTAACAGAAGTGCTTAATAGTATACTCAAATTGAAACAGTCAAGATCAAAAGACCTAGACAAAATTGATAGTCAAATATTAAAAATCAGTGCATATGCTATAACTGACACCCTAACCTACATATTTAACTTGTGTATTGACAAGAATTACTTCCCAATGAAGTTTAAACGAGCAAAAGTAATACCCTTACACAAATCAGGAGACCGAACCAATCCATCAAACTACAGACCAATATCCATACTGTCAGTCCTATCTAAACCATTAGAAAAACATATACAGTTTCACTTACATTCTCATTTTAAAACATATGATCTAATTAATGAAAACCAGTCAGGTTTTCGTGAAAACCATTCTTGCCATACAGCCTTAATACAACTCATTGAGCATTGTCTTTTGAATATCAATAATAATGAAATCACAGGAGTCCTTTTTCTAGACTTTGCTAAAGCCTTTGACGTGATTAGCCACTCTCTCCTTATCAAAAAATTAAAATGCTATAAAATTTCTAACCAAGCATTATCATTTTTAGACTCATTTCTCACTAATCGTCATCAACTTGTTGAAGTTGGGCCTAGGAGATCAACCTTATTACCCGTGAAATATGGAATACCTCAGGGATCAATACTAGGACCACTTCTTTTCTCCATTTATATTAACGACCTACCTCTGCATATCCATTGTTCATGTCAAATGTTTGCTGATGATACATCAATTCAATGTAACAACAATGATCCAAACCAGCTTGTGAATGATATGCAGGCAGATATCAATAAACTTATCGAATGGACAGAACTCAATCACATGTCTCTTAATTCTAATAAAACAAAATGTATGTTTATAACTACTCGGCAAAAAAGACAGAAATTGCGTTCTCCATTCGCGCCTATATATATCCATGGACAACAAATCGAAGAAGTAGTCTCACACAAAGTACTAGGTGCAGTAATTGACAACGATTTGTCTTGGTCAGATCACATAGCTGCATTAGGAAAAAGAATCTCAGTAAGATTATATCAACTTAGGAAAATCAAAAATTTTCTAAATCTACAGTCACGTAAACTATTCTTTCATGCACATATTCTATCTCTTATAAATTATGTTTCTACCTTATGGGACAGTGCCAGTGAAACAAACCTAAAGCATATAAGCCGCCTACATAAAAGAGCTGTTAAACTAATCCGATTGAATCCTAATACACTGACCACCACCAACTACAAAGAACTAGATATTCTTCCACTTAAAGACAGACTACAGTTCAACAAGTACCTATGTATGTTCAATATATTAAACGGAAAAGCCCCAAAGAGAATTGTGGAAAATTTTGCTGTCAATATATACAGGCCTACCCATAGACTGTTTCTGCCCAGGCCCCATAATAATCTCTATAAATCAAGCCTTGCATATTCAGGAAGAACATTGTGGAATAGCCTACCTCCCTGTCTGAAATCAGTTCCTTCTAAACAAATGTTTAAGAAGCTTTTGAAGAGACATTTGATGGACAAACTGTAAGTCCACGATTATGTTCGGTACTACCTCACGTTTGGATGTTTGTTGTTCATGCCCATGTTATTTTGCAATTTTATCATTTGTATGTGTGACGTGAGCTTATGTTGTACTGTCTTGGGTCTGGGTTTTTTGTTGTTGTTTTTTATTTTGAGAGATTTGTTGTAAAAAAATCCTCATTTACTTGAGTTTTTCAACAAGGTTGATATTTGTCTTTGCATGCTTTAGAAGTCATCTTTATGATTTTTTTTAGTGAGGGCAGGATGAAAAAAAGTTGTGTAAACTTAATCTTTTACCCTCAATAAAGATCATTTTGACTTGACTTGACTTGACTTGACACAGAAAATCCAAACCCAAAAAAAATTCCAGAAAAGGAAAGAGCCCCAAACAAGCAAGAAACGCCCCCCCCCCCCCCCCCCCCCCTTCAAAGCCGTGTGTGATGGTGATAGCCATTTAAGTGATGATGCATTAAGGTAAAAGGGTATCATTATTTTGCAGTGTCAATTAAGCGCAGGTATAGGTGGTTTCTTAACGCATGAAAAACCAATTGTTTCTCACTTACGATAAATAAAGTTAATTAAGAAGTCATGTGTAAAGACTGGCGAGCCACTGATTACCAGAAAAAGAAAAAAACCTGTTAAAAGTGAGTTTTAAAAACAAGTATTACACTTTTTGAAAATACAGCGCTGTGTGTAGAACATGTGGGTAGTGCGGTGTTGTTGGTGTATACCTTACAACAAAGAACATACACGACACTGACTCTGTGGATGGATCCGTGGTTCAGAGGTAACGCACCTGCCTAGAAAGCGAAAACTCCGGGTCGGACGGTGGTTTGAACCCCGTTTGGGCCCAAAACTTTTCTCCCATCTATTAGACCATGATTGGTGGTCTGGGTGCTAGTCTTTCGGATGAGACGATAAACCAAGGTCCCGTGTGTTACACATCATTATTGAGCACACATAAAAGAACCCACAGCAACAAGAGGGTTGTCCCTGGCAAAATTCTGAGGAAAAAAGCCACCCTGATAGGGAAACAAATACCACTGCAGACAGGAAAACGAAAAGAAATGAGTAGGCGATGCACTAGTGGCGACGCGCTCTCCCATAGGAGAACAGCCCGAGTAATATGCAGAGAAATCTGCTGTGACATAAAGTGGTATGAAATAAAATAAAAAATAAATATGTTCACATCTGTATTAATTCCCGTCTGTCTGCCAGTGTAAGCATTGATTTCTAGTGGTAAATCAAGCCGCTCAAACCGAGTAAACTGATCAGAACCAATTCTTCAATTACTCCTCATATACTGTTGCACGGTCTACAGTTATGTACACACACACACACCACACACACACACACACACACACACACACAGAGTATGGATGCTAAAAACAAAAAAGCATTCTTTTAATGACAAAAACATTTTAAAAGTACACGATTAAAAGAATCGATGTTTCACATCATGTTCTTTAAAAATTGGACATTTTACATAAACATATTGAAATACAGGAGTTCTAGATACAGTGTGTGTGTGTGTGTGTGTATGTGTGTGTGTGTGTGTGTGTGTGTGTGTGTGTGTGTGTGTGTGTGTGTGTGTGTGTGTGTGTGTGTGTGTGTATTAGAGCCTGTGTACACACTGTGGACGTATGTCTTGCTTGCGAAACGATAGGCCTACTAAGCGTGCATGTCCACATCAGTTAGCACACACACATGAATATAAACTCCGTTATGTTTAAGTTTTTTTTTTAAATCAGTAATCAGCAGGAGGAAAGCCTACAGTACAAACTAATGCTGATAATGATCACGCCTGTAAATGAAGCCGGGAACTCGATGAAAGCAACAGACATAGCAGATGACCATTCAAGGGAGAGCAAAACGTAGAAGAACCAGAGGTTTCATCCCTTTGACACAAAACTACGTTTGAAACTGTCAACCACAACAACAACAACATCAACACACACACATACGCACGCACGCACACGCACGCACGCACAAGCATGCGCGCGCGCGCGTACGCACAAACCTGCGCGCACATGCACGCAATTTCGTTTTGCTTTATTTTTGAGGTTTTGTTTCAAATTTTTAAAAAAGAAAAGGAAAAGGTAAAAAAAAAAAAAAAAAAGCTGTGTGAGTATGCGTATCCATGACTGTTCCGGTCACTAAATGAACTGTAGTTAGCTTGCTATCATTAATCTGAAATATGATCGGGACCAGAAAACAAAGTAGGCCTAACAGGTCTCCTGACCCTGTGGATTCAAGCGATATATAGAGTAATTAACCTCAATGATATCAAAGCAAATTATATACATACATACACACATTGTATATATATATACATATATATATATACATAATATATATATATATATATATATATATATATATATATATATATATATATATAGTATGTATGTATGTATGTATGTATGTATGTATGTATGTATGTATTGTTGCTGCTGACAATACAATTGCTGGGGACAGGATAGTTAAGTGGTCAGAGCACTCACTTTCCCCCGGCCAAGGTTAAGCAGCATCGAGCGTGGTTACCAAGTGGATGGGTGACCGTTTGCGTGCCTTGGCTTGTTCACCCAGCTATAAATGGGTACCTGCCCTCTTGAGGGTCAGGGAAGGTAAACCAGCGAGGGAGAGAAGATGGGCGCCGCCCTCAATATGCTGGCCCCTAGAGAAGCTGAGGTCTCTGACGCCTCGCTCCCCTATGACCACATATGTTATGGAACACCTTTACCTTTTTTTACATAAAAAAAGAAAACACGATGTTGAGATGGAATCAAAGAATTTCAAAATGGGTACGACATCGTGTGATATTTCCTTTCTGTTTTCCAGATCCATTCTGCCAATGCTTGTTTATCCCCGAAGTCGAAATGCAGCTACCTAAATTGTGGAGGATGGTGGGGGAGGGGGGGGGGACGGCCGCATACGCATAAATCTCACCATTGGTGAACCTCGGAGCTCTAGCGAGGAACAAAGAAAAAAGAAAAAAATGTATTTTTCCTGTGGCATTTATAGCAAAGTTCGCATGCTGAATCCTTAAAAAAACTGATAAAATGAAAAGGAACCAACAAAATGTCATAAACAGGCCGATTTGGCCTTTGGTCATTTTTAACCAAAGAGATCTCCTTTTTTGCAGGCTTCCCTCATTTAGTGTATTGTGCCGAAAGAAAGTATGACAGCAAAGCAAGGTGTAAACAATGCTGCCAAAAACAATCTAAAATCATTAATGTTGGTCTTCAAACTAAGTGATGACGTTGCTTGAAATTGGAAGTACGGATTGTAATTGTAATTGGGCTTCCTTTACTCAGAGATCGAGATTAACTGGTACGAAAAAATATAAACTATATACACACACAAAAATGAGCATATGCTCTAATACTGTTTGTATTTTACAGTCCAAGTTTTGAATGTCTTATATTATTCGCGATGTAAAGAACACTGTCTTTGCAAAGGAAAAGTTATGGCTTGTTAGTATTACATGACGAAATCTGAAACCACCAGTGAAATTGCTTTTTTTTGTTTGTTTTGTTTTGTTTTGTTTTGTTTTATTGGGTTGTTTTGTTTGTTTGGTTGGGTTTTTTTTTTTTTTTTTGGGGGGGGGGGGGGGGGGGGATTGGGGGTTGGGTTTTTTTGGGAGGGGGGGTTGGTTGTTGTTGTTGTTGTGTTTTTTTTTTGGGGGGGGGGATTAGAATGCTGTGTATTTCCTGATTACTGCTAGCTGTGATTTCTTTTGCTGTGAAGAGTTATAAAACAGCAGATTCAGTCATTCTATGTATCGTATGCCATGAAAATGCCATAAATATTAAATGAACCGGACAAAAAAGGGTTTCGTGGATATGAGGAAGAGTGAGACTATAAAAGCAGATATTGATGCCAGAAAACATGACTTAAATTAAAAGTTTTTTAGGAATCCAAAAATAAAAAAAACAAAATAATAACGATTGAGAGAGAGAGAGAGGAGAGAGAGAGAGAGAGAAGAGAGAGAGAGAGAGAGAGTGAGAGGAGAGAGAGAGAGAGAGAGAGAGAGAGAGAGAGAAGACTTTCAAGAAGCAAGGTTTTGCCTCTTTGGGAATCATTCACAATTAGACAGGTACTTAATGTCATTGTCTATAACAGGTTGGTTGAAAAATCGTCACAGCTATAATATTCAAAAAGAAGTGGAGCAGGAGGGTGTCACATCCATCAGTTTCTAAAACGGTGTGGGGGTACAATATACACATCTGTCCAACTGTCTCTAAAACAGGTAGTAGTAGATTCAAAAGTTATCACATTCCACTGGTAATAATAAATATCTTAACACGGGTAGCCAGTAGCATGGAATCTTGACTACATACATCTACCCGGCATCTCTCACCACGGGTACAGTACAGTGCAGCAGAGCTCAGAAAGTCTATAAATATCACACCCGTCCAACTGTCTCTAAAAACAGGTAGTAGTAGTTTCAAAAGCCATCACATCCCACCGATTATAATAAGTATCTTAACACGGGTAGCTAGCCAGCATGGAATCTTGACTACATACATCTACCCGGCATCTCCCACCACGGGTACAGTACAGCAGAGCTCAGAACGTACACAAATAACTATCGCATCTGTCCAACTGTCTCTATAAAACAGGTAGTAGTAAGTTCAGAAATTATCACATCCCACCGGTTGGTTATAAGTATCTTAAACGGGTACCGGGTAGCCAGCATGGAATCTTGACTACATACATCTACCCGGTATCTCCCACCCACGGGTACAGTACAGTACAGTACAGTACAGCAGAGCACAGCAGAGCTCAGAAAAGGTCACATCCAGCTGTACCTAAAGCGGGTGGGATGCGACCCGTGCACAAAGCGGCGCCACTCCACCCGCTCGGAGGACCATTCCGGGTGGATGAAGAAGCGAGCGTTGGGCTGGCTCCTCAGGCAGCGCGCCCGGGGCACCAGGGCCGGGGGGGGGAGGAGGGCTTGCGCGCCCCCCGGGCGGGGAGGAAGAAGGTGGAGGAGGAGGAGGGGGGCTGGCGGGGAAATCCCGGGGGTTCTCTCCCTCTACCTCCACCTTGACGTGGTACGGCAGCCGCTGAGTCAGGTTCCTGCACAGGGAGGGGGAAAGAGGGGTGATGGTAGTGGTGGTGTGTGGTGGTGGTGAGGATGAGGATGATGATGATGATGATGATGATGGTGGTAGTGGTGATAATGATGATGATGATGACGACGACGACGACGACGGTGGTGGTGGTGGTAGTGGTAGTGGTGGTGGTGACGAAAATGATGATGATGATGATATTAATAATAATAGTGATAATGATAATATTGATGATGGTGGTGATGATGATAATGATGTACAATAACACTACTACTACTACTACTACTACTACTACTACTACTACTACTACTACTACTACTACTGCTACTACTACTACTACTACTACTACTACTACCACCACTACTACTACTACTACCACTACTACTACTACTACTACTACTACAACGACGACGACGAGTGATGATGACGAGAATAAAAAAAACACGATAAAGATGATGACAGACCTTATCAATAACAGGCAAAAACAATGACAGAATAGGCCTAAAGAAAACTACTGGAACACGCACACACGCACCCTACACCCACCCATATAGTCACACACACACACACACACACACACACACACACACACACACACACACACACACACACACACACATACATACACGCACGCACGCACGCACGCACGCACGCACGCACGCATGCGCCAAGGGAACAGCCAGATCTGCCAACTTTATCAATCATCGCTAACTATGTACCCCACCATGGTCCCTCCATCCCCTTCAACAATTCTACAATACATCATCACTGCATTCATCTATCTCATCGATATCATTGCCGCCAGTTCCGTCATTGTCGTTGTCATTATCGTAGCATCAGTCACAAACGCCAGTCATTATCTTCTTCTTCGTCGTCGAATGCTCAGACAGTAACTATTGTTGTCTGTCAGATGAGCAAACATGCGTTGTGCTGCCGTTAAGCGCCTGACAAATCATTATTGTTAGTCATTAACAACCGAGTAGTGGGCTAACTTGAATAACCTCCCTCTACCGTGTCCGCTTACCGAACTTTTAGATTTACAAAAAAATGCGAGTTGGGTTTTTTTAAATTTATTTGTTTGTTGTTGTTGTTGTTTGTTTGTTTGTTGTTGTTGTTTTTTTTGGGGGGTTGTCCTTTTCATTCCAGAATTGCTAACTTTGTTGGTGATTTTTGTTGTTGTAGGTTTGGTTTTTGTTGGTTCGTTTTGAAATACACCCCCTCGGATTTAATTTTTTTTTTTTAAGCATGATTGCTTTGCTTTCATTTCCGCGCTGGTTTGTTTGTTTGTTTGTTCTTGTTTGTTTGAGTGGGTTATTTTTCTTTTAAAAAAATTATGCAAGATTTTGGAAACACTAAAATTTTTAATACACTTTATCTTTGAATAGTCACAGGGATAGTAAGCCTATCATTTCGAATTTATATATAAACTTTATCACGGCTTTGAATTCATTTCTTCCTTTTGTCTCTTTCTTCGCCTCTCTCCCTCTGACAAACCAGACCATCCCAGTTTGTGCGAAATGAATGAGTCTACACTTATGCAAAATACCTTTTCGTTACTTCCTGTTCCAGTCGCGGAAATTGCATAGACCGTTGGGAGCAGGGGACATCACTCTTGTCACTTGTACCGTAACCATAGGCAACCAGTCGTTTGCGTAGATCTGACAACGTCGGCGCGGCTAGTTGTGGCGGAGCCGATCTTGGATGGCGAAACCGGGATGGCTTTTGTGCTCTGTCTGCTTGCTGCTGCTCCACTTGATGCTGCTTCCAGCGCTGTCGGAGGGCAGCAGTCTCTGAAACAGCACACGTAGCGTTACAGAAATGCAGAAGAATTATCACGTCAGGAAAGCCTAGATCTAGCCTACTTGTGGTGGTGGAATCGAAGTGTGTTGATATAGTCTATATAACAATCTGAGGAAACGAAACAAACAAACAAACACGAGGTTTTGGTTTGTTTTGGTTTTTTGTGCGTGTGTTTTTGTTTTTCTTTTTTGTTAGGGGTGGGGGTGGGGGTTCTTTCTTTCTCCCCTTTTTTTTTTGGTTTTGTTCCTGGGCTACAGCTCCGAGGTTCACCAATTATAAGATTTTGCGAATGCGACCGTTTTTACGCACCATTAATTAAGGTAGCTCAATTCCGGCTTCGGGTATGAATGCCACGGATAATATGATCAATACAGTCAAGCATTCTAGTCACAAAATAAACAACTAGATGGAGTTACCGACCAGTCTGACCAGTTTCCAATGAGGAAACAGCTCTGCCATTTTTGCTTCGAGTATTTGGCAATAGCTAACCATGTGTTAGCCGATCTTTAAGTCTGAAGAAGGTTTTAAATAAATGGAAAATAAAAGAAAGCCTACGTGTCAAATTTATATAAAATGATGAAGTTTGGTCAAAGACAGACAAATCTTGCATGTAAATGTTTGAAATCTTAGTAAAACCCCAGCCCAGATTCCAAAGCAAAAAAAACAACAACAACAAAGCAAAAAAACAACAAAACAAACAAGAAAAAACAAAACAAAAATTAAAAAAATTGATAATTTAAAATGAAAAAAAAAAAATACCCAAATAAACAAAACGATGATATATAATTAAAATAACAAACAACTTAACACAATGGCAACAGCACTGCAAATCACATAAAAAAATAGCCTGACGACATCTACAATCATTACACAAGCAGACACAGAAATTGTTTCTTTTTTATTGTTGAAATGCAAATGTGTTAGGAACCTGATTTAATTTGAAAATGGCTTTTAAAAAATTTATCTTTTTATTTTTTTGTTTTTTTTTTTATACTGCAAACGTTTTCAGAGAGGTTGTGTAACAAGTGAGTATAGCACTTCATACAAGATTGATAAATCATAATCACTAAGCGATAATAAAGCTCATCCTGTGAAAACATCAACAGTATTTTTTGTTTTTGTTGTTTTGTTTGGGTTTTAGTTTTTTGTTTTCTTGGGTGGGGTGGGGGGGGGGGGAGGCGGTTGTTTTGGGTTTGTTTGTTTTTTTTTTGGGGGGGGGGGGGCGAGGGGTGGGAGGGGATGTCATTTTGTTTTTTGGAGGATATCTTTTTTTGTTTTGGTGAGAAAAAAAGGTACACTAAATAGGCATTGGGACGATGGAAAAAAACAAAAAAAAAACGATGGGGGAAACCCGGTAGTATACACAAAAATTTGACCATTGATGAACCTCGAGTTCTAGCCAAGGAATGAAAAAAAAAGGCACTTAAGACTATGTAAAAACAGCAATGACAACACATAACAAAAAAAAAAAAAAATTAAAAAATAAAATAAAACTTGGAACTAAACAAGGTAATGTCCGGCACTCCCACCTTTCCTTCGTGCATTGCTGACCAGCAGACGGCGAGAATCCACGGTCAAGACAGGGGGCGGGGAAGGGGGGGTGAAAGAAAAGTCCGGGGAGGGGGGACGGTAGGGAGGGATGGAGGAGGGAGGGAGGAGGAGGGTGGTGCACTTCATGGTGACTATAGCGACAGCAGCAGCTGTGCTCTGCTCTGTTGGGCTGTCGACCTCGGGTCTGTTGCTAGGAAACAGCTGGGTCACCCTGACCTCAACTTTGACTCTCACGTTGACATCACATAGCTGGGTGTGGTGTATCTTCCACTTTCGCTGCAGATTAACCTGGAATCAAGTAAAGCAACACACTGTGCTGTGGAATGGCAGTGAAACCCTCTCTCTCTCTCTCTCTCTCTCTCTCTCTCTCTCTCTCTCTCTCTCTTCTCTCTCTCTCTCTCTCTCTCTCTCTCTCTCTCTCTCTCTCTCTCTCTCTCTCTCTCTCTACGGTATTATATATATATATATATTATATATATATTATATATATATATATATATATATATATATATATATATATATATATATATATATATATATATATATATAATACTAACTTTAAAGCAAAATGACAACTAATCCCTGCGTGAACCGTGATGATACGAAACACAGCTTTAAAAACCACACAACCGAATAGGATTGACTTGACTGCTCCCTGTATCTCTGATGAGACAATTGAGCACCGAACTGTACTTTTGGGGGCAGTATAGTGCCAGTGAGCTGAAACTGGAAAAGCTGTCCATTAATCAGGTAGCAGGAAGCATCCTGGGTATGTTTGTGTGTCATCTATGCCACCAGCCATGCTTTGTTTTGTTGTTTTATTTATTTTTTTTTTTTTTTTTTTTATTGTTATTTTTTTTGGGGGGGGGGGGGAGGTTGGTGCGCTCATCTTCTATGACGTCTCCGTCCTGCTGTTCGCACACCGTCTCATCTCAATCTCCCTGCCACAACCATGCCCAGATTCATTATGTCTCACCCCAGGGTCGGGAGTCCACAGGGAGCCCATTAATATCAGGCCGCCTGGGGCCGCCAGCCAGAGGGGCCCTGCACTGCTGTGGGTCATTAACAGACACACAGCCTCGGTTGGTCTATTCTTATACTTAAGGTGGATGAAGGGATTCACCGTGTGCATAAAAAAGTTCTATGTGCGTTCACACACAGGATAGACCTTAATTTATAGTCTCATCCGAAAGACTTTCACGGGTATGAAGTTAGTGCGGATGTTAACTCTGGGGACAATAATTCCTCGACTGACACCTCAGTCCTGTGCCCTCTGTTGCTTTAAGATCTCGAGTTCCACTCTCTAACCACAAGTCTATGCCATCCCCTACATAGGCTGTCTGACTTCAACCCACTATTTTTGAATTTCGGTGGTCTAGAGACATCACACCCATCTAGAAAGCGAAACGTCGCAGGTTCGATACCTGTTTCAACCCAAACTTTTTTCCCCGGCCATCCACTGCACCTTGAGTGGCGGTCTGGGCGCTAGTCTTTCAGAGGAGACTGGAAATAGAGGCCCGGTCTGCAACACACACATTTAGCGCACATAAAAGAATCCACAGCAATAACAGAGTTGTCTGGAAAATCCTGTTTTAAAAAAAAAAAGCCACTTTCACAGAGAAACAAAAAAATATATATCTATTGGTGGAACTGGTCTTAGGGTGACACACGCTGCCTTGGGAGAGCAGTGTGACTGAAAATTATACACACCACGCGTTCGTTTATTCTGAAGTTTCATTTGCTCTGTTTTCGGCGCCAGTAAAGCATGTTTCAAATACTACAAACCGAAACACTGTTTGAACAGCCTTTACCGAGTGGTGCTACACGGTCTCAGAGATTTCACAAGACCTGGAAAAAAAATTGTTAAAAAGGAAGAAGAAGAAGAAGAAAAAAGCTTGCTGGCAGAACTGTATGTATGTATGTGTCCTATTCTGGCCCCAGCAATTTTTCTGTCAGCACTGACGAACAAGCACACGACAAGGTCTGACTGGAGACGAAATAAGCAGCTGCCAGGTAACAGGCTTATTGATCTTTGACAGCCAGGTGTGTGTGTGTGTGTGTGTTGTGTGTGTGTGTGTGTGTGTGTGTGTGTGTGTGTGTGTGTGTGTGTGTGTGTGTGTGTGTGTGTGTGTGTGTGTGTGTGTGTGCGTGCATGGTCTTTGTGTGTGTGTGTGTGTGTGTGTGTGTGTGTGTGTGTGTGTGTGTGTGTGGTGCGTGCATGGTCTTTGTGTGTGTGTGTGTACGTTTGTGTGTACGTTTGTGTGTACGTGTGTATGTGTGTGTACACTTACGTATAGTGTGTGTATGTGTGTGTGTGTGCACTCATGTATAGTGTGTGTGTGTGTGTGTGTGCGTGCGCGCGCACGTGTGTATGTATGTGCGCGCGATTGCATGTACGCAGCTGTCTTGTATGGTGGGTTAACTGTGTCTGAAGGTTCAAACTGGATAATTTCCAGCCATCTTCCTCTTCTTCGAACACTCAGATAGAAAGCGACTACTGTTTTTGTCACATGAGCAAACTTGCTTTATGCTGTCGTTAAGTGTCTGGCGACACACTCAAGTCAGGGCCCGGACATTTTGTTGTTGTATTCTTTTAGGCTATATCGAGGATAATGGAAGAAGCACTCGTGTGCTTTTTTTCATCCAGTCCCCGTGCGTATGCAGTTGTGTAAATGTTGTCATCTGTTCCTACCAGCACACAATGGTCTTCTCTTACGAAAAGCGGAGCATGATTTAACGGGTGCGCAAGATGTTCTGCGTGCGTTCGCACACAGGACCTCAGTTTACAGTCTCATCCGAAAGACTTTTAGGGAGAGCGGAGTCAGCACTGATGTTAACTCCAGGGGAAAAATCCCCTCCAACCGGAATCGAACCTGGGTTGTCAAATTGCGAGCGCAATGTTCTGACCACTAGGCTATCCCGTCCCCCATTTTCTCAACTTCGGTGCGGAAGAAAATTGTTATTTTTTTTAGTCTTTCTGGGGGAAAAAATGGCAGGAGAATGGACCAAAGAGTCAGAAAATAGACAAGAAAAAGATGACACGAAGAAAAGGAACACGGCAGAAAAAAAAGAACTCAGGAACTACAGAATTTAATTGAATCAGCCATATAACCCATTACAAATCCGTGGGCAATGAAGAACGACTGGATGCATTTTTTTAAAAAAGAGAGAGGGATAGAAAAGTTGGAATTCCTAGCACAGAATTTCCAGAATGTTGGAGTGCTGTTTATACATCCGGATGAGGAGATGGCTTTGGGGAGGGGGGGGGGGGGGGGGGGGGGGGGGGGGGGGGGGGGGGGGGGGGGGGGGGGGGGGGGGGGGGGGGGGGGGGGGGGGGGGGGGGGGGGGGGGGGGGGGGGGGGGGGGGGGGGGGGGGGGGGGGGGGGGGGGGGGGGGGGGGGGGGGGGGGGGGGGGGGGGGGGGGGGGGGGGGGGGGGGGGGGGGGGGGGGGGGGGGGGGGGGGGGGGGGGGGGGGGGGGGGGGGGGGGGGGGGGGGGGGGGGGGGGGGGGGGGGGGGGGGGGGGGGGGGGGGGGGGGGGGGGGGGGGGGGGGGGGGGGGGGGGGGGGGGGGGGGGGGGGGGGGGGGGGGGGGGGGGGGGGGGGGGGGGGGGGGGGGGGGGGGGGGGGGGGGGGGGGGGGGGGGGGGGGGGGGGGGGGGGGGGGGGGGGGGGGGGGGGGGGGGGGGGGGGGGGGGGGGGGGGGGGGGGGGGGGGGGGGGGGGGGATAAC
>CM060328.1:16651316-16673816 GCA_030674155.1 Stramonita haemastoma
AACATATGCTGGCCTTATCGCCCCATTTGTTTTTCGCTATTGCCTCCCTCCCCTTGTTGTTGTTGTTGTTGTTGTTGTTGTTCTTAGTTTAATTTGGCTGGTTTATTCGTATTTTATGTCTTTTTAAGGTTGTGGTGGTGGTGGAGAGGGGGGGTGGGGGTGGAGGGGGATCGCCTTCTTCCTTTTTGTCTGAGGAAGACCTGACTAGAAGATTGGGGGTGGGTGAATTGGGGGATGGGGGGTGTAGGGGGTAAGGGTGGCGGTGGTGGTAGTCAGGGATTAAGGTAGATGAAAGATTAAGGCTTTTGGTGGCGGGGGTTCTATGAACAGAGGGCAGAAGGAAAACAATAGAGGGCAGCTTAGACGTTGACACCTCCAACACTGTACACTCTGCCATTAAAAGATTTACACAGGTAGGGGTGGGGGTGGGGGTGGGTGAGGGGGTGAGGGTGAGGGGGGGTTGAGGGGTGGGGGTGGGGTGAATTGGTGGGTAGTTAGAATTTAGGGAAGAGAGGAGATAGAAAATATAAGAGAGAGAGAGGGTGGGGTAGAGAGGGGAGGGAGGGAGGGAGGGAGGGAGGAGAGAGAGAGAGAGAGAGAGAGAGAGAGAGAGAGAGAGAGAGAGAGAGAGAGAGACAGACAGACAGACAGACAGACAGACAGACAGACAGACAGACAGACAGACAGACAGACAGACAGAAAGACAGATGGCTTGATGGAAAAAAGCAGATCGCTGCTTACTCAATGTACCATCTGGAAATAAAAATTTGATTGATTGATTGAAATAAAATAAAAATTTGATTGATTGACAGACAGAGAGACATACAGACAGACAGAGAGACACACACGCACACACGCACACACACACACACACACACACACACACGCGCGCATACACATATGCGCGCGCGCGAGTAAGTGCAGAGAGAGAGAGAGAGAGAGAGAGAGAGAGAGAGAGAGAGAGAGAGAGAGAGAGAGAGAGAGGAGAGAGAGAGAAGAGAGAGAGAGAGAGAGAGAGAGACAGACAGACAGACAGACAGACAGACAGACAGACAGACAGACAGACAAACACACAGACAGACAAACACACAGACAGACAAAAAGACACAGACACAGACAGACAGAGAGAGAGTGGGGGGGGGGACAGACAGACAGACAGAGACAGACAGACATAGAGGGGGGGGGGGAGTTCAAATTCCTCTTGGTAGAGTGGATAAGGTTATGGTTTATAAGTGGCAGAAGGCTGTTAAAACGGGATTTCTCTCTTAGCTCCTTGAAGTGTCGTTAGGTCACTGCTTTGAATTTTTCAGGCAGTTCTATCATAGGTGACTTGAACCTGGCGGAGCCCATCCCTCTCCAGGTAGCTCACAGGATGCATGATGGGTATGTTTGTGTCAACCATCCCACATGCCATTGCTTTCATATCATGAACCTATCTATCTATATAATGGAATAAGCTACCATGTGTTGGGTTTTTGTTGTTGTTGTTGTTGTTTTTACATCTAGTCCCCGTGTGCCAAGTTAAGCAGAGTCGAGCGTGGTTACCAGTTAGATGGGTGACCGTTTGGGCGCCTTGGCTTCAGTACAGTCCCCCCAGTTCACCCAGCTGTAAGTGGGTACCTGCCCTCTTTAGGGTCAGGGAAGGTAAAGCGGCGAGGGAGAAGAGATGGGTGCCGCCCTCAACATGCTGGCCCCTAAAGAAGCTGAGGTTTCTGATGTCTCGCTCCTCTACGACCGCCTAGGTTATGGAACACCTTTACCTTTACCCTGTGTGTATGCACTTTTGTAAATTTTGTCATCCGTTCCCACCGGCAGACAATGGCCTACTCTTCCGAAAAGCTGATGTACAGACTTTATGATGCACTTGCTTGCTCAATGGTGAGAATGATCCCACACATGACTGCATTACAAAAATGTTTACATCGATGTTAACACAATGTTTCAGTTTTAGCATCATTTGCGATAGGGCAAAATTTTTTTTAAAATCACCTTACGCGTAAACGGTGAAGGAAAAAGAAAGCAGCAACGAATTGCAAATAAGAATTTATCAAAAAGAGAAGAGAGGCAAAGACGATATACTGACGCGCCCCCCCCCCCCCCCCCCCCCCCCCCTTTCCAACAAAACCAAACAACAAAAACCAAACCAAACAAACAAGAACCCAAAATCAACCAATCAACCAACTAGCCAACCAAACACAGACACACAAGCAAACAAACATAAACGAAAACAAAACCCACCAACCAACCGAAAACCAATCAAACAGCCAACCAAGTATCCAACAAAAAACCCGATGAGAAAAAAAACACGTCTTTCACAGACTACAAGTACAATGTCACAGTGTACAGAACAGCGATACGATAGGCAACATTGCTAATCTTGCTTCACACTCACCTAACATTATCACCTCTCTCTCTCAGAGGACCTCATGTTTGCTCTCATAATCGCTCTAGTCTACCACTCTTCCATAAGCAGCTCGCTTGCTTGGGAACCAAGGAGGTGGGGGTGGGGGGGGTGGGGAGAGGAGGAGGACACAACATTTTTTTTAACTATGGGTAGGCTACACAGTTGTGGAGACGTGCATGATTAAGAGTGAATACAATGGTTCTAGTTAGTACCTATAACGACGGTACTAGTCGTATCTCTGTCTGTCTGTCTCTCTGTGCATTAGGCTGAAGAGTGTTTTCAAGTGACTTAAGTAGAAAGTGTGGACAGCGCTTTTTACGACTTTGGAATACGGTGTTAGTGGTATTACCTGGTGCAAGTCTCTATGTCAGTGAAAAGCACGCATACAGAACTAACTCTGTGAGTGTGTGTGTGTGTGTGTGTGTGTGTGTGTGTGTGCGTGCGCGCGCGCGTGTGTGTGCGCGTGTTTAGAGAGAGAGAGAGAGAGAGAGAGAGAGAGAGAGAGAGAGAGAGAGAGAGAAGAGAGAGAGAGAGAGAGAGAGAGAGAGAGAGAGAGAGAGTGTGTTTGTGTGTGTGCGAGTGTGTTAGAAAAACAGAGAGAGAGAGAAGAGAGAGAGAGAGAGAGAGAGAGAGAGAGAGAGAAGAGAGAGAGAGAGAGAGAGAGAGAGAGAGAGAGAGAGAGAGAGAGAGGAGAGAGAGAAGACAGAGAGAGAGACAGAGACAGAGACAGACAGACAGACAGACAGACAGACAGACAGACAGAAAGACAGACAGAGAAAAAGAGAAAGATAGATGAGAAATACAGTCAGAGACAGGCAAAGACAGAGACAGACAAGCTGTCAGAAAGAAAGATGAGAGAGAAACATTGTAAACACAGAGACAGACAGACCCAGAGAAATGGGGTGAGACAGATAGATTATGAACACAGAGACAGACAGACCCAGAGAAATGGGGTGAGACAGATAGATTATAAACACAGAGACAGACAGACCCAGAGAAATGGGATGAGACAGATAGATCATAAACAGAGACAGACAGACAGAGAGACAGACAGAAAGACAGACAGACAGATAAGACAGACACACAGACCGAAAGCAAAAGGTGAAGGAACTGGCTTCCCCCAGTTGACCCAAAGGCCACTGTACCGCTGATCGTACACACAACAGACCAAACCAACCGAGACCCGATTCAATCAGCAACCCCCCACACCACACCTGCCTGCCTCTACAAAGGAAAGTCTCTGGACAAGCGACAATCCCTTTCCACTTCATCAGTTGGACAGTACATACATACATACATACATACATACATACATACATACATACATACATACATACATACATACATACATACACTACATACATGCAATGCATACATACTATACATACATACATACATACATACATACATACATACATACATTACATATATACAATACAGTACGTACGTACGTACGTACGTACGTACGTACGTACGTACGTACGTACTACTACATACATACATACATACATACATACATACATACATACATCATACATACACACTGAGTATAATATTCATAAACGTACATATATATGTCTGCTTGTCGGTCGTGTTCGACGATGACCTCCAAAAACAGCAGATGAGGCAGCTGCTGTTTCGGAACATAATATAACTGACTGAACAAAATTTTCCCCAAAGTCAGAATGTGGCTACCTTAATGGTGGGGGAGGGGGAGGGTGGGGAAGGGGAACCGGTTGCATACGCGCGAATCTTACCATTGGTGAACCTCGGAGCTCTAGCCAAAGAACGAAAAAAAAAAAAATTAAACCCAGAAAAAATGGTGCTAGGAGCAGAGTAGGTAGTGTGTGAAATGAGTAGGTGTGTCGTCACAGAAGAGTTCACAGGATTCATTGACAAAATTATAGAGGAAAGTCTTTGATATGCATTGAAAATAAATGGGCCTTAAATATAGTCATAGGGTGTAGAAAAACGCCTCCATGAGTGAGAAATTATACTTTAAAAAAAAGAAAAAAAAAGTTCGTCCCTCGGCTAGAGCTCTGAGGTTCACCAAGGGTGAAATTTCGGGTATGCGACCGTTATTACCCGCCATAAGGATAGCCGCATGCCGACTTCGGGGATGAATTAGGCTCTGAATTGCGTGGTGTTGTGTTGTGCTCAATGTATTGTATTTTCATTGTATTGTATGCCATTTTCAGTCGCAGTAGATTTCTTTAATTAAACTTCTAGCTGCTCTTTCCGGGGTGAGTGTGTCGCCATAACAGCGGAGCCACGCCACACTACCTCAACCACACGCAGACAGAAAAAAAAAATGGTGGCGTTACTCTTGTGGCGACGCAGCCTGAATTTTACGCAGAGAAAGCTGTCGAAGGTGAAAGTGGTATACACTGCAACATAATACAATAGACATAGATGCAATACTCACAGAAACATCGAAAACAGTGTGCTATAACTGAATGCCAGAACCTTGATTCACTCAGATCACCATGCGCTTGACATAGCCTACCACCAAGATGCCTTCTGCGACTCTCAGCCGCGGCAAAGAAAAGAATAAGAATTCCCAGTGTCTGGGGCTCTGGCATAAAAGCACCTCAAGTCACATGACACACACACACACACCCGGTATCCACCAAGCGACTGACAGTATTTGTTTAAATAAATTCTTCAAGAACTCACCAGCAACAGAGGGACCGATATACAAGGTAAAGTTTTCTCCAGCGATTCGCAAAACACCGAATAGCTTTCATGTGGCATAGACAATTATACCAGCGCCAGCTCACACGCTCCTTTTGAATAGCCAATGACTTTCCACTCCGGTGAGCTATTAAAAGCTACTTCCAGTTCTACACCGCAGGGGTTTTCTCTGCATGTTAAGGGCTGTGGACCAAGTGTTTCCCAGAACAAAAAAAAAACACCACCCAAAAACAAACGCTTGGCCGCAGCTATTCAGATCAAACGCTCGAACAGCGTTCTAGGGACTGGGCACTCTGCATCAACATAAAGGTCTATGCCCCGGTCTTGGGGCCACTCAACGTTCCTGTATGCAAATAGCAAATTCTCTCCCTTCTTTTGTATCGGTCGCTCTCAAACAATTCGTGTGTTTGGCAATCAACGGCTTTGGGTGTAATTATTATTGTATGGGATAGGTGGGCAACCGCTATGGACGTTATTGTTGTATCGGATAGATGTGGATTATTGAGGAGGGAGGATGAGGGGTGGGGGGGGGGGGGGGTTGTTAAGGCTTTTAGTGTGGCACCACAGCAGTGCAGGTGACGATGGGAACTATCAGGAATTCTGAGTATAGGAGGATTATAATATTGGTAACTGTTTATTCATCTGGGGTGCTTTTTGCTGGTCTCTGCGATTTTTTTGTTTTGTTTTTATCTGCAAAAGTTCTGCTAAAGTTTGGCACTTAACGGACAGAGCAACAGCCAAAGCAACAGCCAAATAAGCACACAAAATAGTTTGACATTTAGGCAGATAACATTTTATGAGGCCGAGGGTGACCTTACTTACAATGATATCTTATTTGCTTTCGTGCTTGTTGGTACGTTAGAAGTCTTCTGTAGGTCGTTCTTACTGCTGTCTTGTTAACACACACACACACACACACACCACACACAGACACACACACACCAGAGGCAGGGGTTAAAATTCCTTAAAGGTTGACTTTATTATCATCCTTGTCTGACAGAATGAGGAGGGGGACAGACATGGGGCGAGGAGTTGTTTCAGTTTTTGCAGCATAGGATGCTTTGCACAAAAAAAAACCCAAACGAAAAAAAAAAAAACAAAAACCCATTGGATATACAGTTACACAAGTTCTCCAAATGACGACATAGTAAAGAGAGCGTGAAGACCCGTTCACTGACACTGTCCACATCTAGTGCAGTCACATATGAAAAAAAACGACAGGAAAACACTAGAGGAACAAACAGCCAGAAAAACGACAGCCAAATAAACTGCCAGAAAACTACGGCAACAGAAACCCAGTTCAACAGCAACAGCCAACTACCCCAAGCAGAAAGCAATAGGTCTAAACCCACTACAGAAAAAACACAACTTTTTTTTTTTCTTTTTTAAACACTCCTTACGTGGAAACCGAAAATAGAATGGTGGCTTTGCCTTGGACAACAGCTATTCAAATGAAAACGCAAGATACAACCAACAAAAATAAATGTATTAATGTGCAATGCCTATCAAAAATAAAAAATAATAAAAGAATACAGGCTAACTGAATCAATCCAACACACACGTCTTTTTTCAGATAACAAAACCAGGCGTTCAAATCAATGCTTTCTGATTGCATGCATTCAATAACTTCACTGTCCTGGTGAGGGCAGGTTGTGAATGGCACAGCTGAGCTGTGGATTCTGTCAATGCCTGGGGGCTTAACAACCCCATGAATGCCTTTCCTTTTTGCAGTCTCTGTCTGCGGGTCCTTCACTATTGGCATTAGAAGACTGGTGAATACAGACCACATACATATATGCAGGGTAAAGCCACTATTGTGTCAACTGTTGTTGGTGCATGCAGTTATCTATTATTAGGAATAGGGTTTTGTTTCCACTGTCTTCTGTTGTTCATGACACAGTGTCCACTAGAGACTGAGTGAATCGTTTCTGTACTTGCATACACACACCACTCTCTCTGTTTTTCCATGCTGTACACACTCTTGATAAAACCCTTTGGCATTTCAGATTCAAATCTTTGTTGAGACATACACAACAGCAGTAGCCTACTGTCCTTTCCCCAAACTGCAAATCAAAGATTCAGTTCCTTCTCTTTTCTCATTCCAAAGTGTCCAAGTCTGTAAGCATGATACACGTCTTTTCATAAAGTTTCAATCTATTCACAATTTGCCGTACATGGTGACGAAAACGGTCCTCGCTTTATGGTTGCTCGTTTAAATCACTTCTCTCAAAAACCTCGGTTACTGTTCAAAAACAACCACCATCACTGTTAATTTTTTTTTGAAAAAAACCCTTTACCTGATGTTGAAGTGGGTTGAGGCTGCAGAATCCAAACTTGAAAACACTGCAAAAAGGCGACTTGACTTGACTTGTTCCTTAACTCCCTGAGAAGTCCTTGGGACACTGCAGTGAGGAATTTTTCAGGGAGCACATCCTTGACATTATCAGTGCAATGACTTTCACTTGCCCTGCATGCTGAGGAAAATATGAAAATAAAGCTAAGGACACGTCCAACGTTTTTTGGTAGCATAAAAAGTTTCTTTTTCAGATATTGCCCATAACATGCTGTTGATAAGCATATGGGTTTGAATGCGTCTTTTACTGCTCTTCCAGATAGCAAGAGTGTTACTATTTGTGACCCTCGCAGCTCTTGCCAAGGAACAAACCTTTTTTTTATTTTTTATTTTTTTTTATTGTGGTCTTATTATCTACATTTGAAAGCCACAATACGGATGATCAATTATGATTTTTTTTCTAGACTGTTTTACAACTATCAACAATCAATCAATCAATCAATCAATCATCAAATAGTTCTGTTCTCAACATTCATTTTCCATTTCTCGATTTGAAATAAAAATCAAGGTATCTTTTGAACAGAATCTAACCAAAAGATTACATCCCCTGAAAATGGTTATGTGCATTCCATTACATATAACAGCAAGATAAACAATAACCACATAAAAGGAATGATTAAAAAAAAAAAAGCACAACAACAACATAACCTGACGCTGAAAGATGGAAGTATAAAGCAATACAAAAAGACTACAGATACAAAACACAAAAAAAGAAACAAAAATGTAAGGGTACATAAACATGTCAGCTATCAGCAAAATCAGCATCATGAAATTGTAGTACACACCAGAAAAAACAAACATACATACTTCATGCATCAAGGCAGTCTTATCATCAATGCCAAAAAACCAAACAACAGTTAACATTTTGCAGAGTTCAAAACAAAAACCAGCAATCCTCTCTCTCTCTCTCTCTCCTCTCTCTCTCTCACACACACACACACACACACACACACACACACACACACACACACACACACACACACTCTACTGCGGCGCTTATCATGAAATATCATCAGACATACAGTCTGTGTATCACATTTTTCTTCAATACCTTCCCCCCCACCCCCAACACAAACTTACACCAACATCCTTTCCATTACATTTGTTGTTGTTGTTTTTCCCCTTCCTGTTGGTTTTAGCTATTTTTTTCCATCATGCTGCGGCAGTGAAAACATCTGCAGAAATTTTTAATCTGTTTTACTTCTGTTCACAAAAGTGACATCTACTAAAAGATGATATGGTTACTGGGGGACTCAATGGGTAATTTTGACAGTGTTTGTACATCAATAGCAGTAAAAAAAAAAAAAAAAAACAACCACCAAAACAACATACACAAAAAACCCCAAACAAAAACCAACCCCCCGCCCCCCCCCCCCCCCCCCCCCCCCCCATAACAAAAAAATCAACTAGCCAACTGAAAAAAAAAAAAAAAAAAAAACCCAACCCAAGAAAACAAAGTAGTAAATAAATCCTCACCATTCTTTACTGGAGAAAATATTGCTTTTTTCTTGAGCCTGCTCCCCCCCCCTATTCATCTGAATTCATGACAGACATTGAAAAGGAAAGAGGGAGGGGGACTGGGGGAGGGGCTATTGGAGGACGAGGGTATCAGGGTGGGGTATGAAGGACAAAAAAAAAAACACCTTAAAAAACCCTTTGTGGCTGAAAGAGTGAAACCTACACAATTTGTAATGATATCAATGTTAATTAAACCAGCCAAGTCCAATCCATGGTATCAAATCAAATACTTCAAGCAGTTCACACTGCCTGAACTTCAGTGTCCATGGTTAGTTTTTATTTTTAGCTGCAGAAATGAATGCAATCAGGGTAATATATCATTAAATCAAAACATTAACTGCCTGTCTTTGACGTTGGGTGAATGAAGGTGAGGAAGACACACTGGGTTATATAATCATGACAATTCTACCAACCAACCCAGAGATGGGAGTGGAAAACAAAAGCAAAGCATCAAACACAAATCAATATATGTCAAAGAAAAAAAAAGGATGAATGACCCAAGATAATCTTGTACACTACACAGCTGACACATGCTATGTTTTGAGCTAAAGAGTGCATCAAGTTTCTTACATAGCAGTTAAAAGTAATCTGGTTTCTGTGAGTCCTACCCTAGAAGGCCTTTTCCTTCTGCTTTCTTCATGGTCATCATATGTCATGGTATATATATATATTTCTTGGTTTATTGTCTGAAAACCCTGACCATGTCAGGTTTTGACTCTGACAGCCTGTGATGTGGACAATCCCTGTGGAGGAAGCGGCAGCTTGATGTGACCAGTCCTGGAGAGTGAAGCGTCAGCAGAGCAACGGGAACCACTGTGGCAGGGAGAGAGCACAAAGCCACTAGTAACACTATGACACATAAACCACAATATTCCTAGAGTCAAAATGCGGCTACCCTCAATGATGGCTCAACGGTAGCATGCACTAAAATCTCACCATTCATGAACCTTAGGAGCTCTGGCTGAGGATAAAAACCAACCCTCCCACCAGGAAAACAAAACAAAAAACCCAAAATGAAAACCAAATACAATTTCTCTGGAATACTAATGAATGTGTGTCTTCACCTGATTTGATTTTTTTCCAATATCGACTTTTTTTTTTCTTTTTTTTTTTTTAACCACAGCCAAATAATCAAAAGTAAGCACAACATCAATACGAGAACAAAGCAACCAACCTTTTAGAGTCAAAATGAGGAAAGGATTATGACAGATTTTTAAATTATTTTAAAATTTTGTACCACTTTATGTCACAGTAGTTTTCTTTGCATGAAATCAGACTGCTCTCCCCGGGAGAGCGCGTTGCCACAAGTGCAGCACTGCTCATTTTTTTTTTTTTCCTGCAGGCAACTGTATTGTTTCGTATGAGAGTGGCTTTTTTCTACAGAATTTTGCCAGGGTCAACCCCTTGTTGCCGTGGGTTCTTTTATGTGCGCTAAATAGTGATGTGTAACACACGGGACATGGGTTTATCGTCTCATCTGAAAGACTAGTGCCCAGACCACCACTCAGGTCTAATGTAAGGGGAAAAAGTTTCGGGCCCAAACGGGGTACGAACCCCGCACACTCTGACCTGGACTTTTTGTTTTCTAAGCAAGGTGCTTACCACCTGGACCACCAATCCATAAGAGTTTTAGGGAGAGAGAGTAGCTGCTCCCTCTGAAAAAACAGGGGTCAGAGGGGCACAGTCCCTGAAGCTGAAGCAGGTTTTTTTTTTTTTTTTCCATTCCTCAGCTACAGCTCAGAGTTCAACCAATGGTGCGATTGTTGCATAGAATGCAACCGCCCTTACCCACCATAAAAGAAGCCACATTCTGATTTTGAGGACTATGTTCTAAACACAAAACCAGTGTGCCTGCATTCCAAACAAAGAATTGTTATCTGTTCATATGGACACAAATGGCCTACTCTTCCAAAAGGCAGAACAGTTTTTTATGTGTGCGCAAGACGTTCTACATGCATTGGCACAAGGAGGCTTTGATTTCTTATGTCTTTGAAAGTACTTTCTGGGGGAGTAGAGGCAGAGCTGATGTTAACTCCAAAGGAATAATTCCCTTAGGTGTCTCAAATCCAGGCTTGATTCTGGGCAATCAAATTTTAAGTGCAATGCTTTAACCACTAGATTTTCCTGTTTCCCAAGCATTTAAAAAAAACCAACAACCACCACTCACAGATGAATACAATCTTATTTTTCAATTTGTTCTTGAGCAGGCTAATGTCACTAGACTGTTTAATTTGGCAATAAAGTGATAACTCGTGAAAGTCTCAATTTTAAAAAATGAATACTCATAATGTATATATATGTGTGTGTGTGTGTGTGTGTGTGTGTGTGTGTGTGTGTGTGTGTGTGTGTGTGTGTGTGTGTGTGTGCGTGTGTGTAGAGATTGCTTGCTTGACAATGCTTTTAAGCATAACATCCTTTAAAAAAAAAAAAATTTTTTTTAGTTATAACATCTAATTTACTGTCAAACAGTTATGGTGTATGGTATTTTCATCACATTCCTTAAAAGTGAATACTCTCAATATACTGTTGTAGTTGTGGGCTCCTCATTTCAATACTCCTGGGGTCATCCAGAATGTGCACTTTGACTCATTCATCCCACCTGGGGAATCACTGTGAGATTGAAATTGCACACTGAATGAGAAGTTTGCGTGTATGACTGTTTTCAAGTACCTCGCCATATAGGCAGCCATACTCCTGACTTCACAGGACTTTTTTTCTACTTTAAAGGAGAGTGCAGGTTGTTATGTTAAGAGCTCATCATGGCTGAAGGCAATCTCAACACTATGTTTTACAACATAACAACATTTTAGTGTAGGCCTTGGTAAATTAACTGACATCAATAACAGACACAGCTTTTGGCCTGGGTCACATACTCTCAATAAAGCCTTGAGAGAGTGAGAGAGAGAGAGAGAGAGAGAGAGAGAGAGAGAGAGAGAGAGAGAGAGAGAGAGAGAGAGAGAGAGAGAGAGAGAGGGAGAGAGGAGAGAGAGAGAGAGAGAGAGAGAGAGAGAGAGAGAGAGAGAGAGAGAGAGAGAGAGAGAGAGGAGAGAGAGGAGAAGGAGGAAGGAGACAGACAGACAGACAGACAGAGTCTGAAACAAAGTCAAAAACAGAGAGACAGAGAGAGACAGAGGGGCCTTTGAAAATCTTCATATCCTCAGGCAGTTTTCTGTTGTGACACCCAGAATGGAGGCTAAAATGAAGATGTGAAGAAGCACTATGTGACATGGTAAAGACCATTACACAGCTACAGATATTTATTTCATGATACATCTGTAACAATGACAGCTCCTATATTTCAAATGGCTTTGACATAGATGAATTCAGGATTAAAAAATAACACAGTTACTATTATCATTATTACTACTCTTTAATATCCAACAATCAAGCGGGACAGCCTTGAGTTGACAGCGTTGAGCTTGTGATCTGATGACCCAGATTCCAGCCACCACCAAAGCACCCCCATGAGAGGGGATTTTCCCCAAGGAGTTAATAACATCAGTGATGACTCCACTCCCTCAAAAGCCTTTCAGATGAGACTATATCCCCCTGTGTGAACACACGCAGAACATCTTGCACACACGTTAAAAAACTGTTCTGCCTTTTGGAAGAGTACGTTATTACTGCATCGGTAGAAATAGATGACAAAATTTTTGTTTAAAAAACCCCAAACAAAGAAAAAAAACCCTGCATGCACAGAGATGTCCTGTTAAAGTGTTTAGACATCATCCACATATGCAAAATCTTAATATTGGTGAACCCCAAGGGGCAGGATAGCCCAGTGGTCAGAGCGCTCGCTTTCCCCCAGTCAAGTTAAGCAGCGTCAAGCGTGGTTACTAGTTGGATGGGTGACCGTTTGCACACCTTGGCCTCAGTACAGTTCCCCCAGCTGTAAATGGGTACCTGCCCTTTTTAGGGTCAGGGAAGGTAAAACAGCGAGGCAGAGGAGATGGGCGCCGCCCTCAATATGCTGGCCCCTAGAGAAGCTGAGATCTCTGATGCCTCGCTCCCCTACAACAGGGAGACAGGGGGACGGGATAGCCTAGGGGTCAGAACACTGCACTTGCAATTTGATGACCCGGGTTCGATTCCCGGTCAAGGAAATTTTTCTCCTGGAGTTAACATCAGTGCCGACTCCACTCTCCCCAAAGTCCTTCAGATGAGACTATAAACCAAGGCCCCGTGTGCAAACATACGCTGAACATCTTCCGCACACGTTAAATCCTGTTCCGCTTTTCGTAAGAGTAGGCTATCATGTGCCGGAAGGACAAGATGACATTTACAAAACTGCATACACACGGGGACTGAATGTAAAAAAGCACATGAGTGCTTATTCCATTTTCCTTGATATAAAAGAATAAAAAAATAAAATAAAATAAATGACTGCCTTGTTTTACCTTTTACCACATATGCAGACCTGTGCACCCCCTTACTACTGATTTCAGTATTTTCATGGCAATTTTCAGTATTTTTCACCGAGTTTCAGTATTTTTGCGCGTTGTTCGTGACAGTTTTTCAACATGAAGCATAAATGTCTTTTTTTAAATTTGGTTTTTGTCTCTGTATTTGTTTGCTCATCCCCCTTCCAATTTCTTTCCATTGTACAAAAGCTCATAAGCTTTTTCTTTTATCAACTAGCAAATCTGGACAGGTCTGATGACTTAAGTGATGTAATATACAGAGCGTAGAATTGGGAGAGAGAAAAAAAAGAGGAAATTAAGCCGGGGTCCAGGGGCCGCTTAGGCCCTGGTGGGGTGCAGGGGCAAAGCCCCGCTGGGGGACCCAGGGGGGCGAAGCCCCCCGGCCGAAAACGATTTTTCGCATTTTAAAGGCAGTTTGGAGGCCTCTTCAGGCACCATTTTGTGCAATGTGGAGGCAAATGTGTGTGTGTGGTGTGTGTGTGTGTGTGTGTGTGTGTGTGTGTGTGTGTGTGTGTGTGTGTGTGTGTGTGTGTGTGAGAGACTCAGACCTTCCATAAAGAACCACCAGAGTATGTCAAATTTGTTTTTAAAAGATCTATTCTGGGTAGCAGTAATATGTTTGTGTGTACCACTGTGATGGTTAATGGAAAACGTGGAGAGAGAGAGAGAGAGAGAGAGAGAGAGAGAGAGAGAGAGAGAGAGAGAGAGAGAGAGAGAGAGAGGAGAGAGAGAGAGAGAGAGAGAGATCAATACACTCTCTGGTGAAGATTTAAGAAGATCCTATGCCTTTCTCATTTTATTTTTAATCTGATTTCGGTGAGGACTCACCATGACAGTTTGCATGGCCAGAAAACAAGTGCTGTGTATGTGTGTGCTCTGCTGCTGTCCAGTACAGCACCAGAGCGGAAGCCGTGTTCCGTACGATATAACTTCAGAGCGAGTCTTGACGTAACTTCAGAACAAGTCACTTTGCCGTTTTAATGATCAACTGATTTTTCGAAGATGCGAGAAATTTTACTGTTCCATGATTTTCCAAGAAATCAGCGCTTCTATAAATGAAGAGCCGTGGTTTGCTATGTTCCGACCGCATTCCAATTTTCGACACCACTTGCGAATGAAAGTTTAACTTTCACTAGCGAGTAGCCTGATGCAGAGAGGTAGCAGAGACGTAGCGCAGGTTTCAAACCTTACTCAGCAAAACAAACAGCCAATTTTGCTGCTTATGCATCTATATCCGCAACTGTACCTCTTTTAGCCCCATCCTGGCCTGTTAGCGTCATTTTGCATTCACTCCGCGTCTTTCTTTGCTTATAAGTGAATCAGTTTGGTCTGTTTCTCCGCGAAAGTTTACGGCGCTTTCCGCCATTTTGTTTTGAAGATACTGTTGTGCACATGCGTCATCAGGGGAGATAAGTAACTGAACGAGAGGGCCTAGCAGACGACGTAACGCGAGATGAACGGCATCGCAGAACGATAGAAGACGACGTTTTCGATTTCCGGATTTTTCGTTGACAAAAATCGGATTTTGATTAATAAAATCGTATTTCCGTATTTTCCTACTTTTTCCGGAACAAATACGGAAAAATACGGAAGGTGCACAGGTCTGCATATGCAAGATGTTAATATTGGTGAATCTCAAAGCTCTAGCTTAGAGACCCCCCCCCCCCAAAAAAAAAAAAAAAGACAAAAAAAAAATAATAATAAATAAAAAACCCAACATAGCCTAATGACAGCATTGCTCCTCACGGCGTCAGAGGTGCATTCCTGCAACATCAATGGCTCACTGCTCAAGTCACAGAAATGCCATCTGTATACTAGGCTGACATCACTATCTGAAATAAAATGACATCAGGGGAGCAGGAAAACCTGGCAGTTAGAGCACTGAGCTCCCCATCTGACGGCACAAGTCTGTGCCTGCCAGCACTGAGACACCCATCAGAGGGAATTTTTCCCTTGAACTTAACAGCCCTGACAGAGGTTCTATGCTTGAATGTACCCAGAACAGCTTGCGCACACGTGGAAACCCATTCTGCCATTTGGAAGAGAACACCATTGCATGCCGGTAGCAACAGATGACAAATTTTAAACAAAAATGTATGCACTCTGATGTTATTTGTATCTATAGATCATACCCCATGCAGCAGCCTTTGTGGTGAGCAAACAGTTGCATACACAAAAATCTTACCTTACCATGCCTCAACCTCAAGGCTCTTGCTGAAAAGTGAACCAACCAAAATAAAAGACATCAGCTAAAGTCAATGCTCAGGAATTCACGTAGATATGAGTGGCAGCCATTTGCCATGTACGGGCACTGTATGCCTTCAAATGCATTTTTCAAGAGTTTTTTTTTTATTGTACTACAAGGCTTTTTTTGGGGGGGAGGGTGTTGTAGAAAGATGGCTGTGGCTGACGAAGAAATGTTACAGCTGACACAGAGCCCACACGAAAGAAGATCTTTAGATTTTCAGAATATGCGAAACAAGATCAAGGCTAAATCCCCATACAGGCCAAGCACACACCACCGCACTGTCTGTACCAAAGAGCAATCACTTTACCACAGAAACATTGCACAGGGAATCTGGAAAGAGGGGAAAAAATCAACACAGTCTACTGAAAATAAACCTATGACTGCCCATAGTGCATGCTGTTTTATGTCACGTCTTACACTAGGAAACAAAATATCATTTCAAAGCATAATAAAATTCATATTATAACTGTGTATCTATCAATGCATATATAATATGCATAACAGATATAAGCACATCTAAAAACATATTCAATGACAATTAAAAGAACAAAAAAGTCACAAACCAAAGGTGTAAATCTACAAATGTTGAAATGAGAGCCTAGCCAACTAATCCATGGACAGAAATTTTTTCTTCAAGAACCAACGACGAAAGGTCTACCAGGGCAGGAAGAGAGCAGAAAATAAAAGGCAGCAATGAAAAAAACAACAAAAAACAAGAAACAAAGAGAATACTCCCCCCCCTCCATCCCCCAAAAAGGGGAATTTCAAACAGAGGCACAGCTACATAAAGAACCCAGTGCACCTCCACAGACAGAAACAAAAAAATTCACTCAATGATAATCCCATCCAAAAATCCCTGTCAGATCCCATCACAGAGTGATGAACTGGGTTACAAAGACTCCCTCCCTCCCTCCAATCAAAGGCCCGGCATGGAAGCTTTTCACCTGTAGACATCTTCAATAACTCAGATCAGAATCTTACAGGTGATAAACGGACCAGTCTGCTACTAACCTGGCTGTAATCCCAACAATCTGTTGGGCAGAGATTGATGATGTCTGTTGACGGACCTCAGTTCTGCAGCTCTGAGGATGCGGTGTGAACAGGAGCGGTGTGAACAGGACAGTGCTTCTGCAGGTGGTGCTGCAGTCACTGATCAATGAAGCCCAACATGGTCAACATGTAGTGTGGAGTAACCAACCTGCCATCAGTGTCACTGCCATGAGCTGATCTGTCACTGTCACTTCAACTGTGGTGTTAATTCTGAGTATTGCTGATGCCAACTCTTTGTTTTGTTTGAACTCTGTAATGCGTCTTCGCTTCTCTGTATGTGACATTGTTCCCTTTTTTTTCTGGTAACTGCCCCGTATCTTTCGCTAGTCTGTTGTCTGTTCTTCCATTTCTTTGAAGGATGCAGTGAGAAGAAAAGCTGATAATTGTTTCTCTGTATGGCTTGTGACTCACTTGAATTTCCTTGTTTATTGAGATGACAAAGCATTTGTATTCATGAACCAGCACATGACTTTTATATTCAGCATACTGCTGTAATGTGCCTTCAGTGCCTAGGCTTTATCACAGTTCTGATTAAACCACTGACGCTGGAGATAACAACAAAGTTAGAGGCTGTATGATCAGTGGCTTTCCCATTCATGGAATTCCACTTTACAGCTTAGTCTTTAGTGATCGACTATGACTCTCTGACTAGGAGGCTTGACTTGCACAGTCCTTAAGTGCTGCAGCCCTGGGGGCTAGTTGGCCTTTGGAGAACATCTCCAATGCTGACTGTCGTTATGCCCTCTTGGCTGAGAGAGTGGGGGTGTGCTGTGGGCAAGGCACCTCCACTATAATCAAATTTCTGCGCCATTTCCGAAACAGCTTCTTCATCTAGCCTCTGCTGTTTTGGAGGTCATTGTCAAACACGACAGACAAACATACTGCTGTAATACAGGGGAAAGCATTGTGTTGGGAGATCCTGTTTGCCTGACAAGAAGTCAAAAAAGATGGCTGCTTTCTTGTGGATGGATGGATGGTTTCACTGCTCGTCATGGAGCAGCCTGGCTACAGTCTGAAGACTTCTGTCTCAGTTTTGTTCTCAGCTGAAAACCACAGGACTGAGCAGACTGCTGACAATGATTCACCACAATATCAATCTGAAACCTCAATGTCAAACACAAATTAATGTTGTCATTCTTCTCCTTGCATCCTCTTGGTTTTCATTTTGGTTCACTGCATTCCCCCTTTGTTTGCTTATTTTTTGTGATGCACTCACTTTTTTTTAATCTTTTTTTTTATTTTGTACTACTTTATGTCACAGCAGATTTCTCTGTGTGAAATTCAGGCTGCTCTCCTCGGGGAGAGCGCATTGCCACAAGTGCAGCACCTACCTATTTTTTTTCTTTTTCCTGCATGCAACTGCATTTGTTTCAGAGTACTCTAACCTACGTACTTTACTCTAACCTCAAACATTCCACTTGGATCTGTCAAAGCTGGGATCCTGGAGGGTCCATGACCTTGATGCATCCAGTTTTCCCCTTCATTCCCTGCAACCGAGCCACAGCAATCATCAGCTCTTGGTTTTCATATGGGGCTAGCTAAGCAAAAGATGTCTAGGTAGTGACCAGTTTGAAGAAAGATGCCCGGTCATGACTGACAGGCAGGCAGAATGCAGTGCTGGAAGTCCATCCTCAGGACAGCTGCTGGCTCCACCTTCAACAACCTTCATCTAGTCACTGCTTAACACCTGACTAACCCAGCCACCGTATTCACTACACTGCTGCATGTCTGTTGCACACTGTTGCATTGCACAGCAGTTATGGTCAGTTCAAACTGATTTCTCTGTCAGAAACAGGATCGGTTCTCCCCACAGACGCCAAGTTGTGGCAGTATGGTGCAACATATTTTTTCTCGTTAGGTTTTTTGGTGCTGATCCTGGTGAAGTATCCTTATCAGCTAATCATGAGTAAAAAGATGCACTATATACATGTCACCATGAAAAAAAAATTAAAACAGAAAAAAAAGATGGACACTAAATACAGAATGCCATTAACTTGCCATACTGATGAACCTATACTGACACTGGATCATCTTTGCCTAAAACAAACAGTATCCCCTCAAAATGGGGGTAGGCCGGGACGTGACAATTTCTTCCACATTCATCCGGACAGAACAGAGCCCACTATCTGATAAAGCCACTTCTCTCTTACCAAAAACTGAAACCACTCTCCAACGCAGATGTCCAAACACCTACCAGACCGCACGATATCACGAAGACAGAAACATGCATAGGATATGAAAACTAAATACAGTTTAAAAACACCAGAGAGGAAAACAAAGTACAGGTAGGATGAATTAAAAGACTGGAATAAAACCAACGAGTGGAAAAACAAAAAGTAGCAAAGGAGCCAAATGACTGTTGGCTGTGACGCAAGCTGAACCGGTGGACCCTACAAGCTCACCGTGTGCAAATCTGATACTGATACACACACACACACACATGCACAAAAACATTGTTTTGTCTGTTAATGTCACACACATCCATCTCCTTACACACGCATACACCAGAATAGTCACTTTCCCAAAGCGCAGTGAACAAGGCCAGAGAATACAAACGTTTCTAATATACTTACATGGTACTTTGTCCTCAAACTTTTTTGTTGTTGTTGTTTTTGTAACATAACCGTTAGTTCATCATGCAAGTTTCTTTCAAGAAGCCCAGCTAAGCAGACTGACAACTGTCTTGCTTTCGCATACACAATACACACTTCTAAACACTGATCATTCATACACATACACACACTCTCTCTCTCTCTCATGCCATCTCCTCACACACACTCTCTTTCTCTCTCATCACCCCATCCACTTACACCCACACACACACCCATACAGCAGGTCCTGTGTGGTCTGCTGCACACTGTGGAAGAAGTCTCTATCTTTCTCCACCACGGCTGGCCTTTCTTCAGTGCACTTGTTCCATGTGATGAAGTCCAGGACGATAATGACGACAACATTCAATTCCCAAGATATATGAATGAGAAGATGGACGCTAACACACACCGACAGACAAACAGTAGAGCCAAGCCTGCGTTAACCGTCCTCTTTGGGAGGCGTGAACCAGCCTGCACACACACACAAGATTCAAGATTAAATTCGCCTTTGACCCCTCTTGAGGCATGGAGGATTTCAGAAAAGAAAATCAACTGCAACATATATTGTTTGCATTAACAGAATACGTTCATACACAGAATTTTACAGAAATAAAAATACAGTCAGCCTGTTCATTAATATTATCCAACTTTACTCTTAACTATGAATTTGCTAAGTTTTAATAACGTATTTTTATCAGAAGAGAATAAATTACAAAATGTGAACATGGATCTTGGATACAAATATTCATGAGGTAGGACATTCTTCCGAAGCTCAGAAAACTTACATTCCATTATGAAGTTAAACTCATCTCCTATCATTTTCATATTACATTGTTTACAAAGACGATTTTCGCGCAGAATGCCATTGACTCGTCCTGTTTCAGTCGGCAAAGAATGGTTTGTACACCTGAATCTAAATAATGAAATCACATCGTTATATGGCAACTCACTAATGTACTTTCCCCTCTTAAAACAGTTTTTGTAATTGCGATAAAATATACATTTATTGCTTCTTTGCAGCTCTTCTGACCACAAAATTATCCTTTAAAGCCTTAATAACATTATGACATGAACTATATTCGTTTACAAAAGTCTGTGTTTCCCACACACAAGTCAAACCCTGTTTCTATCAAAATTTTATGAATTTTTTTTATCCATTCTGAGCAATACACCCTCTTTGTATATAAATCTATAAAGTCCCGGGGGGACGGGATAGCCTAGTGGTCAGAACATTGCGCTGGCAATTTGACGACCCGAGTTCGATTCCCATTGGAGGGATTTTTCCCCCGAGGTTAACATCAGTGCTGACTCCACTCTCCCAAAAGTCTTTCGGATGAGACTGTAAACCGAGGCCCCGAATGCGAATGCACGCAGAACATCTTGCGCACATGTTAAATCTTGTTCCACTTTTCGTGAGAGTAGGCCATTGTGTGCCGGTAGGAACAGATGACAATATTTACACCACTGCATACACACGGGGACTGGATGAAAAAACCTCACATGAGTGCTTATCCCATTATCCTCGATATTAAAGAATAAAATAAATAAAAATAAAATACAAATAAACAATACATAATATAATTTTGAAGAAGATTTATCAAAATTATCAATAATAAGACACACACACACATATATGCACACATAAAAGTCAAATTCACCAACAGTAGTTCACCAGTCACAGTTATTTATCACTAAGTGAAAACAAAGCACACATGAACACTACAAAGATCCATTAAAGGTGAGGCTGCTTTGGACCTTGCTTTCTAATCTCATCCGAAGGATTTTCAGGGAAGGGGAGTCCGTGTTAACTCCAGGGGCAAAAATCCCCTCGAAAGGGTGCCTTGGTGGTGGCTTGAACTTGGGTTGTCAGATCACCAGCTTGACACTCTAACCACTTGGCTGTAAGGGGTTTTTGGGGGTTTCTTTTGCAAGGAGTGGGGGGGGGGGGGGGGGCATTTTCTCTTTCTTTTTTGGAGCTGACTCTGCCTCAAAAGACAAATGAAAGACTGCAACATGTTTCTGGGCTACTAAAGTGGTAATTCGGAAGGTGTGTCATTTTGTGACTCAGGGAGGGGGAATGTGCTTCAGTTATGACTTTAAAGAATATGACTGGAGTATAAGCTTAGGAAATGTAATTCAATTATCAATTTAAGGAACATGAAACGGCTGTACATTTGGAAAATACAATTTAAGAGTAACGTTCTTATTTGTAAAAATGACTGTAAATGTGTAAAGTATGGTTCACCTGTAGTGTTGGGGTGTGAGAAAAGGGAGCAAGGGGGAAGGGTATGAGAAATGATGCAGTACAGCTTTCTTATACCAAAGGTTACATGCATATAGATATACTGCACATTGTCATCCAAAGAACACTGAGAATGCATACCGTTCTTTTCGTGTATCTGGACCAGGGACCGGAACGACTGCTGTGCTCTTGCAAGGCTGTACTGGGTCTGCCATCAACAGAAGTACAAATCAGGTAGGCACAGTTTTATTCTTGTAGCATTATCCTGCACTAGTTACCACTGTACTGTGAACACCCTTTCATTCCTAAACAGATCTATTACTAGTGAATCATGATATCACTATCTTCAAAGCAATCCATTTCAGGTAGTTTTAATCAAAACTCATCAAATAACACCTACACTAAGAACCAAAGGGATAAGATGAAAGGCATTACAATTCACCACTTCCTGCATTAACAGCTAAACAGTCAATTTGCACTGACAGCTTTGGGACTCAAGTATATTACAGGGTTCATACAGATCTTTGGGAAGAAAATTCAAGGACTTTTCAAGGACTTTCAAGGACCTCACACTCAATTTTCAAGGACCTCCATCGACAAATAGTGCTTGCATTTTAACAATGTCTACACACTTTACAGTTGAAAAGAAAATATCTATAGCCATTTGGTCCAAATTTTCCTCATAACAAGAATCAATATTTCTACTGCAGTTAACTGGGCTAAATCAAAAACAATCGTTGGCCTAAAGTGTGCACTTAGCTTAAAACAATTTCAATCTAAGTGATCACCCCATCTGTTCATTCATAATTTCTCTGCATACTGGTTCTCAAAGTCTAAATATGTGTAAAGCTCCCTGTGAGTTACTTTACCAGGAGACTAATAGTTTACAATAGTAAACATTCATCCTCCTGGATAACAGGTTGGAAGGGAGGGGGGAGGGGCTGGAGAGGGGGAATAGCTGATGGTATTGCTGTGGACA
>CM060328.1:16678816-16688816 GCA_030674155.1 Stramonita haemastoma
TCGAATGGAAATGTATCCTGTCAAAACACCATGTTGTCATCAGTGCACATACTTCAAGCCATGAACCATTTCTATACACATCCAGCATGCATACATACTGCTATATGCGCAGGCATGTTCGTACATATCTACGTGTGTGGGCATACAAAAGCAAAAATCACCTTCAAAGTCCTATAAATGTGTTTTAAAAGTTTTATGAATGGGTAAACGCAGGCAAGAAAAGGCTGAGAATGTGCCTTGACTTGCTATGTGTCATGAGCAACAAACAATAGCAATAGGGACTGGATGCAAAAAAAGCATGTGGATGCTTATTCCATTGAAGGTAAAGGTGAAAGATAAAGGTGTCCCATAACCTGTGTGGTCGTAGGGGAGCGAGGCGTCAGAGACCTCAGGTTCTTTAGGGGCCAGCATGTTGAGGGCGGCGCCCATCTCCACTCCCTCGCTGCTTTACCATCCCTGACCCTCAAGAGGGCAGGTACCCATTTACAGCTGGGTGAACTGGGGAACTGTACTGAAGCCAAGGCACGCAAATGGTCACCCATCCAATTGGTAACCACGCTTGATGCTGCTTAACTTGGCTGGGGGAAAGCGAGCACTCTGACAACTGAGCTATCCGTCCCTTATTCCATTATCTGTGAAATAATTTTTTTTTTTTTAAAGAAAAAAGAAACATCAAAACTGAGTGTACTCTCTTCAGTACTTCTTATCCTTCCAACCTTCAGAGCAATCACACCTTTTACCACATCAGACAGAGAACACAGAACAAAGGAGCAGTGACTTACTTTAAAAGTAAAATTAAGAAGTATGGAATCTCCACCTTCCTTCTCCTTGAAAGTCTGCATGTCTTGATATAATAAGCTGTCTTCGTCCACTCTGCAAACACAAACCAAAATAAAGTCAGTAATATGTATGAGTACATGGTCACACATTTCTTACTGCATGACCTAACTGAGAATTAAATCACTGATAATTAAAACCCCACATGCACAGGCAATAAAAAAAAGCCTGTAAGCACTATGAGAATGCAGTCTGAACAGGTTTCTCTCCCTGGTTGCATAGATAAAATCATAAAACGTCTTCAGTCAATGCCATGATAAAAAAATTCAATTAAAAAAAGTGAGACATGGAAAAGTTCATGACATAAACACTGCATTTTTTTTTAAAGAGAGAAAACAAAACACTGCATTTCCTTTTAAAAAGAAAATAAGAATTATGAGCTTGGCTAATGTCTTTGCACATCTGCTAACACATTTCCAACATAAAGATAGGAGCTTGTGCCACACATTTGAGTGTGTGTTTTTCCTCATATGCTGCTGTTGGCTCATGCTCTGCACTGGATTATACTTTATCAATCACATGATCAGGGGTTACAAGCTACAGTTAGAATGGAGCAACAATCTTGCTGTCCAGCCCCCTTTTGTTCCTGCATTATTGGCATAGACAATTTCTCTGCTTTATTTGCTGGCAGTACATGAAATATCCTAAATATGCTGACATGAATACATGATAATAATGCACAGCATCAGGTGCCTGCAGTTACCATAGAAGTAACATGAATATGCAAATGAACACAAAAATGATTGCATCAAGACACATTAAAAGTGTTGCAGCTTGCTGACCAGACACTTACTTTTTTAAACTGACGTTCCAGTCGTATAAGCAATCGTTGACCAGTTCAACAGTAAAAATTTCTGCGACAGAACAACAATAAAAGATTCATAATAAGCCACGACTTCAATGATGTACACAAAACCACATATACAATATAACCATCAAATTTTACAAAGTGCAGTATGTCATAGTTGATTTTGATACTCTATGGATAACCCACTTATACTGCTGTGTCCAAGTTTTTTCTATTACACAAACTCCTATCACCCTTGCCCTCTGGATCTCACATATTGGTCACAAAGGAGACTGAAAAAAAAAGACTAAAAACACTAATACAAAGAGGTAAAAAAGTGGACACCACTGATTGGACAGACAAAATGAAAGATCTGACTTCTGATCGAAGAGTCCTGTTGTGGCTGATTTCAGCATTGTTAAAAAATGCTATATATGTGCATTATAGCTGGAGATTTTCAGTTTCTTAAGTCAACTTGCTGTAGACATTTTAATCCCTTGAAATACAAGGTGACAGCCCTGATATGGCCTCTGTGGTCGGCGGGGCTATGAACAACATGATTGGATTAGACTGAATTAAGTAAATTATCATGTTAACATTCATAAGCCCTGAAGATCAAATCTGTGTATCTAAAACCCCAAAAGTTCATGTCAGAGCTTGGGGAGCCGTTGAAACACTAACACACAAGTATGAATCTCAGGTTTCGCTTTGCTCTTAGATAAGACAGACAAAACTGCATACACATGGGGACTGGATGTAAAAAAACACAAGGGTGTTTCTTTCAGTATCCTCGATATAAACGAATAAATAAATAAATAAATATACAAGTCAAACAACCTGCTGATAGTTATGACATAATGTTTGGAACAGTGTCAAACAAAGACATTCCCTACAAAAGGATGGGGAAAAAAAAGCCCAAACCAATCAACAACAAAAACCCCTTTTAAACCCGACTAAAAATTCAAAGCCTCTGCTCTGGCTCTGCCCAAACACAGGCCAACATAATCTTCTTTCTTTTCTTCTCTTAGTGTCCTATAGTGAACTGACACAATCAACTTCCTGAGCATGGAAGGATTTGGCCAAAATGAGCTGAGATGGGAGGGTATGTTTAAAATGTAATATCTCTCATACTATAAATCAGAACTGCATGAAATTTGAGAACAGAGTTGGGAAATGATTGTTACATATGTTGCATTATTTTTCTTTCATGTTTGTACCATGTGTTAAAAGTTGTTGGCTTGTTTTGTCCGCAATTATTATGTAATCTCTAGTAAACAACATAATTAAACACAACTGCGTAACAGCCTTTCTGTGTATTTTTTTTTAATGAAAACACTGCAATACTAAAACACAAACATTCTCCTAAGGTGTCTAGTGTGCATGGACAGAGAGAGAATGTTTCCTTTGGCCATACTCAGCTTAAAAAGTATGGCATGATGGTACCTCACTTTCGAGTGGTTCAGGACCACGATGTTACTGCACTCTCGAGTGGTTCAGGACACTAAGAGTTTTAACCACAACGGCACACTAAAAACACACACCTTGTCAACTATCCCCCATATACACAAAAATTAAAGAAAAAGAAAACCCCACATAAAACAGATACCGTGAGAAGGAAAAAGGCAGCAGAAAGAGGTTCACCTTTTCTGTAACTCTCAGACTTGTAGATGTCTCTCAGTTCCTTCATCAGCCTGTCAGTAGCCTGCACGGAGCCTGAAACTGATCCCTGCACATACCCCTGTTCCATCATCTTCAACTCACTGATCCTCACAAACATTCCCTATTCAGTGCTTCCGAGGCTACATATGTAATTCTATCACATCGTACCTGATGACAGGAAATTCTGAAAATCTGATCTCAAAGAGTGAAAGAGAAAACAAAACAAAAACAAAAAGAAAAAGAAAACAACAAAAAAACCCTCACTGATCCTCATCTTCCTCACACCTCTCCATCAACACTCTGTGATTGTTTGTCATGTGATACACTTTCTATCCAGACACAAAATGATCATCATCTACCACACACACCTTCAGATGAGACTACAACCTGAGACCCTGTGTGCGAACGCACGCAGAACATCTTGTGCACACGTTAAATCCTGTTCCGCTCTTCATAAGAGTAGGCTATTGTGTGCCAGTGGGAACAGATGACATTTATAAAACTGCATACACATGGGGACTGGATGTATAAAAGCACATGAGTGCTTGTTCCAATATCCTTAACATAAAAGAATAAATAAACAAACAAATAAACAAATAAAATAATCGCCACTTTACCCTCAAACCAGCAATGATTAAAAAGCAGTGAAATGTCAATCACTGCTGATGGGTGTAACAGTAAGCTAGCTAATATAATTTTTACTTTACTGCGTAATTGATAATTCTGTGAATGAGTCAGAGACTCACACTTTGTCAAAGAAATAATTCCTTATGTACACTTTTGTCAATAACTGATAAATAAAAGCTCCCTCTCTCTCATTGTTTCTTTCTGATGTAGATAAGCAAAGAATGGGTTGTCATTAAATAATTCATACACAAATTAATTTCATATGTTCCATATTTTACTGTTTCCTCCCAAACCACTGACAAAAAAAAAAGAGTTTTATACAAAACTGTTTCACAAACACTTCCACATAGATCTCTTTATCTTTCTTTAAGCATTATGGTATAGTTTATGTAAAAATGAACATTATTAATGTGATGAGCCGGTAGCAAGGATAGAGGACAGGGAAAGTAGAGGAACAATGTGCAGCAGCCAGGCAAAGGAAGACTCAGGGGAAGACAGCAGCTGGGCGTTGGTCAGTCTTTATTACGTCATCTCTCTGCTCCCTCCTGTGCTCTGCTGGACTGCTACAGGTCTAACCCAGTCTAACGTAGCCTGCAGACCTATCTCTACTAGTCTCTCCTAGTCTGCCTAGCCACCCTAACCATCCCTAAATATATACCCTCCGCACGGACTGTAAAGACAGCACCGCGTGGCAGCAGACGATTCGGCCGCTTCAAACTTAAAATGGAGTAAATTTGTGTTTCCTTACGTGGCTTCAACAGTGATTATCTTGCTGTCCGTGCAACAAAGCTAAACATATTATATATCAAAATAAACTAGGAAACACAAGCTTTAAAATGCACTAATGCACTTTACACAACAACTATCTAACTGCAAGCTAAATGCGATAAAAGCCTCTGAATAAACACACTTTTAACAGGTTTGCACTAAAACTTTCAATAATAAAACACTAAGAGTCCAGCAGAGCCTAATACTTAATGTATATAAAAGGAAGAATATAATCCACAAATTGTATACATATGCATATTATTAGCTAGCAGTGTCCATGAGATGAGATATTAGTAATTAAATAGCGATGCGAAAACACAATTTCCGATCTACTGCGTGCGCATCAATCTTGCATCAGCCTTGCTTACGAAGTAGTTCGTAAGATCGAAAGAATGAACAACCTCCAATAATACAAATTATCTATATTAACATAATCTAACCTAATGTTCATTCATATATAAACCCAAAATACACCGTAGATCGATAGTTTAATGTCTGCATGTTATAAAATTCAGTTCAACGAGATTCAAATTCGTTAGAACAAAGAACAAGCGTTAGGCTAAGCGTTAGGCTAATCATCGTGTTCAAACCGTCATATGCCTTACGATCTACTACAACCTAAATTAAGTTATATTTCATTTATTTAAATAAAGTTTATTACACACAATTCTCAATCGCACACTACAGTATATAAAATATTTCTTTATTTATAAATTAGAACTGCTTTTGCCGATCGCGATTTCAATGGTCTTATACTGATATGATGTAATAGGTGAAAATACTAATTCATGATGAAAATAGAGAATCTTCATTGTGGTCGAGTTGAATCGAGTCAAGATCAGTCCTTCAACAATCATATCCATGAATATGAATAGATAATATGATTTATTAAAATTGTTATTAAAGATTTTCTATTCTATATCAGACTGATCCTTTGTGTTCAATATGCAAGGTAGAGTTCTCTCTCTTGATAAATCCCAAATCATTACAATAAAATATATCTCATCTCATCCCACTAACAATAAAATCATAAGAACAAAATGGAATGCAAAATAACTAATTAATTACATATGAATCATAAAAATCAAAAAGATTCAATTATTAACTTCATATAAAAATACAAATATATCCTACGCATAATAAACTACAATACTTTATAAAATGAACAGAAGATCTTATTTGTTCTGACCACACCAAATATCTGTTTAGCTGTTTAAAACCTAACTAAATGCCCAACAAGCTCTCACACATAGAGCTACACAAAACCACCTGGTTACATTAAGATTTTCTATGTCAATTGCAGAAACTCTCAATGAATTCATTCAATGTTCAAAATATCCAACAAAGTTTACCTCCCTTGAAAACAGTCTCAGCTATCATGGGTTTCGGTCTTTTTCTATTTTGTTCCCTTTCATTCTTTCTTCGAAAGCATGTATGCTGGGTAAACAAGTTTTCAATAAAAAAAACAAACAAACAAAAAAGAAAAAGAAACAAAAGTATTACCTGAAGATAAGACTGTCGCTGGTTTTGCTTCAGACGTTCCAAGACTTCCAGGTTGGCTAGACTGATGCCGTCCACCTCCTTCTTGTCTTTGATGTCCCTGCACACAGCCATACAGGCACACGTCAATACAGTGCACTGCAGTATCTATCACTATACCTGTATTCTGACTTTTCTAGTTTCGTCAATGAGATAAAATCATACTCAATAAATCAGTAAAAAAAAAACCCCACTATCATGATATCAAAGAAACTAGACACCAAGAAAAACCAGATCACATCATAAAATCAGCAAAGAAAATGTGCAAGCTGGAACCCGCTCATTTTTATTCTCAGATTCTGGATCATCAATGTCTGAATCTGGATCAGAATCGAGTTTTTTTGCCTCCACTTCACATAGCTGGATGAATTCTGTATCAAACTTTTCACTCCCACTGTCAGACTTTCTTCCAATGCTTGTTCAAGTGTCAGCTTTTTGCCTGCTCAATCCATGATTTCATAGACAATGGTTCAAACTTCAGTACAACTTTTGATAATCTTCTGGATAAATATTGCAAATGACTGAAGTAATGAAAGCTTGTGCTACTCATGAAAGAAAAAAACTATCAAGGGAGCTAATCAGATAAGTAGCTGACAATCTTTCAGCAATTTTGGTACCAACTGGGGTGTTGCATATTAACATATGCTGAATATCAACACACTAGGGTGAATAAATCATGATCTACACTGTGCATAATAATGGAAGCAAAAGGTTAAATATCTATCATGCTTTAAAAAAAAAAAAATTTCTTCAAATGAAGTCAGTCATAGAATGCTGGGTAACTAATGGGTTTATTTGTAAACATATTCTATCACTTCGTTACAGTGTTTTAGTGTTTAATAGCATCAGTCATGGTATTTATTTGTACGAAGTCATTTATTTGTGCACTACTATGCCTCTTTTTCATTAATATATTTTTTAGTTTAATGAGATTTTTCACTACATGCTGGATAAGTTATCATTTACAAGCACACCAACATATCTTTTTTCCTTCAATTTTTTGTTTTGGTGAAAGGGGAAGGGGTTCTATCTTTTACCAATGCCAATAAGGAATGTGGAGTATACAATTTGCGTATCAATTACACTAACTTAGAATCATGTTTAGAAAACTTACAAACTACCCCACACTATGCAACAAAACTCTTTACTAACTTGGTTACTCTGTTTCACCATGAAATTTTACAGAATGTACCAAGATGTCACCAGGCTCACAACTGACTCTTCACGTATTGCATTATCTCTTTTATTTGAATACAGACTGGACCTTCTTTCTCTTCTACTCCTGTTTCACAGCATCATCTTTCACACTGCCTTACACTGCAGACTCGTCTTCCATGTCGTAGTGAAATTCCTCCTCCTCCTCTTCTTCTTCAGACATCGGCTCTGCCACGTCCACAGCTTTTCGACACGGTATGCCCTGCAACACATTCTACTGAGTACATATTGAGGTATTCCTCACCCTAAATAGAAACAGGACACTGTTGTGTTCACTCACACACCACACTGCATACCTGCACTTGCACACCACACTGGTAGGTGTTTCTCACAGACTATTTTATACAACCTTGTCAGACATTATGTCTGGCCAATGGCAGACTACACGATTCCCATAGTACTTTCCAAAATCATTCAAATACTGAGTAATAGTAAGCTGATGTGGATATAAATTACCTGTGCAGTTGCTGTGAAGCTGTTTGAGGGGCTTTTCTCCATGACCTCATTAGTTCAGATTTCTTTTCCCTGCAAGTCCCTTCAGATGAGACAGTGGTTTGGAGTCTATGCGTCAGAGCATTCCCATTTTCTCCATATATGATTAAAAGCCCCCTCAAAGTGACCCAACAGCAGTGAAGGCTACTCTAGCTGGTGGCACCATGGAGACCTGTCACTGATGGACTCATGATCTTCCTAGCTTGAGGATGCCACATAATCTGATAATGATCAGGGTATTGCTGGGGCAGAGATTGAAATGAGCCGTGTGGGAACAGCAGGACAGGAATATCACAGAAGATGAGGCAGCAAAAAAAAAAAGGCAAACACAAAACAAACAAAAAACCAAAAACAACAAAAAAGCCTATCCATCTTTGGTGGGAGAGAAGACCAGCTATAGTTGGTGACCAGTATGGCTGACAAGAACTCATAGCCCTGCGGCTGCCCCATGTGAAACACCACACTTTCTCTGAACAAACACAAGTGCCACACTATCTCTACACAAACACAAGTGCCGCACTATCTCTACACAAACACAAGTGCCACACTATCTCTACACAAACACAAGTGCCACACTATCTCTACACAAACACAACTGCCATGCTATCTCTACACAAACACAAGTGCCGAACTATCTCCACACAAACACAAGTGCCGCACTAAACTATCTCTACACAAACACAAGTGCCGCACTATCTCCAAACAAACACAGGTGTCGCACTATTTCTACACAAACACAAGTGCCACACTATTTGTACACAAACATAAGTGCCACACTATTTCTACACAAACACAAGTACCGCACTATCTCTGAACAAACACAAGTACCGCACTATCTCTACACAAACAGAAGTGCCGCACTATCTCTACACAAACAAATGTGCTGCACTATCTCTACACAAACACAAGTGCCGCACTATCTCTACACAAACACAAATGCCGCACTAAACTATCTCTACACAAACACAGGTGCTGCACTAAACTATCTCTACACAAACACCGCACTGTCTCTAAACAAACACAAGTGCCACACTATATCTGAACAAACACAAGTGCTGCACTATCTCTGAACAAACACAAGTGCCGCACTGTCTCTACACAAACACAAGTGCCGCACTATCTCTGAAAAAACACAAGTACCACACTATCTCTACACAAACACAAGTGCCACACTATCTCTGAAAAAACACAAGTGCCGCACTGTCTCTACACAAACACAAGTGCCACACTATCTCTGAAAAAACACAAGTTCCACACTATCTCTACACAAACACAAGTGCCACACTATTTCTACACAAACACAAGTGCCGCACTATCTCTACACAAACACAAGTGCCGCACTATCTCTATACAAACACAAGTGCCGCACTATCTCTACACAAACACAAGTGCCACACTATTTCTACACAAACACAAGTGCTGCACTGTCTCTACACAAACACAAGTGCCACACTATTTCTACACAAACACAAGTGCCGCACTATCTCTACACAAACACAAGTGCCACACTATTTCTACACAAACACAAGTGCCGCACTAAACTATCTCTACACAAACACAGGTGCTGCACTAAACTATCTCTACACAAACACCGCACTGTCTCTAAACAAACACAAGTGCCACACTGTCTCTACACAAACATATGCAGCACATGACCAGGACAACAATGGGCTCCACCAGGTGTGACTTTCCTCCAAAGATACACTGTTCAAAAAATCTCAATGCAGTTTTACAACAATTCCTCTTTTGGTACAGAGACCCCCAAAAGTTAACACCCTTCAAGTCCTAACAAGGAAACAAAAAAACATAAATCGCAGCACGACAATGATGGGGAAGAAGTAAGATCCTGAACAGAAGTGTTGAATAATCACTCACATGCAAATTGGGTTACTAACGGGTTACAGGATCCGTGACTTCTGGGGGTGTGTGTGCAAAGTGTGTGTAGTGTGTGTGTGTGCATACGTGTGTGTGTGTGTGTGTGTGTGTGTGTGTGTGTGTGTGTGTGTGTGTGTGTGTGTGTGTGTGTGTTCAATTTCTTTTAACGTCTTTTCACAAATTGTGATATTAGACGGAAAT
>CM060328.1:16691316-16696316 GCA_030674155.1 Stramonita haemastoma
TAGATATATGGCACCACAGAATTATTATCATGCCATACCAAAAGTGAAGCAGTGCATTGAAAGAGTTAATTATGTCAAAAGTCGCAGAGGTTCTTGTATAATTTATAACACAAGTCCTTCCAAGGGAGGGGGGGGGGGTTGGGGGGAGCTGGGGGCTGTGGCCAGTTTTGGCTGGCACCAATACACAGAGATGATCTGCAGTCCACTGGAAGTGTTTGGAATAAATTGCACCAGGGTTCAATATACTGGGCCTTTTTTTCCCAGGCTACAGCTTAGACAAAACTGATCCACTCAAAATGTAAACAATAATGAGGACATATTTTTCAGTGACAAAATTGGTCCACCAAGTCACATACTTACTTTAAGACTTTCAATTACTAAGTTAGTCAATATAACCTGTAGTTTGGCGTTGTTTTTTTCCATGAAGTATTATATCTCTTGCATCTCATCTTGCAAAATGAAAAATGCCATTGAAAACAATTTACTTCTGGCTTTGTATCTGTCACAACCTGTCTACACAACAGATAAAAAAAACTATAAATTATACTATAAAAACAAAAGATAACAAATAAAACTAATTCATTTCAGTAGAAAAAAAAACTTTTTTTTAAAGAAAAAGAAAAAAAAGGAAACATAGCATGATTAGAACTATGTACTTTTAGGGATTATTTTTTTCCTCCCATTTCTGACACCAATCCTCAAGAAACATAATTTTAACTATTTTAAAAACTAGAAGGAGGACTATGGCACAAAGTCAAAGACCATCATCAACTAATTGAGATGGATTGATGTCATTGCCAAACTGACTGTAAGGTTCGTATCAGAGCATTTTCCAGGTCATACAGAATCAAACACATAGCTGGACTTGCTTATCATCCATCTTTTTCATCCTCGTTAATCATCAAACAATGGATAAGAATCCCTCAGATCTGGTAGTCCCTCGTGCCTGTAGTGTAGGTCTTGTTCATCTCTTTGGTAAAGTGCTTAGTCAGTCACACAGCATCGTGTCCATGCTGGTGGTGGGTGAAAGTTTTTGTTAAGGTTTCTACAGTGCGCGACTTGTGGATGAAAGTTTTTGTTAAGGTTTCTACAGTGTGCGACTTGTGATGAATTTGTAAGCTCTACAGGTGGGGATGTGATGAAAGTTTTTGTTAAGGTTTCTACAGTGCGCTGACTTGTGGGTGAAAGTTTTTGTTAAGGTTTCTACAGTGTGCTGACTTGTGGGGGACTGTTGTGTTTGCTAAGAGGCATTTGGTGGTATAAGTCATTTCAAAACGGGCATCTCACTCAGTCTGAATTGCAAAAAAAGTTATTAACTCAATAACTGTAAACACTAAACAGCTATGGAGCTAAGGTCCAAGTGACCATCGAAAAATTAGAAACAAAACCATAAGAATGGCCATGTGAGCTAGACTGGAATAAGGTGCATGTGCGTGCGTGCATGGTGTGTGTGGACGAGCACATTGCAGCATGCATGTGTTTTCAGAAAGATTAAATATGATATAAAAATCATCATGGCTAATCTGTAATCACTTCATGGAGAATTTGAGTTTGCAGATACTGAGATAGTGTAAATTTTTTTATCTTTTTAAAAATTAAGATTCCGTTTATGTAAACTATGTCAGTATGTGGCTAAATCAGTAATCATGTGGCCACCATTCACTGAACTATGTGTTGAAAGGATAGTGCAAGCATTTTGGTCTAATTTCAACTTTTTTTTTTAAAACCCCCAAAAGACTTTGCATTAACCTTTTTCTTCCAATAAATTTACGGTTCTGTTTCCCTTCATCTGTTTTGCTTTATTGTGTGCTCTGCATGTAAGGACACCTTTCTTCTTTTCTTTACCTTTTTTTTTTTTTTAAACAGTAACAAACTGGACAGTGGATGGGAACATTCGATTCAAACAGAGCACAAAACATGTGCCTGTAACTAGTTATGACACCAAGCTAAGTTATAATAAGAAAATGGGCTGAGCAAACTGACACTAGTGACAGTGAAGTGGTCCAGCAGTTATGTGAGACTGAGAGTACTGAGACACGACAAGGAAATCATTAATCAAATCTTGAACAAACTACATTTTGGAAGAGTACATCATTCATTCTACAGTCATCCAATCCAGAATCAGGACTTTTTTTTTTTTTTTAAAAGGCTTTTTTCTTAAATAAATATTACTTATCTTAGTTTTATATAGTGAACTGACACAACCAACTTCCTGGTCCTGGAAGGATTTGGCCAAAATGAGCTGAAATGGATGGGTATGTTAAAATGTAATATCTCTCATACTATAAATCAGAACTGCATGAAATTTGAGAATAGTGTAGCAAATGATTGTTACATATGTTGCATTATTTTTCTTTCATGTTTGTATCATGTGTCAAAAGTTGTTTCCTTTTTGTCCGCAATTATATGTAATCTCTATATAGTAGTAAACAACATAATTAAACACAATTGTGTGAGTTGTGTTTCCATGTATTCTGTATGAAAACACTGCAATACTAAAACACAAACATCTCCTAGGGTGTCGGAGTAGTGTGCATTGACAAAGAGAAAAGGTTTCCTTTGGCCATACTCAGCTTAAAAAGTATAGGCATTATGATACCTCACTTTCGAGTGGTACAGGACCCAATGTTACTGCACTTTCAAGTGGTTCAGGACACTAACAAGAGTTTAATTAAGTATTTTACATCCATATCTATTAGTATTTATCAAGAATAGCATGAATGTTTGCCACACTCCCCACGCACTGAAAAGTGAAATGAATAGGGAAACAGACTAGATACTAGTTAGTATACAAAGGACGCACACAGTGCCAAACACACACATGATGTATGTGTACCATACATGTATTGTATGTATCACAAAGCGAGCACACACACACACACACACACACACACACACACACACACACACACACACACACACACACACACACACACACACACACGTACACACACACACACATAACACACACAACACACTCTTCTCTAATGCATATTGCCACCCACTTATGTAATTATGCATTTTACAAACTTGACAGAGCTCTAGCCTTACACTATGTTGTTGAGGTGTGACATCTCCAAGCTGCTCCACAAGGGCAGCGATTCTGTAGTCATCACTCTCACTGTACCAGATGGGCACACTGCTGGGATAAGTTTCCTGCAACACACATACATGTGTAAAAAACAAAGAGTCTAAACTGAAAGATATGCCTGAGAGAGACAAAAACTGAAGAGAGAGAGAGAGAGAGAGAGAGAGAGAGAGAGAGAGAGAGAGAGAGAGAGAGAGAGAGAGAGACAGAGAGACAGAGACAGAGACAGAGAGAGAGCGAGAGACAGAGACAGAGAGACAGAGAGAGAGAGGAGAGTGTATGTGTGTGTGTGTGTGTCACTGTGTGTTTGTGTCATTGTGTGTGTGTGTGGTGTGTGTGTGTGTGTGTGTGTGTGTGTGTGTGTGTGTGTGTGTGTGTGTGTGTGTGTGTGTGTGTGTGCGTGCTGGTGGCGCTATATGCAATGATGCATGTACACACAGAGATCTATACAACACTACACAGAGTGACAGACACACGCTGCGCACAAATAACTTTTTAAGTTAAATAACATGTGAATAAGTGCTTTGTTTATTTTTCCTTTTTGTGCGTTTGTCACCTTGTGGTTCATCCAGTGTGATGTGTTGTGTGAATGCATACAAAGTAACTACAGTATACTACTTCCCCAAAAGTCCTTTGGATGAGACTTTAAACCGAGGCCCATGTGCGAACACACGCAGAACATCTTGCGCACACATTAAATCCTGTTCTGCTTTTCGTAAGAGTAGGCCATCGTGTGCCGGTGGGAACAGATGACATTTACAAAACTGCATGTAACACATGGGGACTGGATGTAAAAAAGCACAAGAGTGCTTATTCCATTATCCTCGATATAAAAGATATAATATAAAAAAGACAGATTAATCTGCATGAAAATTGAAATCTGGACCCCTCTCTCCAGAGAGAATTTAATTTTCACCATGCGTGCATGCATGCATGTGAGGAATGTGTATAATTTCTGCTCGAGTGTTTGTAGAACAACTGATTTGTTTCTTTCTTAACTAGCAAGTGCTCTAGCTGAGAAACAGAAACATAGGAAACAAAACAAAAGCACCCCCCCCCCCCCCCCCTCTGCAACCATTATGCTCTGCAATGTAAGTCACACACTCTTATTTCTTGTTCAGGTGCTATGTTTTTCGACTATAAATTCTGCTCTTTCAATTTCATTAAGCAACAATTGTTCATGAATGGTTTCTTGTTTTGTTTTTCTTTTTTAATTTTTTTTTATAAAATCATTACAATTCCTGTCTTGTCTACCAGAGTGCAGCCATCACACTTATCTATGAATAGATCAATCAGGGTTTGCGCTAGGATTAAAAAAAACCGGTACTGCGAGTTGCCATTTCAGAGATATCTTGACCAACTCCCCCAAAATCGGTCCCAAGAAAATAAAATTCGGTACGTACTATGAACAAAACAAAACTATTCAGTGAGGGGGTGGGGGAGGGGGGGGATTGTTTCGTCGAGATGTGCCCTTTCGTCAATGCCAACACTGTCTTAAGCTGAACCTGTAAACTGTCAATTTCTGAAGCACATGCTGCCTCAGAAAAAGGCAACACAGACGTCTGTTTCGATGTTGTAGCCACTGCAGCCTTGTGACAGACCAAGACTTGGCATGTTCTGCCAAGGCAGAATACTGGAAGTTCCTCGATCCTTTGTAAACCCATTATTTTGTTTTGTCTTGATGCAGTCTGAGAAGAACATGTCTCTTTTTGATCTAAGCTGTCACGCCTCCCACGTTTGCTGCTTGCTATAGCGTATAGGGGCCTACTTTTTTCAGCCATTGATGAAACACTGGGCCTACTATCCACTGTAGGCTATCAGCAGCACTGGTACAAGGCTGAACCAGAAAAGCATCCAAACTGGCACTAGTGCTACAGCTTTCACTTGCATCTTCTTCTCTGGAATTTTGGGG
>CM060328.1:16701316-16706316 GCA_030674155.1 Stramonita haemastoma
GTGTTCGTTTTAAATTCTATCCACTGAAAAAGTGATTTTAGGCAGGACATGGGGACGAGAAGATAGAAGTGAATAGGGCCTATAAGTGTGTTTGTTAAATTGAATGAATGATACAAGGAGGGGGGGGGGGGGGGGGGGGGGGGCCCAGATCTAACCATGAGAAGCTCATTGAACTTGTACTGTATACAAAATAAAAACAATGGAAGAAAAGTTAAACTTGAGTCAGCGCGCATGCGAGCACACACATGCCCGTGTGTGTGTGTGTGTGTGTGTGTGTGTGTGTGTGTGTGTGTGTGTGTGTGTGTGTGTGTGTGTGTGTGTGTGTGTGTGTGTGTGTGTGTACACGTTTGCCGTGTCTTAAAGTGGTTGATGTCGTAAAGTGGACATGCTCAGCGAAGGAGGGAAGGTGGCAGGATGGTTAAGACGTTGGCCAGCCAATATGTAAACCGTGAGTTTCTGGGTTCGTAACCAGCCTCGCACTTTCTTCCCAGTTTGACGAAAAAATCGAACTGAATGTCAAAGTCATTTGGATGAGACTTTAAACCGAGGCCCCGTGTGCGAACGCACGCAGAACATCTTGCGCACACGTTAAATCCTGTTCCACTTTTCGTAAGAGTAGGCCACCGTGTGCCGGTGGGAACAGATGACACGATTTACAAAAACTGTATACACACGGGGACTGGACGTAAAAAAACACATGACTGCTTATTCCATTATCCACGATATAAAAGAATTTTAAAAAATTTACAAATAAAATAAGATAAGAACTCATCCCTGGGTCTGGAATCTTCCCGTGGAAACTTACCTTCTCCTTTCCTTCATCATTGGGCTGCCAATGCACAGACTGCGAATTGCTAGCCAAACTATTCTATATCTGACAATTCCTATTGTCTCTGTGGGCACACAGAGCAGGTAAAACAACAGAATAGGATAAACAACTTTTTAACGTGTGCACAAGATGTCTGTGGATGAGCAATCGGGGCCTCAGTTTTATAGTAGTCCGGAAGGACTTTGACATTCAGTTTGATTTTCTCGTCAAACTTAGAAGAAAGGGCAAGACTGGGAATTGAACCCAGAACCTCACGGTTTACTTGTTAGGCAGGTAAGCGTCTTAACCGTCTTGCTATCTATTACCTTCTTGCTTTGAAGTTTAAATAATTATGTTCTTCTCAATGTACGTCTAGTGTGCAAAGCGAAAGTTGCAGGGAGATAACTTACGTTAATGCAAATGGAAAGATTGTCGACATAAAACGCGATTCCTTCCCTACTCCTTTAAAAAAAAAATAATAATTATCGGAAACTTTTTTTCTTTCTTTTTGTTCCTTGCGTCTCACCGAAGAAGGAAGTTGGTTTCATCTGTGGAAAAATTGAAAGGAAACAAACGAACAATTACAGAAACAGGCTTGAAAAGAAAAGAAAAATCACCAATAAACCTTTTTAAAGATATTTGGGTGTTGGGTTTTTTTTGTTTTTTTGGAGGGGGGCGTGTTGACGAGTTATGCGTGGGAAGGAGAGAGAGAAATTTGATTTGATTTGATTTATTCTTTTATATCGAGGATAATGGGATAAGCACTTTGTGTTGTTGTTTTTTACATCCAGTCCCCGTGTGTATGCAGTTTTGTAAATGTCATCTGTTCCCAACGGCACACGATGGCCTACTCTTACGAAAAGCGGAACAGGATTTAACGTGTGCACAAGATGTTCTGGTGTGTTCGCACACGGGGCCTCGGTTTAAAGTCTCATCCGATTGGTTTTTGGGGGAGAGTGGAGTCAGCACTGATGTTAACTCCTGGAGAAAAATCTCCTCGACCGGACTCGAACCAAGGCAAATTCTTTTATTTCGAGGATAATGAATAAGCACTCGTGTGCTTTTTTACATCCAGTCCCCGCCCTAATCAGGGATAAGATCAAGATTAAAAAAAAAAAAACAACTCTAACAACAACAATGATAAATATCCAAATACCAACAGCAAGAAACCCTACCAGTTAGCAAACAGCAGACAAGAAATAAGACAGAAATACATTTTTTAAAAAAAGGAAAAAAAAAAAGAAAAATGTACTCATTTAGAAACAAAAATAAGAAGTACGAACCAAATGATCATTTTGATTTTTTTTTTTCTTAAAGGGGGGTGGGGGCTAATCATTAAAGAGCAAACTCATGATAAACGGAATAAGAGAGGAGAGAGAGAGAGAGGAGAGAGAGAGAGAGAGAGAGGAGAGAGAGAGAGAGGAGAGAGAGAGAGAGAGAGAGAGAGGGGGGGGTATTATCTTTGGATTTGACCACACGCGCACGCATGCGCGCGCGCGCGCGCACACACACACACACACACACACACACACACACACAAGGTTTACAAACACAGGCTAACAGCAACAAAAAACCAATAAAAGCCGCTCTGCATGACATACAGTCAGATAAACAGACAGACAGACATGCAGACACACAGCTAGAGAGACAGAGGTTTAATAAATTCAGCAAATTGAAGTCCTGCCCAATGAAGAGGATTCGAAAGGCATTAGCGGTATCACACGTTATCAATATGTAAATACCGATAATTCCCTTATTTCCCAATACAGCCTGTTCTTTTTTTCTTCATTTTCTTCTTTTTGCCCCCCTCTTTCGCATAAGCTGTTTTCCTGGCAGCAGGGAGGAAACTCATGTAAATGAAAAAGGTGAAGATTCTTGGAATAGCGCAATTCCCTCCTTGCTTAATTCTGCTTGATTCGTGGCAGGGTTAGGGTTGCTGGGGATTTGAGAGCTTCGCGCGCTCAGCACTTGAAATAACATGTGAAAATCCACGCCAAATCTGTCGGCTTAAAGCGTTTTGCTCTCTGCTGCCTGCGCCTGCCTGCCCCCCCCCCCCCCCCCCCCCCCCCCCCCCCCCCCTCTCTCTCTCTCTCTCTCTTTAAAAATGTTTATCAATGTATCTAGTGGCGATTACGCATCTGTTGAAAGTATACATATTACTTTTCTGAAATCATAGATTGAACATTTATTTTTGGTGATGGTTTTTGTTTTTTTTTGTTATATTTTGTTGTTGTTGGGGGGGGGGGGGGGGGGTTATTTTAAAAAAAAAATTGTTTGTTTTTTCGGGGAGGGGGGTTGCTATTCCCTAATCAGGGCAAGGGCCGGATGAAAGAAAGTATGTGCATGCTTACTCTATGTTTACACCTTCACAAATGAATGCACGCACAAAACGCATAAACCATTATACCGACACCACACACACACACACACACACACACACACACACACACAGAACACAAAAATTTAATGTGTTATATGAATGAAGTAGATGATGGAATTTATTTGCTTGTTTAGGAGTCATATTTTCCCAAATTGTGAAATGAAACATGTTTCATAAAGAAATATTATTCAGTTAAATCTATGCTTCCGTTACAGAACCTTTTTCGAAGGAAATGGGTATAATTTTGCAATAGTATTTATTTTTTAAGTTGTTAGAATTGTTAAAACTCGTACTTACTGAATGCTCCCATTTTGTTTGTTTTTATTTTGTTCTGTTCAGTGATAAGCAGGTACCTTGTTGGACTATGAATATGCGCATGCTTTTTAAAAGTGAAAGGAATAAATATTGAGGGTTGGTTTGTGTGTGTGTGTGTGTTTGTGTGTTGTGTGGTGTGTGTGTGTGTGCATATGCGCGCGCATGCGTGCGTATATGCCTGCATGCGCGTGTGACCGCGCACATGTCCATTTAACTAAACAGCCTTTCTGCGAACAAATCTAATCGAATTATTGCAGAGAAAGCTAATGAACCAGAAATTATTTACATTTCCGGCAAGTCCCCTTGGAGACTGGAAGAATCCACAGGGTGCAGATCAGAAGACAGAAAAGAGAGAAGCAGACGACAAATGCGGCTGTGAAAGAAAAATCGATGTACACACATTTCCACTCAAAGCACGTAAAGGATCAGTTTTCCTCCAACTTTTTTTTTGCATTTGAAGCATTCTCACTGCCGCTTGTCATAAATGGGGTGATGCTCTTTGCTCTGAGAGCAGACGACATCGGAAATTGAATTTCTGAAGTCTCGTTGTGCCGATATCTGCTGAGACGTGTGAGAGAATGATAATGGATGCAATCTCGATTCGCCTACGTGACTTGGCAGTCAGAATCGTAGCGAAAAATAACAAAAAATAACAAGATAGGTCCCGTTGCAATTTCCATCGACATGGAAGACACTGGCATTCAGAGCAGTGTTTGAGCATCAACAGTTGAGTTGAATGTCATCCATACTTTTTTTTTTTTTCTTCTCTCTCTTGTTTTCCCAACGAGACACGACTTGCAAGTGTCAGAAAAGAGGAGCGAAAAGGGAGAAAGGGGTGGTAGTAGTTGGGGGGGGGGGGGGGGGGGGGGATGCGCAGGAGGGGAAGAACAAGTTTCGAACATTCTGGAAGACTTCTGGTTTGTTTTTATCACACACACACACACACACACACACACACACACACACACACACACACACACACACACACACACACACCCCCTTGCGTACACGTTAAATCCTGTTCCGCTTTTCGTAAGAGTAGGCCACTGTGTGCCGGTGGGAACAGATGACAATATTTACAAGACTGCATACACACGGGGACTGGATGTAAAAAAAAAGCACACGAGTGCTTATTCCATCATCCTCGATATAAAAGAATAAGTAAATAAATAAATAAACACAAACACATGTATAATTATATATATATATATATATTTATTATATATTATATATATATTATTATATATTATATTATATATTATTATATATACATACAATATGATCATATGCATATATGATCGTATTGGATGATTGCAGCCACAAAACTGTGAAAGTGTGTGTTGCGTGTAGCCGACCTCTTTAGTCCATGTTTTCCATAGTTTTCCATAGTGTAAATGTGTTACGTTGATGTAATTGTCCATCTTAAATTGTTCATGCTCTCTCTCTCTCTCTCTCTCTCTCTCTCTCTCTCTCTCTCTCTCTCTCTCTCTCTCTCTT
>CM060328.1:16711316-16718816 GCA_030674155.1 Stramonita haemastoma
TCTATCATTATTTGTTTATAAGTCTTTTGTTTATTGAATTGACCATTAGGGGTCTTATGATTTTGCTTGTAGGCATGTACATTGAAGCTATCTTATTTGTTTATAAGTCTTAGTTTATTGAACTTATGGTTGTCCGTCTTATGTCTTTGTTTGTAGGTCTGTACAATGAATTATATGGTATGGGTATAGAAAAGAAGAAAATTACAAGTGAATAAAAATGATACGGGCATGTCACAAGATCAAAAGGACTTGCAAAAACAATACCCAAGGCACTGTCCAAGGAGGAAGAAAAAGAGGCAGACCAAGAAAGAGATGGAGGACAACATCAATGAATGGACAGGCCTAGAACTCAACAAAATTTTGAGAAAGGCAGAACAGAGAGAGAGAGGAATGGAGGGAACTAGTTGTCAAGTCTTCAGGGGTGCCCCCACGGTCGCCAGACTAAGGGATAGATAGATAGATAGATAGATAGATAGATAGATAGAGAGATAGAGAGATAGAGAGATAGAGAGATTTATCGCTATTTGTCCTACGTTCCTGGCCTGTACATTGAACTTATCTGTATCTGTCCTAGTTCTTTGTCTTTAGGCTTGTAACATTGAATATAATGTTATTTGTCCAACGTCTTGACCTGTACATTGATTTTATCGTTATGTGCCCTACATCTTTGTCTGTAGGCCTGTACATTGAATGTATGTTATTTGTCCTGTGTCCTCAATCAATTTCCAAACAGGCCTGAATTTGGTGTAAACTTTTGATCACTTGGACCGTTGGTTTGGCCAGCATATCCAAAGCCCTCTTGCTATGGGTTGGTTAATTTTATGGAATGAAAGCACGAAAAAGATGATCATGTTGATGATGATGATGATGATGATGATGATGATGATGATGATGATGATGATGATGTTGAGGATGGTTGTGGTGGTTTTTGCTGTTGTTGTTGTCTTTTTTTCGTTCCTTGAAATATGGACAGAGAGAGGCATGTAGGGAAAAACAACATGCCATAACTCCAACCAATCTATGAGATAAAATGGACAAGGACATGAAAATCACACTAATGGTCACTTCGAGGTTTATTTATTTATTCATTTATTTTATTTTATTTTATTCTTTTATATCGAAGATGAGGTTTGTTGTTGTCATTGTTGCTGCTGTTTTAAGCATATTGTCGGGACCTACCCCAACTGTTTCCATATTGATTTAAGCAATAAGTAGTGGTGGTGTTTACACTGGTATGCTCATGACTGCTAACAAACTTTTTTGTTCTTTAGATAAATCTGAATGGAGAGAGGGTTTGCAGGTAGAAAGAACACAATTATCATAACTTCCAACCAATCTATGAACTATAAAAGAACAGGGCGAGGAAACCACACTAAGGGATCTAAGTAGATAATCCTTGATCACGCTGGGGGAAGCAAGGTAAGGGTGTGTGTGTGTGTGTGTGTGTGTGTGTGTGTGTGTGTGTGTGTGTGTGTGTGTGTGTGTGTATGTGTGTGTGTGTGTGTGTGTATGTGTATGGGTGTGTGTGTGTGTGTGTGTGTGTGTGTGTGTGGTGTGTGTGTGTGTGTGTGTGTGTGTGTGGAGGAGGAGGAGGAATGTGGTGACTGTTTATTGAAGCCCCCATGCCACCACAAGATTCACAAAAGTTTATTCCCATTAACTCTTTTGAGATAGCCTATAGAGAAACAAAAAGCATGCATATCAATAAATGAATGACGGGTATAAAGAGGAAGAGCAAAACAAAAGTACACCAGTAGTGAGTGTACCATTCTCTCGTCATCATCCTAGGGGTCATTAGCCCCCCACACACACCCACACCCCCACACACACCCCTTTCCCCCTCCCCTCCCCTTCCCTACTCTTCTCTACCACACCATCTCTCTCTCCCTCCCTTTCTGATCACCGATAGTTCCCACAACCGATAACCAATTCCCCACAGGGGGGCTAGAGTTACTCTCCTTGACGCGGCGAACCTGTTGCCATGACAGCCCTGTGGTATTTTATGGTGACGTCTCGCTATCCGCAACGCAGAGGTCACCGCGCAGGGTCGCCGCGCATGCCCGAAGTAAAAAAAAAAAAAAAAAAAAGGACTCCACCACCAATAGAATGCAGGGTGCGAAGACAGACGATAATGGGAGATAAGTCCGGCAGTCTACCTCTGATTGGAGCGTGTTGGAATGGCGACCGGTCCGATATTTATTGGCACAGCCTAGCAGGACGAGGTGATAGCAGTAAAGGGGGCGTATCAAACCAGGGGGGATAACTGAGAGAAGAAGCTGAGAGGTTGGGGTGGGGGTGTGCAGGGGAGGGGGGGAGGGGGGGCAAGGGATGTATCACATAGTGAAGATAGAGCCCACCGACTCCTTAGTGGGGATTGTGGGGAGAGGGAGGGGGAGAGAGGCAGGGGAGTAGGGGGGGGGGGGGGGGTTGGAGGGGAGGGGAGGAGAGACGAGGGATGTATCACATATATAGTGAAGATAGAGCGGACAGCTACCTTGGTGGGGTGGGTAGGGGGATAGTAAGGAGGGAGGGGAGGGGGGAGATGAGGGTGGGAGCATTATCAGATGGAAGAGTTGTGAGCGTGACACTAACGGCCGCCATGTGCAGGAACTCAGCCCGATAGCCCAGCAAACAGCCCAACAGCCAGATCAGGGCTATACTATACTAGGCTGTCCCTCTGCCTTCCTCCTTGCCTGTCCTCCTCCTCCGTCCTCAGTAAATCACCTGCTTTGCCTTCCAGCCTGCAGATGGCCCACTGCCAGGGGTACAGACAAGGCCGCGCAGCCTATACTAGCCTACTGAAGCCATGCAGCTTGTGCCAGAGACTCGTGGACTTTCTGAGATGGTGCTTTCCCCCCCTGTGGAGATGTCCAGTGTAGATAGCAATCCCACCTGCCTTCTGGACATTCTGTTTTAGGAATTCTAACCCTCTTTTCTAACCCTCTCTTTGTTTCTGCCTTGTTAGTGTGAATAGCATCCCCACCTGCCTACTGGAAGTTCTATGTTAGGAATTCCCTCTTTTGTAACCCTCTCTTTGTTTCTGCATTGTTAGTATAAATAGCATCCCTGCCTTCTGGTAGTTCTGTGTTAGGAATTCCCTCTTTTCTAAACCTCTCTTTTGTTTCTGCCTGGTTAGTATAAATAATATCCCCACCTTCTGGAGGTTCCAAGACTATCGCAATTTACAAACTTGTCCCTAAAAGCTTTCCTGCTGCGATGATGTGAAATTCACCCTTTTCTCTCTGGAAGTTCTGTGCTAGGAATTCTCTCTTTTCTTTCCTTCTGTATGTTTCTGCCTTGTAACCACTTTTTCTTTTTGTCACCGCCTGCTTGTCCATTTTCTACCTTCTTGGTTCATTCTCCTGCTTTTTTTTTCTACCAGAAACGCTTAGAAGATAACAGTTCTCTAAGTAGATAGATATAAGCTTCTTCATCTTAGAGAAAACTGCTTCAGAAAGACTAATCCTTGAATATATTATATAGTACATGTATTTGGAATTGAACTCTGACATACATAAATAAATAAATAAATACTTAAAGCAGACTGAAGAGGAAAGGAAGAGGATGAGAAGGAAGGAGGGGAGGAGAAGGAGGAGGAGTGGGAGGAGGAGAAAAAGGAGACGGAGGAGAAAAAGAAAGAGAAAAAGAAAAAGGGGGAGGAAGAAGATGAAGGAATAGAAGAAGAAGAAGAAGAAGAAGAAGAAGAAGAAGAAGAAGAAGAAGAAGAAGAAGAAGAAGAAGAAGAAGAAGAAGAAGAAGAAGAAGAAGAAGAAGATGATGATGATGATGATGATGATGACGAAGACGAAGACGAAGAAGAAGAGAAGAAGTAGGACGGGAAGAGGAAAAGAAGAAGAATCCAGAAGAAGAAGAATTGCAAAGAAAAAGTAGAAGAAGAAGAAGAAGATTAGAGCCGAAGTAACGTTTCTAGTCATTTTTTTTATAGACAATGAGCATACCCGTTTACATGATGGCGGCATTAACATACCCCGATGGTGATAACGATGTCGGTGGTGTTATTGTGATGGTAATGATATCAATGAACATACTGTCAGATTTAGTGTTCGAAAACAGTTGGAAGGCATGCTCAAATTCCACTACCACCAAAAAAAAATTCCACCACCACCACCACCACTACCACCACCAGCAACAGCACCAGCAACAACAACAACAACAATTTATCTTTTTTAATTATCACTTAGACATAAAATCTGTGTTTGGATGAAGAATTTATTACACACAGAGACTGTTACAAAGAACTAAACAGATTTGTTTCGTTTGGAGAGTTTTTGTCAATAAACCTGGCTTCTGTTGCTCCATTCTTCAAGACCAGACATTTCTGCCAGGGATGCTCCATCACGATGACTACATACAATAAAATGGTTGATATGAGCTGAACCTCTTTAGTCTGGAATCTGGAAACCATGTGGCTGGTGGCTGCTTTGCCTGAGGCAGTGGCCTGTTGCAGCCCAGTCCTTTTTATCTATTTATTTATTTATGTAATATCTATCTATTCATTCATTTATATATTATTTATTAATTAATTTATTATTCTTTTATATCGAGGATAATGGAAGAAGCACTCGTGTGCTTTTTTACATACATTCCTCTTATGTATGCAATTTTGTAAATTTTGTCATCTGTTCCCACCAGCACACAATGGCTTACTCTTTCGAAAAGTAGAACAGGATTTAACGTGTGCTCAAGATGTTCTCTGTGCGTTCGCACACAGGGCCTCGGTTTATAGTCTCATCCGAAGGACTTTTGAGGAGAGTGGAGTCGGCACTGAAGTTAACTCCAGGGGAAAAAAATCCCTTAAACGGGAATCGAACCTCGGTCGTCAGATTGTAAGGGCAATGTTCTAACCACTAGGCTATCGCGTCCCTGTCATGATCTTTATAGCCCTACCGACCTCATAGGCCATATCGGTACAGCCACCTCTTTAAGGTGGGACACTGGGGTCAAAACTGATGAAATTTTGTTTACAAGCCCATGTTAAAAGTTATGCCATATATTAAAAAACCATCACTTGTAAAGCATAAAAACAAAAGATTTACTCAGTTTTCTGCACTGTTGCCATGGAAACAATCCAATATGGCTGCCAAAACTGAATATTTCAAAATCCTAAGCCTTTTTATCTATTACAAGTATGAGTAACTTATTTCTACATACATATTTTGTGGTCTGAATTCTTTAATTTTACACAGAGAAATCTCCATAAATGCATCCAGCAATTTTTAATTAAAAAAAAAAATGCTTTGGGCCACTTTTGGACCCATGTCTCACCTTAAGAACGAAATTTCCGTTTAGAACCGTGCAACTATCCATAACACTTGAAACCCCAATGTTAAAACCAGCAATGTGGTCCACAGCAACACTGCTGTCAGATATCGAAATGAGCTAAGCGCCAAGGCCGACAGACATTAAACTGTTGTTATGCTTTAAAATGCTATGTTGAGATTGTCTTCAGCCATGAAAAGCTTTGAGTATAACAAACTGCACTCTCTTTTTCTTTCAATGAGAAAAGATTCCCTTAAGTTAAGGAAGGTATGGCTGGCTATATGGCAATGTATTTGAAAACAGGGTTTCTCGCAAATTCCTCATTCAGTGTGTACTTACCATCTCCCAGTGGTTCCCAGGTGGGATGGGTGAGTGAAGAGTGCACATTCTGGGTGACTGTGAGGGTGTTAAGCTGGGGAACCCGCAACAACAAAACAACAACAAACAACAACAAAGTCAACAATTCAGACGTTTCTTATATCATCTGACCCCTGAGAGATTATTGCCTGAACAACAGGAGAATCCTGTAAAGACACTTAAAATAACAGCTTAGCCTAAGCGTAATAGGTGGTCAATAGGGGGTCAGTGGCCGCCCTCTGATAGGTGGATCGGTGGTCTCGGTGGTAACGCGACTTGCCTAGAAAGCAAAAAGTCCGGGTCGGAGTGTGCGGTTGTTTGTACCCCGTTTGGGCCCAAAACTTTTTCCCCTCCATTAGACCATGAGTGAGTGGCCCGGGCGCTAGTCTTTCGGATGAGACGATAAACCGAGGTCCCGTGTGTTACACATCACTATTTAGCGCACGTAAAAGAACCCACGGCAACAAGGGGGTTGACCCTAGCAAAATTCTGTAGAAAAAAGCCACTCTTATCGGGAAACAAAATACAGTTGCATACTATACAGGAAAAAAGAAAAAAAAAATGGGTAAGCGCTGCACTTGTGGCGACGCGCTCTCCCGGGGAGAGCAGCCCGAATTTTACGCAGAGAAATCTGATGTAACATAAAGTAGTATAAAATACAAATAAGCGCCTGACAAGCCAGGTCCAGGTCATCCGTCTTTGGCGTGTAGTGGGAGAGAATGGTTATCTTTTAAGTCTTTCAGAAAAACAAAGGCTGGGGATTGGACCAAGAAGGCAGAAAATAGACAAGAAGGTAACAGGAAGAAGAGGGACAAGGCAGAAAGAAAGAGAGGAAAAGAAAAGACGAAATTGCTAGCACAGAATTTCCCGGATGTGGGGATGCTATTTATATTGACAGACCCAGGCGTCCCCACGAGGGACACTAGAAGGCAGAGTAGCCAAGTGGTCAGAGCGTCAAGCTCGCGAGGTGAGAGTTACTGAGGACGCAGGTTCGAGCCACCCCTAAGTTGTCCGTTTGAAGGGATTTTTACCGTCTAGAATTCATACGGTTCTGACTGCATTATTCTGAAAGTTCTTTCGGATAAGACTATAAACTAATTTCCCTTGTGCAAACACATACATAAAATCTTGTGCTCACGTCAAAACCGCGTGGTTGATGGCGTGGGTGACCCTAACACACCCAGCATGCACTCCACGACCTGGAAAGGAATGAGCTCCGCCAAGGTCAAATTTTGTCCAAGATACACTGCCTGAAAAATCTGAATTCGAGGCCCTGAATATCTGAATACTAACACCTGTAGTGTAAAGTCTCATCATTCTTCCTTCCCGTCAGTGCTGTTAAACCCATCTTCTAAGGCGGCATTGTCTCTCTGCTGTCGTCCATCACTCACTGTTATACTTGGCCCCCAGGCCGAGAGCTTCGTCAGTAATTGATGCAGCAGCAACCCAAGTGCAGTGCCAAGTGCTGTCACACTTTGAAAAAAAAATGTCCTCTTCAAATTTTCTCTTCAACCATAGTGACCCATTAGCTAAGAACAACTTGCACTCTCCTTTACAGGAGTTAAAACAAATCATTTGGAGCCGTAGTATGGGTGCCTATAATTATGTCGTGATATTTAAAAACAGTCACGTAATTATCCATAGTGATTCCCAGGTAGGATGAAAAAGTCAGCGTATATTCTGGGTGACCCTCAAGTTGTTAGGCTGAGGAACGCCCTAAAAGCAACTCATTGCGTTTCTGTCCAGTTTTGGTTGCTTTTGTTGTTGTTGTTGTTGATGTAAACAATATGATTTTGCCTTCTGTCCACAGCCTAAAAATCTTGAGGATTGATAAAACAATGAGAACGAGGACAGCCAGAGAAA
>CM060328.1:16726316-16738816 GCA_030674155.1 Stramonita haemastoma
TAAAAATGATAATAAATAAACAACACACACACAAACACTCGTGCACCGAGCCACACGCACACAAACACACACAATACACACAACACATGCATACACATGTACGCACTCTCGCCACCCCACCCATACACACAACACGCGCTCACACACACACACACATCACACAACACAGCACCACACACACACAAAGACACATCAATAATGAGTGTAGACTGCAGCCTACATAGAAAATGGTCATACAGAGTATGGAAAGTCAGCGAGTGCACACAGAAGAGAGAGAGAGGAGAGAGAGAGAGAGAGAGAGAGAGAGAGAGAGAGAGAGAAGAGAGAGAGAGAGAGAGAGAGAGAGGAGAAGAGAGAGAAGATTTGATTTGTTTTGATTTGATTTATTCTTTATATCGAGGATAATGGAATAAGCACATTTGTGCTTTTTACATTCAGTCCCCGTGTGTATGCAGTTTTGTAAATGTCATCTGTTCCCACCGGCACACGATGGCCTACTCTTACGAAAAGCGAACAGGATTTAACGTGTGCGCAAGATGTTCTGCGTGCGAGAGACAGAGACAGAGACAGAAACAGACAGTCAGACAGAGACAGAGAGACAGGGACAGAGAAATACACAGAGAGACAGAGTGAGAGAGAGAGACAGAGAGATACAGAGAGAGAGACAGAGACAGAGAGAGACAGAGAGATACAGAGACAGAGACAGAGTGAGAGTGAGAGAGAGACCAGCCAGCCAGCCAGCCAGCCAGCCAGCCTGTCCTAGTTCAGCAGGCTAGGGGAGAGAGAAAAATGCAGAAGAGGACCCTGGGGTGTCCTTACATCGTACTCATGGCGAAGGGCCAACTTGGAACAAGCCATATTCAGTCATGTCTACTTCGTCACCTCACTGCTATCAACTGGGATTTATTTCCATTTTATGGCTTCTTCATTGTCCTTTCTTCTTAAAATAAGAGCAGCAACTTTTCTTCTTCTTTTCTGGTGGTGGTGGTGATGGTGGGGTGGTGGTGGTGGTGGTGGGGGGGGGGGGGGTTCTGATATTTTACACAATGTGTATGTGTACAGTTATGTTCCTATCTAACACTATCAAAAAAGTCATTTAACACTTACCTTCCAAGACATTGCTTAAAGAAGTAGATGGAGTGAGTGACAGACAGATGGACAAAAAGACATATGGATAGAGAAACGAACAACTAGAAAGAGAAAGAAAAAGGGGAATTAGATTTTTTATTTGCTCTTTTAACGTTCACTCTTGGACTGTCTGTTCGTCTGGATCCCTCGTTTATCTTTTTGTCTTCTAGCTACATAGACAGATTGAGCAGAGGAATTGAGGAGAGTTAACTAGTGGAAGAGGGTTAGGAGAGAGAGAGAGAGAGAGAGAGAGAGAGAGAGAGAGAGAGAGAGAGAGAGAGAGAGAGAGAGAGACAGACAGACAGACAGACAGACAGACAGACAGACAGACAGACAGACAGACAGACAGACAGACAGACAAACAGACAAACAGACAGACGAGAGACAGAGGAAATAGAGAGAGTGGAAGGAGACGGGGGAGACAGAGACAAAGAGAGACAGGCAGTGAGAGGCAGATAGACAGAGGTAGAGACAGACACTCCAAGAACAGAAATAGATACGTAGTTAGATAGGTAGGCCGGTAGATAGATAGATAGATAGATAGATAGATAGATAGATAGATAGATAGATAGATAGATAGATAGACAGGTAGATAGATAGATAGATAGATAGATAGATAGATAGATAGATAGATAGATAGATAGAAGATAGATTGATAGAAAGAAAGAAAGAAAAATAGATATAGACTGATATATAGATAGATGGAGATACAGAGATAGAGACAGACAGGGCAGGCAAACAGAGACAGACAAACACAGACACAGAGACTCTACAACTGTTAGATTGAACAACAGGAACAGGTCCAAATGCACCTCAGAGAAACAAACACAGAGGAAGCAAGAAACAACTGCAACAAAAAGCAGAGGTGTTCATTCTGCCTTCATTTAACACTGGCAGCTTTGCAGACACAACACTCCTTAACACCCAACAATCAACTCCACTTCCTGCAGCTTTTCCACTGGGAGGAGGGGGTGAGGAGTGCAGGTGAGGAGATGTAGGGGTGGGGAGGGAGGGAGGGAGGAGAGTTATGGGTGTGAATAATAAGGGCAAGAATGAAGGGAGCAGCCATGTTATTCAAGTGGCATGTAATGGCTCCCCCTCTGGGGACCAATGAAAACTCTTTATTTATTGATCACCAGCAGAACAGCCTGCCTCCACCAATCAACACAGACGACACAAGGGACAGTGAAGAGCAGACACAAGATGAAGCAGACGACAAATGCAAACTGTCAGATTTGCATACCTTTGTTGTCAGAAACCCAGCGTTCTAAAATGTAGCCCTCCAAGATGAAAGTTGAAGTAAGTTGTGCAATGTAGAAAGGTTTAATGATGGCTTGGTTGAGGGGGAGGTGGTGGTGGTGGTGGTGGTTGGTCAGTTCAGCATATATTTCTACATTCACAATAAGGCACTGGGTTGCAGACTCCTTCTTCTTCTCCTCTTTCGGTTCCTCTGATAGAGTTCTGAGGTTCCCTAATGGTGAGAGTGTTGCCTATGCAAATGTTTTCCTCCACCATTTAGGTAGCCGCATTCTGACTTTAGGGATGGGTTCTAAACACAACACATGTTTGCATATGTTTGGGTTTTTTAAAATTTTGTCACCCATTCCTACTGGCACTAGATGATCTACTCTTCCCAAAGGCAGAACAGGTTTTTAACATGTGTGATGTGATGTTCTATGTGCACTTGCACACAGGGCATCAGTTTATAGTCTCACCTGAAGGAATTTGGCATTCCATTGTATTTTCTCTTCAAAATGGGAAGAAAGGGCAAGGTTGGGAATTGAAGCAGAAACTTCACAGTTTACTAGTTTTCTTTAATTTAACGTCATTTTACATTACTTGATATTAGACAAAAAACAGTTTAGTAGCTAGGCAGGTGAATGTCTTAACTTTCCTGCCACTTTTCTTCTTAGACTTTTCAAGAGTACAAGAGAGAATGAAGCCCCCTCCATCTCCCCCCCCCTTTAAAACTGCTGGCCTATCCTATCCTCAATACTCCAAGGTTTTATGACAACACTAGTTGGCAGGAACCTCAGAACAGATGATGATCAGCAATGTTCATTTCATCAAACAGCCGCATGCTTTCTGTTGAAAGTGGAAGGAAGAAGCAAAACGTTTTATTTTTATTTTTATACCACTATATGTCACAGCAGATTTCTCTGCATGAAATTCAGGCTGCTCTCCCTGGGGAGAGCACGTTGCCACATGTGCAGCACCACCCATTTTTTTCTTTTTCATTGCTGCAACAGTATTTGTTTCCTTATCAGAGTGGCTTTTTTCTACAGAATTTTTCCAGGGACAACCCCCTTGTTGCTGTGGGTTCTTTTACATGCACTAAATAATGATGTGTAACACACGGGCCTTGATTTATGGTCTCATCTAAAAGACTAGCACCCAGACCACCACTCATGGTCTAATGGATGGGGGAAAAGTTTTGGGCCTAAACAGATTCAAACCACAGCACACTTCCACTTTGTCTTTTAGGTTTCTAGACAGGCCCGTTACCTCTATACCACCAACCACCACATCCCCAACACAGACATGAAACTGCACAAGAAAAGAAACCAGGAGAGGTAGAAGTTAGGAGATACAGTTAGTGGAAAGATGGGTCCAGATTGTTAAAGAGAGAGAAACAAAAAACAGAAACAATTAAAACATAGATCAAGCAATCGAGCAAGAGAAACAGAGTGAGTGATGCGAGTGAGCAGAAGAAAGAGAAAGAGAGACAAGAGACAGAGACAAAACAGACAGAAACAACAGAGAGGGAGGAGACAGACAGACAAATAGACAGACGGCATATCACTGTGATAAACACAAACAAGTAGAGCCACATGAAATTCAGCAGCACCAACGCACAAGGGAAGAAGCCTGAGAGGCTGCAAAGAAAAGCAGTGATAGTATTAACCACCCTCCTGTTTTTACACACAACATTTCCTCACAGCCAATCATCTCTGTCTCCTGCTGATTGCTCTCCTGGGGAAAATGGCAGCAGTGAAGGAGAAACAGGCCCAGTGCATGGACAATGAGTAGGCCATAGGAGAAGGAGAACAACAAACAGCTTGTGCATTCATGTGGCCTGTAATGGCTCCCTCTCAGGGGAACCAATGAAAACTCTTCATTTATTGATCACCAGCAGAAACATCCTGCCTCCACCAATCAACACAGACGACACAAGGGACAGTGAAGAGGAAGACAACAGACAAAGCAGATGACAAATGTAAACTGCCAGATAGCAGACATTCATAACCAGAGACTAAACTATTATTCCTACACCACCACTCTTCAAGAAGGAAGCGAAGGTATGTAGTAGGGCAATATAGCAGGAGTGGAGAAGTGTACTGTGGGTAATCCAGCCAGAGACTAATCAGTTTTCTACACACTACTCTTTTATTTATTATGTATTTATTTATTTATCTATTAATTTATTTATTCTTTTATATTGAGGATAAGTGGAATAACATGCATGGCTTTTTGTTTTGTTGTTTTTTACATCCAGTCCTCATTTGTATGCAGTTTTGGAGGCAAAGCATGTAGTGATACAGTATAGCAGGAAGTGATGGAGTGTACTATGAGTAATCCAGCCCATCCCCAGTGCATGGGGAAGAAGAAATTGCCTCCTTTCATTTTCCATATCCCTCAGGAAATATCCCAAAGGCTTCATGACAATAGAAACTGATGGCCAGTTTGTTACAAGTGATGGTCAGTCATGTCCACTTTGTCACATTACTGTGTGCTGTCTGGTGAGAAAGAAGCAGGTGGAATTTCATTTTTCTAGATTGAGAGGAACAAAACTGTTCACTATAAAAATTCAGAGGCAGAGGAAATAAGGTGGGAGTCATCAGACGGAGTGACAGAAACTGAGAAAGAGTGACAGGGTTGGGGAATGCAGAGAGAGAGAGAGAGAGGGGAGAGAGAGAGAGAGAGAGAGAGAGAGAGAGAGAGAGAGAGAGAGAGAGAGAGAGTTTGATTTAATCTTTTATATCGAGGATAATGGGATAAGCACTCTTGTGCTTTTTTACATCTAGTCCCCAGGTGTATGCAGTTTTGTAAATGTCATCTGTTCCCACCGGCACACGATGGCCTACTCTTACGAAAAGTGGAACAGGATTTAAAGCAAGATGTTCTGCATGGGTTTGCACACGGGCCTGGGTTTAAAGGTTTAGAGAGAGAGAGAGAGAGAGAGAGAGAGAGAGAGAGAGAGAGAGAGAGAGAGAGAAGAGAGAATGAATGAATGAATGAATGAATAATCTTTATTTTTCAAAAGAGAGAGAAGGAGGGGGGGGGCGGGGAGGGAGGGAGAGAAAGAGAAGAAAGAGAGAGAGAGAGACAGACAGACAGACAGTCAGATGGACAGACAGACAGACAGACAGAGATAAACAAAGGCACAGAATAAACAGGAAAACAATGAAAATAAAAGTAAAAAGATAAAGACAAAATATTCAAAATAAACACATAAGTTGAGGAGGCCAACAACAGACTTATGCAAAACCAACACACAAAGAAAAGCAATGGGACATCAGCAGCACACAAACATCCCATGTGTATTCATCAGGGCACTGTTTTTACACACAACATTCCATCACAGCCAATCACCTCTGTCTCCTGCTGATTGGTCTCCTGGGGAAAAGGCCACAGTGTAGAGCAGGAGAACAGACCCAGCACATGAAATGAGTAGGCCACAGGAGAAAGAGAAGAATCACAAACGTTTTGTGCATTCATGTGGCATGTAATGGCCCACCCTCAGGGGACCAATGAAAACGCTTTATTTATTAATCACCAGCAGAACATCTTTGCTTCCACCAATGAACACAAATTACTAAAGGAAGCAACAGACTAGGCTCTTAGCAAACAACTCTTAAACAGATTGTGTCACTTTAAATGTATATCCTCAAGCCCCTTGAGGGGTCAGGTTCAGTCTGACTATTCCTCTTTCTTTATTGTGGAACATTCAGGTAGCACCTGTTGTCTGTGGTGTGAGTTTGAGTAAAAATGTGTTGAGCTGCCATTGTTAAACACTGACAAGTCAGACCTAACACATCTGAATTCAGCATGGGGAAGAATTGTTATCTTTTAAGTCTTTCTGGAAAATAGGCAGAAGAATGAACCAAGAAGGCAGAAAATAGATAAGAAGTAGGTGACAGGAAGTAAAGCTATAAGGCAGAAACAAAGAGAGGGATAGAAAATAAGGAATTCCTAGCAGAGAAATTTCGAGAAGGTGGGGGTGTTATTTATACTGACAGCCCCCCCCCCCCCCCCACCACTCCAACAGGAGAAACCTGACTGTTCAGAATAGTTCATGTTCCACCTTGACAGGACAGTTTGTTCCTCTAACCAATAAATGTTCCTCTTATAAGTTATGCCCATGGTGTGTGTGTGTGTGTGTGTGTGTGGTGTGTGTGTGTGTGTGTGGGTGTGTGATGTGTTGTGTGTGTGTGTGTGTGTGTGTGTGTTTATTTATTTCTTTATATTTTATTCTTTTATATCCAGGATAATGGGATAAGCACTCATGTGCTTTATTTTTATCTAGTCCCTGTGTGTATGCAGTTGTGTAAATCTTGTAATCTGTTCCCACTGGCACACAATGGCCTACTCTTACGAAAAGTGGAACAGGACTGAACAGGATTTAACGTGTGGGCATTTGGCACACGGGGCCTTGGTTTACAGTCTCACCCGAAGACTTTTGGGGAGAGTGGAGTCAGCACTGATGTTAATTTCAGGGGAAAACACCCCTCCAATGGGGAATCGATCTGGGGTAGTAAAATTGCTAGCGCAATGTTCTGACCACTAGGCTATCGGTCCCTCTGTGTGTGTGTGTGTGTGTGTGTGTGTGTGTGTGTGTGTGTGTGTGTGTGTGTGTGTGTGTGTGTGTGTGTGTGTGTGTGTGTGTACATACGTGCATGTGTGTGTGTGCCTGTGCACATGTGCATTGTGCATGTTATTGAAACTTATGCCTATGTCTGTGTGTATTTGTGTCTGCTTGCCTGCCCTGCATGGTGTGTGTGTACACACACACACACACACACCACACACACACACACACACACACACAAACACAGCATGCATGCATGCATTGTGCATAGGATCCAAGCTTCCGAACTTGTTAGCGACCTTTACCTTTTACATATTTCAGACATTTTGTGTATCAGCAGTTCGTCCTTATTTAACACTGAGAGGTCTGGGAACAAAACAAATTCGAACAGTCCCATACTGCTCATGAGGTTGAAAAAAAAATAGAAGTGTGTCACCAGCTTTAAAGGGAGACACAGTGAGAGAAGATGAAAGACGAAACAGAGGACAAATGCAAACAGTCAGACAAGAGACATGTTCATGGCCAAGCATCAGCATTCCCTCACTGCCTTTCTGGATGGAAATGGAAACCGGAGCATAAGGTGCGTGCAGTGTAGAGAGTGAAATGAAGTGAAGTGAAGTGAAGAAGTGCATGATGAAAAAAGAGAAGAAGTGCATGATGAAAATAGCGAGTGCTTCCCAGAGCTAGGAAAGAGAGGGAGAGGTTTGGTCTGGTCATGGGGGGGGGGGGGGGGGAGGGATGTGGAGGATCGGGGTGGGGGTAGGGGGTGGGGGGGGGGTTCCCAATGGCCTCGTTCCCTGACAATAATGGCAGGCAGCCGGTTCAGACCATACGTTATTCAGCCATGTCCACTTTGTCAGTTTCCTTCATGATTTCCATTGAATTTACATTTCATGGCAACAACACAAAAAATGGGAAAAGAGAAGAAAAAAAAAGAAAAAGGAAAGAAAAGTTGATTTTGCTGTCTGTTTGTCTGTCTTTATCTCAGTGTTTGCCTCTCTCTGTCTCTGTCTCTGTCTGTCTCTATCTCTCTGTCGTCTGTCTCTGTCTCTCTGTCTCTCTGTCCTCTCTGTCTCTGTCTCTGTCTCTCTCTTCTCTCGTCTCTCTCTCTCTCTCTCTCTCTCTCTCTCTCTCTCTCTCTCTCTCTCTCTCTCTCTCTTCTCCCTCTCTCTCTCAGTCTCTCTCTCCATCTGTCTTCTTTGGGTTTGGGTTTTTTTCGTCTTTGTCTTTCTTTGTCTCTTTGTATATTCCAGTGTTTTTTTCCTGTAATTTTTTACTATCTGAAGGAAAAAACTCATTTGTCTGCTTGTCTGTCACTATGTCTTTCTACCCGCCATAGCCCTCTCTCCCCCCCCCCCCCCCCCCCCCCCCCCCCCCCCCCCCCCCCCCCCCCCCCCCCCCCCCCCCCCCCCCCCCCCCCCCTCCCCCTCCCTCCGACCCCCTCCTCCCCCCCCACCCTCTTCTTTTCTTTCTTGATTGTTGAATAGGCTTACCTTTCTTTTTTTCTTTTTTTTTGGGGGGGGGTTTTCTCTTCTGCTGTTCTCTATTTTTTGTTTTTGTTTTGTTTTGGGGGCTTTTTTGCTTGATTACTTGGGGTTTTTTTTTTATTTTTTGTTGTTGGTTTTGGGTTTGTTTGGGGTTGTTGTTGTTTTTTTGGGGGGGAGGGTTTTTGCTTCTTTATCCTGGTTCTTGTTCGTTTGCTTTTTCTTCTTCTTTATTCTCTTTTTCCCCTCTCGTTTTTAATCCACTTGATTTACGTAATTATATTCAGTGCATCTGTCTAGAGAATGTTCAGGTCAGCTGTGGACTATACATTTGTGAATATAAATCATATCTTTCTCTTTTGTTTAAATAATTATCAGTTTGGAGATTACGCTTTTGTTGAATGCATCCCATTTTCTTCTTTTAAAATATTATAGGTTGAACTGCTGTTGTTGGTGATGCTGGTTTGTAGGGGGACGGGGTTGCTATTACCCTTTTTTATAACCAAAAAAAATTCTTAGCTTTTTTCCCTGATCAGAGCAAGGGTCGGATAAAAAAAAGCATGTAATACTTACTCTGTAACCCTTGTAAAAATAAAGATAGATTAATTGATTTCTCTCTCTCTCTCTTCTCTCTCTCTCTCTCTCTCTCTCTCTCTCTCTCTCTCTCCCTCTCTCCTCTCTCCACCCTCTCTCTCTCATCCACATCTCTCTCTCACACACACTTCACACACACACACACACACACCACCTACTGCGCGCGCGCGCACTACACTCTCTCTCTCTGTTTGCCTCTAGCTCTCTCTTTTTCCGTCTTCTGTCTGTCTGTCTGTCTGTCTGTCTGTCTCTCTGTCTGTCTGTCTGTCTGTCTGTCTGTCTGTCTGTCTTCTCTCCTCTCTCTCTCTCTCTCTCTCTCCTCCCTCCTCCATCTCTCTCTTCTCTCCACCCCACCCTCCACCCCTCTCTTCCTCAAAACTGCACAGAAAATGTAAGAAAATTCAGTCCTGCAGTCTACCTGTATTACTGTCTACAGACGATATTTTATAGACTAAAAGCGTTAGGCAGCACAGGTGTGCTGAAGTGGACTTGAAGCGTGACAGTGATGGATACGTCAGTGCCTGTCACGCACACACCTGTGATTTGACACCCCCTCTGTCCACCGGGGGCATTACCAGTCATTTCTTCATTTCAGTGAATGAATGAACCACACACACACCGGTGAAGAGGAAGATAAGTGATCTCTACCTTGTTTTTTGGCCCCCTGGGCGAAATCTAGATTGTCTTTTTTTCTTCTTCTTTGGCTTGTCTATTCTGGTTTTGTTTAGTTGTTTGATTGCTTGGTTTGTTGATGATGATGTTGTTGTTGTTTTTCCTCCTCCTCCTCCTCCTGTTCTCTCCTCCTTCGCCTCCTCTCCTTCCTCCTCTTCCTCTTCTTCTTCTTCTTCTTTCTTTCTTCTTCTTTCTTCTTCTTCTTCTTCTTTCTTCTTCTTCTTCTTCTTCTTCTTCGTCTTCGTCTTCGTCTTCGTCTTCTCTCTCTCTTGGAGCGCTCAGACAGCAACTATTGTTGTTTGTCATAATTATGAGCGAATATCCGTTACCCTTCCGTCCAGTGCCTGACAAATCAGCCCAGCACATACAACTTCGGTGCCGGAGAGAATAGTCATCTTTTAAGTCTTTCTGCAAAAAAAGGCAGGAGAATGGACCAAGAAGTAGAAGAAAATAGACGATATGGAGTTGACAGGAAGAACAGGAATAACGATGAAACAAAGACAGAGGTAGAAAAGAGGAAGTTCTAACTCAGAATTTCTAGAAGTTTAACTATACTTATCCTGACAGAGCCCTGGCATCTCCGGGAGGAGAGTTGGTTGGTTTGGTTGGTTGGTTGGTTGGTTGATTGGTTTGGTTTGTGGCTAGTCGGTCTGTTGGTTGGTTGGTTGGCTGTTTGGTTGATAGGTTGGCTGGTTGTTTGGTTGATTGGTTGGTTTGGTTGGCTGGTTGGTTGGGTGGTGGCTAGTCGGTCTCTGGTTGGTTGGCTGGCTGGTAGACGTTTAGGGCTGGTCATGCTGTTGGTTGGTTGATTCGTCTGGTGTTTCGTTGATTGGCTGGTTGGTTTACTGATTGGCTGGTTTGTTGGTTGGTTTTGTAGGTTGGTCAATTGTTTAGTTGGTTATTTGGTCGATTGGTTGTTGTTGTCTTTTTTTTACTCATACTTTTTGAGGCCTAAACTGGATTGCAGAATTAACCCGCCACTCTGTCTGTTTCTGTGGTTAGAACACTGAAAGTCGTGGGTCTGAGCCCTATGGAGGAAGACTGTGTTTCGGGTTCTGGTGCACCTTGACATGACCGATTGGGGAGAGCATTGCATACTTTACCTGGCCAACACAACATTAACACTGCAGGTGTTCCTATCTCCTGAGCTTGTTTGTTTGTTTGTTTGTCTGTTTGTTCGACCGTCGTGTTCGACGATGACCTCCAAAACAGCAGAGGAGGCAGCTGCTGTTTCGGAAACTGGGCACAAGTTTGATTATAGTAGAGATGCCCTGCCCACAGTACATCCCCACTCTCTCGGTCTGGAGGGCATAAAGACAGTCAGCGTTGGAGATGTTCACCATAATTATCAAATGTCAATGCGCTATATCAATCATATTTATTTACTCATTTCACGCAGAGATGAGGGTAGAAGCTACAATACTAAAGCCCAGCGGAAGAGACTGTGTCTTCACCACATAATATCCGACGAGATGCTGTTGTGTGGACGGGATGGCACAGCATTCAGAGCCTTTCTCCCCTTAGGCTATATAAGGTAAGACAGCATTGAGCATGGTTGCCTCGTGAATGGTTTCAGTACAGTCCCCCAGTTCACCCAGCTGTAAATGGGTACATGCCCTCTTTTGGTCAGGGAAGGTAAAGCAGCCAGGCAGAGGAAACAGATGCCACCCCTAATATGCTGGCTGGCCCCTGGGGAAGTTAAGGTAAATGTATAACGTATAATATGTTCACTAATATAATCCCGTCCCCACAACAGCATCTCGTCCGATATGTCGTGAAGACACAGTCTCTTCCGCTGGGCTTTAGTACCTTGTAGCTTCTGCCCTTACCTCTGCGTGAAATGACTGAATAAATAAAAATGATATAAATAAAAATGTATAATGTATTCCTTAAGAACCAGATAGGTTATAGGAGCACATTTACCTTTAACTTTACTATCGCGATAGGGACACTTACCTTTAACTTTACATTGCTATCGCGATAGGGAAAACGCAAGTTAGACTTAAACCGCAGGACACATTTTCTGAATCCTTGGAGACTGAATCGCCTGCAGAATTCGATTTCAGTCCAGGTTTTCAATTCTCAGAAAGAGGAGATTCCCTATTCCCTACACCACAAAGGCAAAAAAAATTATCCACTTAGCTGAAGCTTCAGAAACTGTTGTTTGTTCTTTTCATTGCTCGGCTAGAGCCGAGAGGTGCACCAATGGTGAGATTTTACCTATTCGACCGTTTTTGCCCTCTATGAAGGTAGCCACATTGCGACCTCGGGGTAGGTGTATGTTCGTGTTTCCGTAACCCACCGAACGCTGAGGTTCAATTACATGATCTTTAACGTGCATAATTATTTGATCTTCTGCAAGTGTATGTACACGGAGGGAATCAAGGCAATGGCTCGTCTGCACTTGAAGTTGAGTTGGGAGATTGAAAAAATCCCCACCCTTAATTCACCGGACACCGCGCCAGGATTCAACCCACGACTTTGTGGATCTATGGGATTGAAGTTGAACGGTGTTAACCTCTCAGCTATAGCGTCCATCCAGAAACTGTTTGACCAGGCGCTTAAATGGGATAATCTAGGCAACACATCAAATTCATTACCAAAATAAAAAATGACGAAACTACACAGTCCCCTACAAGCCTTCTGCTTAAGTCCAGACCATATATATGAGTAGTCTTACTGACTAGGAATAAGCTCCTGATGGGGATCAAACCCAACATTTCCTAGCCATTAGACCATTGCACTAACCACTAGGCCAAAGTCGGCTGCTGCCTAGCACAACTTACTTCTTTTTTTTAAGGCCCCTTGCTGAC
>CM060328.1:16743816-16748816 GCA_030674155.1 Stramonita haemastoma
GGGTCTTTAACGTGCATAGGAGATCTTTTTATTCTTTGTGCACTAGGGCACTGGATTGTCTACACACAAAGTGAGCTGCCGTTATATGCAATTTGACTTGAATTACAGGATCTTTTATGTGTATATTTGATCTTCTGCATGTGTATATACAAGAGGGTAATTAAGGCACTGGCAGGTCTGCTCTTGAAGCTGTCCTAGGAGATCGTCAAAATCGCTTTCCTTAATTCACCAGATGCCACCGAGATTCAAATCGTTGACTCCATGGGCCAGTGGGACTAACTTGAAGCGAACGGTCTTAACCACTCAGCAATAGCACCCGTCACATTATTGTATAATTTTATTATTTTTCGTATTAAAGTATTTGAATAATATGAAAACCTGATTTGATTTACATGTATATGTAACATCGCCATCAGCTTCAAGATCAGACTGATGCGTTCCCTGATCATGTCCATATTTTTGTATGCATGTGAAATGTGGACCATAACAGGTGACACTGAAAGAAGGATACAGGCAATGGAGATGATATGCTTTCGCAAACTCCTTGGTATTGCATACGGAGATCACATCACTAATCAGGAAGTGAAAACCAGAGTTGAAAACACCATCAGACCATATGAAGAGCACCTCACTTCCGCGAAAAAAAGCCAGCTAAAGTGGTACAGGCCATCACTCAACTCTACAAGGGAGTTACTGCACTTAACGCTTAGTAACACACCAAACAAAATACGTTTTTGTGAGGGGGGTTACATTTGCATAAGCACCAGCTGTTAACTCACCATGGGGTTTGGGGCTTAAAGTGAGCTGTAGCTTGATGCCTTTTCCCTGCTGTGTGATATTGTTTGCTTATGTTGTATGTTTACTAAATAAATCATGTTTAAAAATCAAGTTGCTCTTAAATCTGTATTTTTGATCCACCGGGCATAATGAGGTTCAAACCCACGACTTCAGTAACAAGAAGATTTGATAACCATCGCCTGAACACACTGGATTGTCACTCTCGACCCCGATGTCAGAATACTGCTACCTTAATGTCGGGCAAAAAACAAACCCACCTGGTCGCATGCACAAAAATCTTACCATTGTTGAACCTTTGAGCTCTAGCCGAGGATGGGTAAAAAAAAAAAAAAAAGAAACCCCAAGCAAAATAAAATAAGACAAAACAAAACAAAAACACAAAAACCCTAAACAACAACACTTGTCAAATACAATATTCGTTTGTGCATATCCTAATACATGCAGAACATCAAAAATTTTCTTTTCATTAAAAAAAAAATGTATTTACCAGCCGCCATGGCGCAGTGGTTAGCGCCGTGGATTCCGGACTGGAAGGTCGCGGGTTCGAATCCCATAAGTCATAGGGATTTTTTCGGGCTCCGGCCGGCTCCTACCCAGAGTGAGTGTGCTGTGGGCTCAGTGGGGAGACTGAAACCACACAGTCGAGCTTCATCCACTTTACGGATGCGAATTTGAGAGTGTTGCTCAAATTACCTGACCAACACTGCAGGTGTCTGTATCTCTCGGGCCTGGTTGACGCCGGGATATATTATGACAGTAAGCGTAGAGAACAACCCTGTCAAGTAGTCTCAAAGCGGATGCACCTCCACAGCAGCATCATTACATCATCCTCATCATCATTGATCCTCATGCAATAATAAAAATTGCCTCTGATTCGGTGGCCTCCGTTGCTCTGGTCTCATGGTGACCTCAGATTCGGTTTCCCCATACGCTTCTGTGCCTGTGGTGAATTTGTGTCAAAGCCTTTGGGGTTGGGGGTTCGTAGGGAGGCGGTCGTTGGAGGGACGTTGTGGTGGTCGCCACCTTGGGTGGGTGACTCACTCAGTCTGGCTCCGCGACTGAGCTAATACTGTCGTTAGTAGGGGGCTTAGTAGGTGGTGTCCTGCGTATGTTAGCTCAGAACAGGCACCACTGAACACCACCAAAGTGACCCAGCAGAAGTGCAGGGCCCCTCTGGCTGGTGGCCCCGCAGCGGCCTAATATTGATGAGCTCCCTGTGGACTCCCGACCCCGGGGGTAAGACACAACGAATCTGGATATGGCTGTGGCGGGGAGATTGAAATGAGCGGCGTGGGAACAGCAGTACGGGAACGTCACAGAAGACGAGGCAGCAAAAAAAAAAAAAAAAAAAAGTATTTATTCGTTCAGAACAACACAGCACTATTGCATGGAATGAATACAGCAAGCAATGGTTATAAATGTACTCTAAAAAGATATATTTACACAAATTGGCTCCAGCTGAACAATATTTCGTAAAATACAGGAACCAGAGAGAGAGAGAGAGAAAAGAAAAAGTAATTGTGCTATTTTAAGGCTATGAAAATGTCAGGAACATGCCATCTCTTCTTTTATCCTTTTCAATGGAAAAGTTGTCGTGCCATTTCTATTTACCCCTCTCCTTCTCACACTAGATCAACCAGATATCTTTTAATTTTACCATTAAGTACAGAAAATATTGGCGCGAAGAGAGCAGAGAAAATGCAGATAATAATAATTATTGCAAACCAGGAAAGGGGAAATAATTCACAATTACGCACACCTGGCATCACAGATGTCTGCCTTGCATAGACAATGGACGTTGCAGACGACCTCCACATTATTTATATTCTCTGGCATATGTAATTGCTTGTCACATCTTAAATCATACCTTAATCACGGTGTTATGTTGTTTTTTTATGTTGATGTTGCGTAAGGTTTTTCTTCGTCTTTTTTAAAATATAAAATTACACCACCAGGACATGTGTAAATACTTGGGAGTTAACATAATATGTCTTTGAAAAAATGTGGTACATTTACCCTCTTGTTCATTATCTCTTTGATATTTGACTCTCTCTCTCTCTCTCTCTCTCTCTCTCTCTCTCTCTCTCTCTCTCTCTCTCTCTCTCTCTCACAGTGTGTGTGTGTGTGTGTGTGTGTGTGTGTGTGTGTGTGTGTGTGTGTGTGTGTGTGTGTGTGTGTGTGTGTGTGTGTTCGGAAATGGGTATCTGTGTGCATAATGTGCGTGCCTGCAGAGATATGTGTGTGTGTGTGTGTGTGTGTGTGTGTGTGTGTGTGTGTGTGTGTGTGTGCAAGCCAACGCACATGCATGAATGAGTATCTGTGTATGCTTCTTTTGTATGTGTGTTTATGCATACACGCGTGTAAGAATCTGTGCGCACGTATAAACTTGCGTGTGTGTGTGTATGTATATCCGTCAGTCTGTGTGTGGTATTTCAATGAAAGGGAAAGCAAATACAGATTTCTTTTTTTAAAAAAAGAAACGGAAAAAACAAGAGACAGAGAGCAAAAGAAAAAAAAGATAGATAGAAAGAAAGTTGGGGGCTGCAAGGTAGCTGGTTATGACGGGTGACAGGTGAATTGTGTGACACCTGACGAGGTCTGCAGGTGTGAAGAAGACAAGAGGCAAGCCAGCGCCAACATCAGATAAGGGAGCTAATGGCCCCCTTGACAAGCCTACCTCTACCCCCCCCCCCCCCCCCCCCCCCTCACTCCTCCTTCTCACGACTGCTCGTCACTTTTCACACCTCTTCATCACGTCACGCCTCGCAGAGCAAGGGGCCTGGGCTTTCTGGTAAACAAGGGCCTGCCTTCCTTACCTCCCCTGAGAGAGAAGTCATAACTACTACTTGCGCTTTTTTTCCCCCTACCACCGAGTCAAGGAAAGAAAAAAAAAAGAAAATGATATAAAAGCACAAAATAAAGCAACGAACAACCAAAGGTTGTACTTGTAGGACATGCCAAAAAGGTGAGATGTAAGGGCGTTAGGTAAACATTTCAGGGTGTTATAAAGGGGCAGAAATGAGAAAATAATGAGAAGGTTATTGCAGCAATTTAAATTTATGTCATGGCTCATGCATGCATTATGGAAACCGCACGTGACGTCTGAACCAGGGAAATGTTATGAGAGAGGAACATCAACAACATGGGATAGGTTGTGTGAGTTTTCGAGAGTGCATGAGTTCCACATTGGTGAGATATATGTTTACTGAAACTATGTATAAAAGATAAAAAAAAAAACAACAAAAGGGTAAAGCTGATGTCCCATAACCTATGTGGTTGTAGGGAAGCGAGTCGTCAGACACCTGACTTCTCCAGGGGCCAGCATATTGAGGGTGGCACCCATCTCCTTTCCCTCCTTAATTTACCTTCCATGACCCTAAAGAAGACAGGTACCCATTCACAGCTGGGTGAACTGGGGAACAGTACTGAAGCCAAGGCGCCCATCCACGCGGTAACCACACTCCCTGCTGCTTAACATTAGCTTGGGGAAAGCGAGTGCTCTGACCACTGAGCCATTCCCTCCCCTAAACTATGTATGCACGAGTGTAAATATACAGATCGAATAAGCTTAACAGCTTTTTGATCGCCTTCTTCGAGACATACACCATGCTTTTGGGGGCAAGTTATAGCTTCTGGGTCAATGTCACTAAAATTGAAGGAAGGTGGCAGGATGGTTAAGACGTTCGCCTGCCAACAAGCAAACCGTGAGTTTCTGGGTTCGTACCCAGCCTCGCCCTTTCTTCCCAGTTTGACGAAAAAATCGAACTGAATGTCAAAGTCATTCGGATGAGACTATAAACCGAGGCCCCGTGTGCGAACGCACGCAAAACATCTTGCGCACGTTAAAACCCCGTTCCGCCTTTCGGAAGAGCAGGCCATCGTGTGCCGGTAGGAGCAGATGACAAAATTATATTTTAAAAAAAAACAGCATGCACACAGGTGTCGTGTTTAGACACCATCCCTGTGGGGAAAAAAATAATGGGTAGGCGCTGCACTTGCGGCGACGCGCTCTCCACGGGGAGAGCAGCCCTAATTTCACGCAGAGAAATCTGCTGTGGCATAAAGTGGTATAAAATAAAATCAAATAAATGGTGTCTCTATAGTATCTCATTCTGGGAGTCAAGTGACCAGCTTATGGGACAATTAACAAAGACCTTGAAGAGAGCCAGCATCCCTGGGCATTGAAACAATGACTCATGGCC
>CM060328.1:16754616-16759616 GCA_030674155.1 Stramonita haemastoma
TATATTATGACAGTAAGCGTAGAGAACAACCCTGTCAAGTAGTCTCAAAGCGGATGCACCTCCACAGCAGCAGCATTACATCATCCTCATCATCATTGATCCTCATGCAATAATAAAAAATTGCCTCTGATTCGGTGGCCTCCGTTGCTCTGGTCTCATGGTGACCTCAGATTCGGTTTCCCCATACGCTTCTGTGCCTGTGGTGAATTTGTGTCAAAGCCTTTGGGGTTGGGGGTTCGTAGGGAGGCGGTCGTTGGAGGGACGTTGTGGTGGTCGCCACCTTGGGTGGGTGACTCACTCAGTCTGGCTCCGCGGATGAGCTAATACTGTCGTTAGTAGGGGGCTTAGTAGGTGGTGTCCTGCGTATGTTAGCTCAGAACAGGCACCACTGAACACCACCAAAGTGACCCAGCAGAAAGTGCAGGGCCCCTCTGGCTGGTGGCCCGCAGCGGCCTAATATTGATGAGCTCCTGTGGACTCCGACCCCGGGGGTAAGACACAACGAATCTGGGTATGGCTGTGGCGGGGAGATTGAAATGAGCGGCGTGGGAACAGCAGTACGGGAACGTCACAGAAGACGAGGCAGCAAAAAAAAAAAAAAAAAAAAGTATTTATTCGTTCAGAACAACACAGCACTATTACATGGAATGAATACAGCAAGCAATGGTTATAAATGTACTCTAAAAAGATATATTTACACAAATTGGCTCCAGCTGAACAATATTTCGTAAAATACAGGAACCAGAGAGAGAGAGAGAGAAAAGAAAAAGTAATTGTGCTATTTTAAGGCTATGAAAATGTCAGGAACATGCCATCTCTTCTTTTATCCTTTTCAATGGAAAAGTTGTCGTGCCATTTCTATTTACCCCTCTCCTTCTCACACTAGATCAACCAGATATCTTTTAATTTTACCATTAAGTACAGAAAATATTGGCGCGAAGAGAGCAGAGAAAATGCAGATAATAATAATTATTGCAAACCAGGAAAGGGGAAATAATTCACAATTACGCACACCTGGCATCACAGATGTCTGCCTTGCATAGACAATGGACGTTGCAGACGACCTCCACATTATTTATATTCTCTGGCATATGTAATTGCTTGTCACATCTTAAATCATACCTTAATCACGGTGTTATGTTGTTTTTTTATGTTGATGTTGCGTAAGGTTTTTCTTCGTCTTTTTTAAAATATAAAATTACACCACCAGGACATGTGTAAATACTTGGGAGTTAACATAATATGTCTTTGAAAAAATGTGGTACATTTACCCTCTTGTTCATTATCTCTTTGATATTTGACTCTCTCTCTCTCTCTCTCTCTCTCTCTCTCTCTCTCTCTCTCTCTCTCTCTCTCTCTCTCTCTCTCTCTCTCTCTCTCTCTCACAGTGTGTGTGTGTGTGTGTGTGTGTGTGTGTGTTGTGTGTGTGTGTGTGTGTGTGTGTGTGTGTGTTCGGAAATGGGTATCTGTGTGCATAATGTGCGTGCCTGCAGAGATATGTGTGTGTGTGTGTGTGTGTGTGTGTGTGTGCATGCCAACGCACATGCATGAATGAGTATCTGTGTATGCTTCTTTTGTATGTGTGTTTATGCATACACGCGTGTAAGAATCTGTGCGCACGTATAAACTTGCGTGTGTGTGTATGTATATCCGTCAGTCTGTGTGTGGTATTTCAATGAAAGGGAAAGCAAATACAGATTTCTTTTAAAAAAAAAAAAGAAACGGGGGGGGGGGGGGGGGGGGGGGGGGGGGGGGGGGGGAAACAAGAGACAGCAAAAGAAAAAAAAAAGATAGATAGAAAGAAAGTTGGGGGCTGCAAGGTAGCTGGTTATGACGGGTGACAGGTGAATTGTGTGACACCTGACGAGGTCTGCAGGTGTGAAGAAGACAAGAGGCAAGCCAGCGCCAACATCAGATAAGGGAGCTAATGGCCCCCTTGACAAGCCTACCTCTTCCCCCCCCCCCCCCCCTCACTCCTCCTTCTCACGACTGCTCGTCACTTTTCACACCTCTTCATCACGTCACGCCTCGCAGAGCAAGGGGCCTGGGCTTTCTGGTAAACAAGGGCCTGCCTTCCTTACTCCCCTGAGAGAGAAGTCATAACTACTACTTGCACTTTTTTTTTCCCCTACCACCGAGTCAAGGAAAGAAAAAAAAAAAAAAATGATATAAAAGCACAAAATAAAGCAACGAACAACCAAAGGTTGTACTTGTAGGACATGCCAAAAAGGTGAGATGTAAGGGCGTTAGGTAAACATTTCAGGGTGTTATAAAAGGGGCAGAAATGAGAAAATAATGAGAAGGTTATTGCAGCAATTTAAATTTATGTCATGGCTCATGCATGCATTATGGAAACCGCACGTGACGTCTGAACCAGGGAAATGTTATGAGAGAGGAACATCAACAACATGGGATAGGTTGTGTGAGTTTTCGAGAGTGCATGAGTTCCACATTGGTGAGATATATGTTTACTGAAACTATGTATAAAAGATAAAAAACAAAAACAAAAGGGTAAAGGTGATGTCCCATAACCTATGTGGTTGTAGGGAAGCGAGTCGTCAGACACCTGACTTCTCCAGGGGCCAGCATATTGAGGGTGGCACCCATCTCCTTTCCCTCCTTAATTTACCTTCCATGACCCTAAAGAAGACAGGTACCCATTCCCAGCTGGGTGAACTGGGGAACAGTACTGAAGCCAAGGCGCCCATCCACGCGGTAACCACACTCCCTGCTGCTTAACATTAGCTTGGGGAAAGCCAGTGCTCTGACCACTGAGCCATTCCCTCCCCCTAAACTATGTATGCACGAGTGTAAATATACAGATCGAATAAGCTTAACAGCTTTTTGATCGCCTTCTTCGAGACATACACCATGCTTTTGGGGGCAAGTTTATAGCTTCTGGGTCAATGTCACTAAAATTGAAGGAAGGTGGCAGGATGGTTAAGACGTTCGCCTGCCAACAAGCAAACCGTGAGTTTCTGGGTTCGTACCCAGCCTCGCCCTTTCTTCCCAGTTTGACGAAAAAAATCGAACTGAATGTCAAAGTCATTCGGATGAGACTATAAACCGAGGCCCGTGTGCGAACGCACGCAAAACATCTTGCGCACACGTTAAAACCCCGTTCCGCCTTTCGGAAGAGCAGGCCATCGTGTGCCGGTAGGAGCAGATGACAAAATTATATTAAAAAAAACAGCATGCACACAGGTGTCGTGTTTAGACACCATCCCTGTGGGGGAAAAAATAATGGGTAGGCGCTGCACTTGCGGCGACGCGCTCTCCCCGGCGAGAGCAGCCCTAATTTCACACAGAGAAATCTGCTGTGACATAAAGTGGTATAAAATAAAATAAAATAAATGGTGTCTCTATCTCATTCTGGGAGTCAAGTGACCAGCTTATGGGACAATTAACAAAGACCTTGAAGAGAGCCAGCATCCCTGGGCATTGAAACAATGACTCATGGCCCCACTGTTAAGGCATGGCACATATTATGGAGATGTTCACAGTAATGGGTTTTTTTCCTCTTCATCATTCAACATCCAGACAGCAGCTATTGTAATCTGTTTATATGAGTGACAATGAGTTGCACTGCCATGAAGACGCTTGAGAGGTAAAACCAGCGCACCCAACTTCCTCATAGGAGAGAATTGGTATCTTTCAAGTCTTTCTAGTAAAAACAAAAAAAGGCAGAATGATAGACCAAGAAGGTGGAAAATAGACAAGAGGGAGGTGACAGGAAGAAAAGGAACAAGGCAGGAACAAAGAAAAGGATAGAACGGAGGGTATTTCTTGCAAAGAATTTTCTGTTGTTTCCGTTAGGTTAAGGTCCCAACGGATTTCCAATTTAGGGGACTGAGAATTTCGGGAAAGTGAGGATGCTACTTATACTGATAGGTCCCCGGCATCTCCATGGGGGACAGGAGTGTTTTAAGAAGAGTTGTATCAGAGCTGACATGACATAAAAACCTCCCCAAAACATATCAAACATCAGCTGAAATACCAACCAAGTGGAGCCAGTGTTCTGGTATTGGCTCAGAAAAAGTATTGCAAAGACAGGGAGAGAGATGTGGGCTTGATAACGTGAGGCATTGAAGACAGGGAGAGAGATGGGGGCTTGATGAGGCATTGAAGACAGAGAGAGAGAGATAAAGGGCTTGATAACATGAGGCATTGAAGGCAGGGAGAGAGAGATGGGGGCTTGATAACGTGAGGCATTGGAGACAGGGAGAGAGATGGGGGCTTGATGACGTGAGGCATTGAAGACAGGGAGAGAGATGGGAGCTTGATGACGTGAGGCATTGAAGACAAGGAGAGAGATGGGGGCTTGATGACGTGAGGCATTGAAGACAGGGAGAGAGATGGGGGCTTGATGACGTGAGGCATTGAAGACAGGGGAGAGAGAGATGGGGGCTTGATGACGTGAGGCATTGAAGACAGGGAGAGAGAGATGGGGGCTTGATGACGTGAGGCATTGAAGACAGGGAGAGAGATGGGAGCTTGATGACGTGAGGCATTGAAGACAAGGAGAGAGATGGGGGCTTGATAATGTGAGGCATGAAGACAGGGAGAGAGATGAAGGCTTGATAACGTGAGGGATTGAAGACAGGGAGAGAGATGAAGGCTTGATAACGTGAGGGATTGAAGACAGGGAGAGAGATGAAGGCTTGATAACGTGAGGGATTGAAGACAGGGAGAGAGATGAAGGCTTGATAACGTGAGGGATTGAAGACAGGGAGAGAGATGAAGGCTTGATAACGTAAGGCATTGAAGACAGGGAGAGAGATGAAGGCTTGATAACGTGAGGCATTGAAGACAGGGAGAGAGATGGTTTGAAGACAGGAAGAGATGAAGTGTGTGATCAAGTGAGGCATTATTTATTTATTTATTTATTTATTTATTTATTTATTTATTTATTTACTTTTTCTTCTATTTCAAAGGTGATGGAATAAGCACTCTTTTGCTTATTTTTTTTTTACATCCAATCTCAGTGTGTATGCAGTTTT
>CM060328.1:16777116-16787116 GCA_030674155.1 Stramonita haemastoma
AATCCTTGACCAGAAAATCCCTCCAACACGAACAAGATTTGCCTCACGACCCAACCAATACATAACTGATCAGATGGAGAGAGAGAGAAAAAAAAAATCACCGCCTCTACACCTTCACTAAATCACTTCAACCCCAAACCCCTGACGTCTCCTTAAGACCAACCCTATGACTAAAAGCAGGGGTGGGGGGTGGGAGGGGGTGTGGGGGAGGAGAGGCCTCAGGTAAAGGTAAAAAAAAAAGAAAAAAAAGAAAAGAAAAAAAGAAAAGAAGGACGACGACTGTGTCAGGTGAGAGGTTCGGACACGAGCAGCAATCTAATTGCCTGCCCCTGGCTGTGCGGGTGTCACAACACGTCACTCAGCCCTGATCTCTTTGTCACCTGCCTCCCCCTCCCCTCCCTCTCCTCTCCTCCCCTCTCCTCCCCACAGGGTCCACTTCCCTGTCCATCTTTTTTATCTGCTCTCTCTCTCTGTTCCCCCTCTCTGTCTGTCTGTCTGTCTGTCTTTGTCCCTCTCGCTCTCTCTCTCTCTCTCTGTATATATCTCTCTGTGCCCCTGTTTGTGTCGTGTCTGTGTCTGTCTGTCTGTCTGTCTGTCTGTCTGTCTGTCTGTCTGTCTGTGTCTCTCTCTGTCTCTGTTTCATCTCTCTCTGTCTATCTCTCTCTATCTTTTCCTGTCTGTCTGTCTCTGTCTGTCTGTATCTCTGTCTCTGACACTGTCTCTACAAAACTGCATACACACAGGGACCGGATGAAAAAAAGCACATGATTGCTTATTCTGTTATCCTCGATATAAAAGAATAAATAAATAAGTATCTCTCTGTCTCTGTCTCTGTCTGTCTGTCTATCTATCTGTCTGTCTGTCTGTCTCTGTCTCTGTCTCTCTTCTGTCTCTCTGTCTCTCTGTCTCTTCTCTTCTCTCTCTCCTCTCTCTCTCCTCCTCCCTCCCCCCCCCTCCCCCCCCTCCCCCCTCGTCCCTCTCCCCTCTCCTCCTCTCTCTCTCTCTCTCTCTCTCTCTCTCTTGTCACTGGAGTGCTGGACAAACACGTAGGGCAAACAGAAAACCTGGATTGGACTGTAAATCTCTGTGCCTTGTGTCTCTCTGTCGATCTCTGTCTGTTTTTTGTTGTTGTTGTTGTAGGTTGGTTTTCGTGTTGTTGTTGTTTGTTTTAAAGTCTTGTTTGTTTGTATGTTTCCTCTTTCTTCTCTCTGTCTCTATGATCTCTCTCTTTCTTCCTTCTCCCCCCTCCCCCCTCTCTGTCTCTGTCCCTGTCTCTGTTCTCTCTGTCTGTCTGTCTGTCTGTCTGTCTGTCTGTCTCTCTGTCCTCGCTCTTCTCTTCCTCCCTCCCCTCCCCTCCCTTCTCTGTCTGTTGTCTGTCTGTCTGTCTGTCTGTTTTGTCTGTCTGTCTGTCTGTCTGCCATCAGATGACAAAATGAATCCCGCTTGCCAACAACTAGCTGAACGACAGTGAATGTTGTGTGGTACAAATTTTCTGACAGACGCTTTGGAACAGACTCTTTAGGGTCCAGCTAAACACCTGAAGTAAATCCTTCTGTGTGGAGAAAGATATTTCATCATGTAGAAATTGACTGCATTGCTTCGTGTTTTAAAAATATCAAGGCGGAAAGAAAGATGCAGGTTAATAGAGAAGAGGATAATTGATGATGAGCAGGGAAAAAAAAAGAGAAAATGCATTCCACACCAGTGCTAGAAAACTGATACGGTACTATCACTAACTCTGGAATGAGTGTTGTTTTTCATGTTCATTGAATCTAGTCATACTTTACACTGTTGAAAGAAAGTGGGGGGGGGGGGGGGGGGGGGTTATTTGTAAAAAAAAAACCCACACAAACAGCTTTAGTCGTCTAATTCACAATTAAAAAAGGCAATGGCTGTCTCTCGCCCCCCCCCCCACGTCCTTTTTTTTAGGGGGAGGGGGGATCCGTCCATGCCTGTATGTGAATAGTGTGAAGCTACCCTTAGAGTACCAGCTTTAGTTAGGAAAAAGTTGTGTGCTTGAGCTGACTTGGGCTTTTCATGAAGAAATAAGCATGGAGACTTGCGGAAACAATCACAACAAATGTTATCTCCTCGACAATGAAAACAGACACATTTTACATAATTATAGCCATGTTTTACATATAACCATTTAGCCATAGCCATGAATTGGACGACTAAAGCTGTTTGTGTGGTTTTGTTGTTTTTCTCTACAAATAAAAAGCCCCACTTTCTTTCAACAGTTAAAGTACGACTAGATTCAATGAACATGAAAAGGCTTTTCTAAAACAACAACAACTACAACAACAACAAACAACCCCCCCCCCCCCCCCGAAAAAACAAGAAGGGTTTGCAAACCTATCATGGTTTTGAATGATCTTGTTATGTTGGTGACTATTGTGATTTAGTATGTAATCATGTTAATGTTTATATATATATATCTCGAAATCATTTTTGCGTCTTGTAAACAGTTTGCACTCTGAAAAATGATTTCTAGCAGATATTATTTAAAGTTTTTTTTGTTTGTTCGAGTGATAAGAAAACTACCAGACCTTTCTATAAACAGTAAATTTAGCTCTGTAGAATTCCAAGATGGAGGTAGTCTATATCATGATGATGAGGAACGTGCACAAAATTATTATTATTATTTTTTTTTTTTACAAAGCAGTGCTTCACTTTTCTGTTTCAAATAAATAAAAAGGCATACTTTGTCTCTCTCGATAACGGTGCATGTCATTATACAAAAAATAAGACAAGAATCATTTCTGTGCTACCCAGTCAAAGCATTTGCTTAGATTTCAGCAACTAGATGGGAAACCTCCTATATAGCCTACAAAAGAAGCCCCCCTGTGATGCTGACGTGCCAGTCACGAAAGTAGGTGAAGGAATACAGGCAGTCTGAAGGACTGGAGATCAGACAAGGGTTCCCCCCACACCTCCTGCATGGGAACCCCTGCAGAGCACCCAGGCAGGGTGGCTGGGGACAGGGGTAGCTGTGTTGTTCCCAGGACACCAATCTCCTCTGGTCCTCTGCACGTTCCTTACCGGATGTCCCGATATTGCCGCTGACAGACAGACCACCAGGGGGCGTTATCATCAAGGCTTTAGAAATGTCGTCTGCATGCCGATGGCTCTCTCCTCCTTCTGTCTGTAAATGTTTCGCACCTTGTCCTTTTTCTGGGATTATGCTGTGTTTAGTCGTTATCAACGTTTGCTGTGTTGTCTTTCTTCCTATCCCGATCAGAAGGTTATTAAGATGTATTGTTTATAACCAGCTGGTTTCCATAGCAGATCAAATACAGATTTTTATGTGACGTGCTTTGTTTCGTATTAAAGAGACCAACTCTGTAAAAATTGCTTTTTGTTTTTCTCCATGGTGTATGGAATGTGCATTGTTTCATTCTCTCTTAGAGCCATGAACAGGTGATGTCATAAACTGCTGCGTGTCAAACTTCATTTCTTTCTTTTCTGTTTCTGCTTGTTTGGATGTTGTTGTTTTTTTAGTTTTATTTTATACATCTACCTTGTTTTGACATGTGGTTTTCCTGTCTATGACCCCCAACAAGGAATGTTTATGCATATTCTCAGTTTTTAAAGCGCCTAGCCAGTAATCCGACACATTCCGTAAAGTTTTTTTTCAACTTGTATACCCATGAGAAGACAGTCACGGACAGTATACATGTAAGAAAATATCCTTCACGGGATCAAGAAAGGATATGTGTGTGGCATATTTATGACCTGTCATGGACATCTGTATTCCTTTCTCTGAACTACATGATTCACGCAGGAAAGCAGTCACGTTTTACCAAGAGACTATGGAGTTATGTGTCTGGGGAACTGGAAGTCACACGTGTAGATGTTTCGATAAGAACGGGCAGATGGGTAACCAACAAAAAAAAAAGAGTTATGATTATGATGTTATATCATAACTTGTCTGGCTTACACAAGTCACTGTCACTTCCTGGAGAGAGAGAGAGAGAGAGAGAGAGAGAGAGAGAGAGATGAGGAGAGAAGGTGAGGAGAGGAGAGAGATGAGAGAGACAACAGAGACAGAGACAGAAGAGAAGAGAGACGAGAGAGAGAGAGAAGAGAGAGAGGAGAGAGAGAGAGAGAAGAGAGAGAGGAGAGAGAGAGAAGAGAGAGAGGAGAGAGAGAGAGAGAGGGAGAGAGAGAGAGAGAGAGAGAGAGAGGAGAGTGGTTCAGATTTAGGTAGGGATGATGTTTGCATATATATCCAATTCTTTTCTTCGTTGTGTTTGAATGCATTTCTATGTGTAACTCTTGTTTCTTCTGTTTAACTTACGCAGATGATAGGACAATAAAACAAAGGTATAAGGATCATAGAAAACTGTTTAAGTCATGGAGTGAAAACCAAACAAAATTGAAACAAAAACCACGACTGCACACACTCACTTCCAATCCTAAAACTTTCAGTAAAGGTGAAAATGACAGTATATGTATAGACATGTTCTAAATTTCAAAATCAACTTGGAATTATTTTGAATAAAGGATACTTTTGTAACAGTGTTTCACATAGTTCGCGATTTTACGACAGCTTTTGATTGCCATGGAAGCAACAAGAGGTTTTTGTTGTTGTTGTTGTTTTTAAAATGTGGATTAAAAAAAATAAAACGAAAAAAAAGGCAATCAGTTAAAGATCAGCATAAACGATTAAAAAAGGATTCACCATAATTGTTAAAGATAAAATAAAAAAAAGACACAAAGATAAACGTTAACGATAAAAGATTCATCATAATTATTACAGATGAAAAAAAAAAAGACAATCAGTTAATCAAAGATGAGAGTAAATGACAATAATCAGTCACCACAGTCACGACACGTCACGCACGTGCAGTCAGCCAGTCAGCCAGTTTTGGCAGAACCAGTGAAAAGAGAGAGAGAGAGATGGCGTGTTGGCTCCTATCATGCATGGCTACGTCTGTGGGGCTTCACGTCACTTCCTGTACAAGTAACTTCCCTTCCTTCCAGCATAGCTCTTATCAGTGGCGAAGGCTTCCGAAAACGCTTACTGCTGACTTGACTTGACTTGACTTGACTTGACTTGACTTGGCTTGGCTGACATGACTTGACTTGGCTGACATGAATTTTTGTCTAATATTACGTAATGTGAAAAGACGTTAAATTAAAGAAAAAAATGACTTGACTTCTCTCTTAACTCCTTGAGGAGTCGTTGAGAAGGGTAATACACTGAATTCGTGTCATGGGTATCTCTTTTGTCTCTGTCTCTGTTAATGCAGATCTCCCTGTGTCTCTGTCTCTGTCTCTATCTGTCTCTGTCTCTGTCTGTCTGTCTCTGTCTCTCTCTGTCTGTCTGTCTGTCTCTCTCTCTGTACATGCATATGCGTGCGCATGCATGTGCAAGATACAGCATTGTAGCCATTACAAGAGGTTGGAGATGGCAGCTAAACACAAGGTAGGGATAATTATATATTTATAAGAACAGAGCCCAAAGCAAAAAAAGCAAAGTGTGGGCTAGTGGCAGGAAATGGGATGGTAAATAACAGAGTATTCCAGAATCAAGCATGCATTCTACACACAGCAAGGAGGACCCAGTCTTTTGCAAAGACCCCTCAGAGAAATGGCCTTATATGATATTGGCCTGTGTCGTTTTAGCGGTCTGTCTTATCATCTGTGTTGTGTGTGTGTGTGTGTGTGCGTCTGTCTCTGTCTCTCTCTTTGTTTGTATGTTTGTCTGTCTTTTCGCTGGCCGACCCTCTCTGTCTCTGTGTCTGTGTCTCTGTGTCTTTCTGTTTATGACTGTCTGTCTGTTTGTCTGTCTGTCTGTGTCTGTCTGTCTGACTGTCTCTTATTCTTTCTCTCTCACTCACTCACTATCTCATTCTCCCTCTCCCTCTCCCTCTCTCTCTCTCTCTCTCTCTCTCTCTCCCTTTCCCTCTCTCTCTCTCCCTCTCTCTCTCTCTCTCTCTCTCTCTCTCTCTCCTCTCTTCTCTCTCTCTCTCTCTCTCTCTCTCTCTCTCTCTCTCTCTCTCCAAGGGCCGGATGAAAAAAAGTATGTAATGCTTACTTACTCTGTTACCCTTGAAAAATAAAGATTATTCATTCATTCATTCATTCATTCATTCATTCATTCATTCATTCATTCATTCATTCTCTCTCTCTCTCTCTCTCTCTCTCTCTCTCTCTCTCATCTCTCTCTCTCTCTCTCTCTCTCTCTCTCTCTCTCTCTCTCTCTCTCTCTCTCTCTCTCTCTCTCTCTCTCTCTCTCTCTCTCTCTCTCTCCTACGTTTGAGACGAAGTCCCGAGTGCGAATGCGAACACACGCAGAACATCTTGCGCACATGCTAAAACATGTTGCACTCTTTGGGGAAGAGTAGGCCATTGTGTACCGGAGGGAACGGATGACAAACTAACAAAACCACAAGTACACAAGAACTGGATTTTTTAAAAAAAGCTTACCATATTTACCATCCTCAAAATAAAAAAATACATAAATGAATAGATAAATAAGTAGACAGATAGATAAATAGATAAATACATTTCTGGCTTTATTCTATCACAGGAGGACACAGCGATGATCATGATTTACTTTGATTTGATTTATTCTTTTATATCGAGGATAATGGAATAAGCACTCTTGTGCTTTTTTTTTTACATCCAGTTCCCGTGCGTATACAGTTTTGTAAATGTCATCTGTTCCCACCGGCACACGATGGTCTACTCTTACGAAAAGCGGAACAGGAGTTAACATGTGCGCAATATGTTCTGCGTGCGTTCGCACACGGGGCTTCGGTTTGAAGTCTCATCCGAAGGACTTTTGGGGAGAGTGGATTCAGCACTGATATTAACTCCAGGAGAAAAATCTCCTCGACCGGAATCGAACCGGGTCGTCAAATTGCGAGCGCAATGTTCTGACCACTAGGTTATCCGTCCCCCCATGAGATGGGCATGATAACAAAAAGAAAAGACATGGACATCAGCTGTGGTGGCGTGAGGGCAGTTGCTATGAATGAATGAATACCAGCACAAATGACAGGGCAATGCTGGAATCAGTCAGGCAATGGAGGCACTAGCAGGCACACACACACACACACACACACACACACACACACACACACACACACACACACACACACACACCACACACACACACACACACACACACACACACCACACACACACACACACACACACACACACACATGCTGCCCTGACCACTAGTGCACTCACAGAGCAGTGATGCCGTGTTGGCCATTTATCGTGTAACAGTCTGTTTGTCTGTCTGTTTATCTGTCTGTCTGTCTGTCTGTCTGTCTGTCTGTCTGTCTGTCTGTCTGTGTCTGTATTTACAGAGATGGCCTGTTGGCCAATATCGTGTATAAGTCTGTTTGTCTGCTTGTCTGTCTGTCTGTCTGTCTGTACTTACAGAGATGGCGTTTTGGTACTGTATCGTATAAATTGTCTGTTTGTTTGTCTCTATCTGTGTATTCTGTCTTCTGTCTTTCTGTATGTCTAGTCTGTTTTCTGTCTGTCTGTCTGCCTGCCTGTCTCTATGTCTCTCTGTCTGTCTTTGTCTCTGCCTGTCTGTCTGTTTGTCTCTCTACATAAGTATTTAGCAATTGTTTTAATACAAGTTTACACATCGTTAATCATTTTGGATTATCATCTGTGTAGCAGACCTGACATTTTTTTTCCATCAAAAGAGGAAAAGGCAGTTAATGATAGAATAGGAATGACCAGAATAAGACACGGACATCAGCAAAAGCAAAGTGATGGTAATGTCCGTGATTCCCCCCCCCCCCCCCCCATTCTTTGGCTAGAACTCTCAGGTTCACCATTAAGGTAGGTGCATTCCAACTTCAGGGATTGATGTTTAAACACAAGTCAGCACTGTGATTTCTTGAGTTACAATATTCTGTGCTATATGAATTCCATACATTATAACCATTGTAAGTGTTCACGCGTTTTTCAAATGTTGTCATGCGTTCATACAACCACACAATGGCCTATCCTTTGAAAGGTGAATCGGGTTTTAATGATTGAGCATGATGTGGTGTCTGCGTATGTGCTATTAACACGGGAGTTCGGTTTATTGTCTAATTCGAAGGAGTGGAGCTCTACCTGCTTAACTTTGGGACAAAAATTCCTCCAAATGAGTGCTCAGTAGTGGCTCCAACCCACACTCTTCGGATGAGACTATAAACCGAGGGCCTGTGTGCGAACGCACACAGAACATCTTGCGCGTACGTTAAATCTGTTCCACATTTCGAAAGAGTAGGCCATTGTGTCCCGGTGGGAACAAGATGACAAAATTCACAGAACTGCATGCACACTGGGACTGGATATAAAAAAATAAAACACGAGTGCTTTAACCCATTATCCTCGATAGGAAAGAAAAATAAATAGAAAAAATAAATCCCAACGCTCTAAATCGCTAGGCAACTCCACTGCTTGTGTTTATATATATATGCATAAAATCCTATAAAAAATCAATGACATGGTATTCTTGAATCAGTTAGGCAACGTACACACATCCAGGCAGACAGACATCCAGGCAGACAGACACACAGGCGACAGACTACACAGCAGACAGGACATCACAGGCAGACAGACATCAGGCAGACAGACACACAGGCAGACAGACATACAGGCAGACAGACATACAGGCAGACAGACACACAGGCAGACAGACACACAGGCAGACAGACATACAGCAGGACAGACACACAGGCAGACAGGCAGACAGACAGACAGACAGACAGACATACAGGCAGACAATAGGCGGACGACAGACAGACACTGCTGTCCCTGACCACTCACAGAGTAGGCCTAGGCTAGAGATGGCGTGCTGGTCTGTATCGTGTCACGGTCTGTGGTCCCTCCACGTCACATTCCTGTCTTCAGGGGCGATCACTGCTGGGGCTGACGGTAATGCAGCAGCAGTTAGTGCCCCTTGATGGGTAGGTAGGGAGGAAAGGGAGGAAGGGAATGGGGGTGGAGGGAGGTGACACTATGCCATTATATTGACATCATGATGGGGTGTGATGTACCTCAGAGAGGGGCTGATGTGACTAAGCTATGATATTGATATCATAATTTGGGGAAGGGGGGGGTGGAGAATTATTAAAGGGTGGAGGTGGAGGGTGGTTGTTGTCTGCATACAGTGGCTGTCGGCTGTCAGGGCTAGCTGTCCCTGTCTGTGTGATGCGTGATATAGGACAGGCTCTGTGGCTGGTACAGATCAGAATGCACGCACAGTGATGGTTAGCAGACTTATTGTAATTATGCTGAGAGGCTAGTAGACAACACAGAAAGACAAGATATGCTGATACTAGACCCACATTGTCAGACACAGAAAGCTAGCCAGAAGAAGACAGACAGACAGACAGGCAGACTTACAAACAGACAGGTGGGAGGCAGGAGCCGTACTGATAGTAACCCCAGGGCAAAATCCCCTAAAACAGCTGCCCACGTGGTGGATCGATCCCAGACTCGTCAGATCACAAGCACAACGCTCTAACCACTAGGCTAGTTCTCTTCACCCTCCCCCTTTTTTTTCTCCTACGCAATGTTTGAGTATAAGGCTTTTTATCACATGGACAGATTCATCGTCCCTTTTCTTATTTCTCCATTATCAATGGAACTAAACTTTATAGATAATACATTTCTATGAAGAAGAAATGCCATTTCCTCTGTCTCTCTTTCTATATTTATCTCTCTCCCTTTACTTGTTTTTCTGTCCCTCTATTTGTTTCTGTCTCTCTGTATCTCTGTCTCTCTGTCTCCTGTCCCTCCTCTCCCCTCCCTCCCTCCCTCCCTCTCACCTTCTCCTCTCTCTCTCTCTCTCCAAATCTGGCTTTACTCCAACACAAAAAACACAAAAATACCGATCACTACAAGACCGGGACATCAAAAAAAAAAACAAAAAAAAAACCAAACCCACAATAACATAGTAAGGTATAAACATAAAAATAAGTGTATTTTCTATCAAAGTAGCGGTAGGTAATTGACAGGCTATTTCGTG
>CM060328.1:16792116-16794616 GCA_030674155.1 Stramonita haemastoma
TGCATGCAGGAAAAGAAAAAAAAAAGGGTAGGCGCTGCACTTGTGGCGACGCACTCTCCCCAGGGAGAGAGAGCAGACCGAATTTCACGCAGATAAATCTGCTGTGACATAAAGTGGTACAAAATACAAAATACAAATCAGGCAACGTGCATACAGCCATCCAGGCAGACACAGCTTGTCTGATCCCTCACAGAACAGAGATGGCGTGTTGGTCTGTATCATGTCATGGTCTGTGGGGGCCCTCCACGTCACTTCCTGTCTTCAGGGGACATCACTGCTGCTGAGGCAGATGGTAATGCAGCATTAGTGCCCTTGTATAGACAGGGAGGGGTGCAGGGGGGGGGGGGGGGGGGGGGGGAGGGGAGGAGGAGAGAGGAATGGAAGGGAGGGAAATGACACTATGGCATTACATTGACATCATGATTGGATGTGATGTACAACAGAGACTGCAATGACACTGATGATGCCATTACGGTCAATTAGGGTGGGGTGTGTGGTATGCAGCAGCACAGAGAGAGAGGGAGAGAGAGAGGGAGAGAGAGAGAGAGGAGAGAGAGAGAGAGAGAGAGAGAGAGAGAGAGAGAGAGAGAGAGGAAGAGAGAGAGAGAGAGAGAGAGACGAGACGGAGAGAGCAGAAGACAGACAGACAGACAGACAGACAGACAGACAGACAGACAGACAGACAGACAGACAGACAGACAGACAGACAGGACAGACAGAGAGAGAGACAAAGACAGAGAGAGAGACAGACAGAGAAAGAAGACAGAGACAGACAGACAGACAGAGACAGACAGGAACAGAGACATACAGACAGACAGATACAGAGAAGACAGACAGACACATACACAGACAAACGCACAGACAAGCAGACGCACAGACAAACAGACAGACAGAGGGTGATGTGACTGTGTTGTTATGTTAATGTCATGATGGGGGACAGGGGGAGGGGGCTGTGTTGTAAATGGTCGGGGGTGGTGGTGGTGATGGTGGAGGGGAGTGGGGAGGGAGGGTGATTGCAGTGATTGGCTGTCATGTCAGGGCTGTCTATTTATCTGTGATGACTGTCCGTGTTTTATGACAGGCTCTTTCGCGATCGGGCAGACTGCAACGTTATGATCTGGAGGACATGCGGTTGGAGGGAAAGTATGTGCATTCGTACGCGTGTACAATACACACACACACGCACGCATGCACGCACACACGCACAAACGCACGCACGCACACAAACACATACACACACATACACACACTCACACACACAAACACACACACACACGCACTTACACTCAACACTACACTACACTTAACACACCACACACACACATACACACACACACGCACCACCACACACACACACACACACACACACACACACACACACACACACACACACACACCACACACACAACACACACACACACACAAACACATACCCACACACACACACACAAATCAGTATTCAGTGGACTGCAGATTATATGCACATACCTGCATGCGCCCGAGCCTTAATTAGCGCCTGGATCCACATGAGTCAAGACCATGTCATCCTTATTTGTCACACAGCTATGGTGATTGTCTGTAGTCAAGAGGACACTTGATAGTTGTGGGTGGTTGATGCACCCCCTAAGTCAGAAAAACTCGCTGGCACTTTAAAAAAAAAATTCTATTAAAAACAAAAATTACAGCACTTTATGTCATAGCAGTTTTCTCTGCGTGAAATTCGGGCTGCTCTCCCCGGGGGAGAGCGCGTCGCCCACAAGAGCAGCATCACCGATTTTTTTCTCTTTTTTTTCCTGTCTGCAACTGTATTTGTTTCCCTATCAGAGTGGCTTTTTTTTTTACAGAATTTTGCCAGGGACAACTCTCTTGTTGCTGTGTGTTCTTTTACGTGCGCTAGATAATGATGTGTAACACACGGGACCTCGGTTTATCGTCTCATCCGAAAGACTAGCACCCAGACCACCTATCATGGTCCAATAGGTGGGGGTAAAGTTTTGGGCCCAAACGGGATTTGAACCACAGCACACTTCTGACCCGGACTTTTCTCTTTGTAGGCAGGCTTCTCTTTGGCTAAACCATAACACTTTTTTTCATTTCTTTTATCAAATTGTTATGATTTTGCAAATAGTTATGCTAATGTGCATTATCCATCATCTCCTTGGGAGTGGGGTACGGGGTGGGGGTGGGGTGGGGTGGGGAGATGGGGGGTGGGGGAAGAAACAAAGGGGGAAAATTTGTAAAAAGTAAGACATGTATATTTCAACTTAAGTGAGAATGGTTGTATTAGCATAATATGTGCGCATATAATTATCATGATGTTGAATAAGTAAAAATAAAAAAAAAAAAAAAAAAAAAAAGTAAGAGAGCAAGAACGATTCTGTAGGTGTGTGTGTGGGTGTGTGTATGCACGTGTGTGCGTACATGCTCCGCATTTGTTTGTCTGTTAAACGGCTAGTCTGTGTGTATACATCGACACGGTGTGTGTATGTGTGTGTGTGTG
>CM060328.1:16809616-16819616 GCA_030674155.1 Stramonita haemastoma
CATTTTCCATCATGCAGTGGAATGCTAGATCTATTTCCACTAATCTGTCCTATTTAATCCAGCACCTTGCTGAAAATTGTTATCAAGTTTTGATGCTTCAATCACTCAAAGTAAATAGAAATAAACTGCCCAAGCTGCCTGGCTATTACTATCCACCTGTCCATCAACAAGTCGATGATGTAACTAAAGTCAGTGCAGCCATATACATTCAAGAAGGGGTGGATTACTGCATATGTCCTTCACCAGTGCCTAACCAGACCTTAGATATACATTCATGTGCAGCACGAGTAAGTTTAGGAAAAAATCTAATAATAAATGTTGTGTCTGTGTATCTGCCTAAGGGACCAAATGATCTGAATACTGAGTGGATACACAACCTTCAAGATAATGAAAAGTGGTTCATAGCAGGAGATTTTAATGCACATGCTCCTTTCTGGGATAAAGAATGTCAAAAAGTATCCCATAATCGATTCATAGAAATATAGTTGATTCCTGTCTATGCTTGCTAAATGATGGCAGTGTCACAAGAATTCCAGACATTGCCAGTCACAAAGCATCAGCCTTAGATTTGTCGTTTGTGTCTCCTGCATTAGCTCCAGAGTGTGAGTGGTCAACGTATAAAGACACACTTGGCAGCGATCACCTGCCTGTTATCACAACTTTTGGTAAAACAACAACTTTCTGTGACACTCAGGAAGACAAAAATTCCCAAATTTAACTACAAAAAAGCTGACTGGAAGAAGTTTGAAGACATCCTCGCAGTTTACAACACTGACAGCTTTGACACTGACAATATTGACCGCTTTTATTCCAAATTTACTGAGACCATTCTTCATGCTGCCACTTTGTCTATCCCTAAAATTAATATGCTAAAAACAAATAAACATCAGGGAAATATCTGGTGGACACCAGCTTGTGAGGAAGCAGTTAAATATAAGCGCTTAATGTATAAAATGTATTTAAAAGATAAAACATCAGAAAATAATTTAAAACAGAAACAAGCAAAAAATCACTGTAACCTTGTTGTAGCTCAGGCTAAGAGACAATTTTGGACATCTTTTTGTACAACCGAAATTTCAAACCATAAAGACCTTAAAAAGGTTTGGGAAAAATTTCATGAAATGAAAAGAGGTGTTAGTTTACCAGCTTGTCCAGTGAGACTAGAGAGCAAAGAATTTCCATCAAATTTAGAAAAAGCTGAAGCGTTTGCAGACATGTTTTCAAAATCGATGCGTCTTGAAGGCTTGTCACTTAATTGCAAGAATTATAGAACAGAAGAGGAGTATAAAACAGAGTATACCGACCCAGTCCCTGACAACAGTTCATATATTAATGCCGCAATTTCAGTGGAAGAAGTTAGAGATGCTTTAACATCTCTTTCTACTAAGAAAACATCTGTTGGATTAGATGCAGTTTCTAACGACATGCTAAAACATATACCAGTAAACTTTATTTTTCTACTTCATAAACTGTTCAATAAATGTTGGGTTGAAGGTGTTATGCCAGTAATTTGGAAACAGTCAATTGTCATTCCAATTCATAAACAGGGAAAGCCCAAAGCAGACAAAACTAGCTACAGACCAATAGCGTTGACCTCACACACTGGCAAGCTAATGGGAGAGAATTATTCTGAAAAGGCTGATGTATTTCTGTGATAAAAATAAGATAATCCGGTCAATCAAACGGGTTTTCAAAAAGATAGGTCTGCTATTGATAACTTGGTTAAACTGTCAACGCATATAAAAATTCAGTTTGCAAGAAGAAAGAACGTTCTTGCAACTTTTTTTGATATAAAAAGGCGTTATGATCAAGTTTGGCATGCTAAGTTGCTGTGTAAACTAAAGAATCTAGGTTTTTCTGGGCATTTCTATCATTATATTAAAAGTTTTTTGACTAATAGAAGTATACAAGTTAGAGTAGCAAAATCATATTCAGGTTTTAGATCTCTTCATATGGGACTACCCCAAGGATCTGTTATATCACCTCTACTGTTTAATGTTTTGCTGCATGATCTCCCTATGACATTGTCAAACGAAGTCGTCATAGTGCAATATGCAGATGACATATGTATGTGGATGAATGTTTCTATGAAAAGAAAACACACCAAAAAGAGTATTAAACTACATTAAAAAGGTATATCAGAACCAGCTAAACAATGTCGATAAGTATATGTTTGAAAATGGATTTACTTTATCCACAGAAAAAACTTTACACTGTGCTTTTTAACAATAGCAGTAATCCAGATGAGCTACCAGCATTTAAAATTGGGGCCGACATGATTGAGTATAAAAATACCATAAAGTTCTTAGGTGTTTTTCTTACTTCTAAGCTAACTTGGAATGCACATATTGAACACAATTTAACTAAAGCAAAAAAATGCTTGAACTTACTGAAGATGGTCAGCAAACAGTTCTGGGGCCAAGATACATTAAATTTGAAAAGTTTAGCTACATCTCTTATTCGTTCAAAATTTATCGTATGGCCAAGAGGTCTTTTTCAGTGCTCCTAGGTATTTACTTAAAAAGTTACAAAGTATAGACTGCAAAGCATACAGGCTTGCTCTTGGTGTGCCTTATCACGCCTCAGCCATGGGAACGTATAACGAAGTCGGCATATTACCTTTAGATGATTATCGTCAACTAGCATGTGCTAAATATGTGCTCAGAACAGAACAATGAAAACTTTATTTCAGAAGAAATAGAAGTAAAATCAGAATTTAGTTTTCCTAAAAGAGCAAAATCTATATCCTCTTTAATGCCTATAAGTACATACGTGTCTGATCTTGTTCAAAACTCTGAAGTCAATCAACACAGCATGGACACAAGAGAGGCAATATTACCTTGCCCATCTTGGGAGATGAATAAAGCACACTTCGATATTGAGGTGTCTAATGAAAAAAAAGAATGAAAATCCGAACATAATGGTTTCTGATGTCCGATCCCACATCCATCATAAATATTTTGACCATTTACAAATTTATACAGACGGATCACGTCTAGATAATCAAGAAACGGGATCTGCTTTTGTTATACCAGCGTTAAAAATTGAAAAATCATATCATGTTGGTAAACATCACTCGATATTTACAGCAGAACTTGTTAGCAATATTAATGGGTCTTACTTATATTCTTGATTTGCCATTATGTATATTTCAAATTCTTTTTTGTGTGGATTCTAAGTCGGTATTGTATGCTTTAAAATCTCCATGTTACAAGAAAACTTCAAAAATTATATTGGAGATTAAGCATGTCATACATCTCTTGACCTTAAAGGGAATAAATGTAAATTTTTGTTGGGTGCCTTCACACTCTGGATTCTTTCCAAATGAGTGGGCAGATAGAGCTGCTAAGAGAGGTGCAAAACATGAATTGGATTCAATAGAATTGCATGTGCCTTTATCCTTGCAAGAGGGGTACAGCTTACTAGAACAGAAATCATGGAGAAAGGTCATTGAAACAAATCAGCGAAATGGGAGATTGTTAACTAGGACCGCGATCAATACCGATAATTTAACAGTTGTGAACCATTCAAAGACTTGTGTAAATGTTTTCATGTCAAGAAGAATTAATACATTATTTTATAGAATGAAACTAAATGCATTGACAACCAAATTCAGCAAAAATGGTAATTGTTTGTGTGGTGAGAATATCACTAATACTCATATACTGTTTGACTGCAAGAGTGTAAAGTCTTTCATGCCCCATTTTTTCTGAAAACTCCCTTACCAGTATTTTCAATAATTTAAAATTGGCATTTGAAATTGTGAAAGGTCTCTGTTACAGTCCCTTAGGACATTTGTTATAGTTGCATTAATGTTAGTGAGTTGTTGTTTTTTTCATGTTTTTATTATTCCTGTTCCATTATCAAGTTTCTTTGTGTGGTGGGTGGGGGGTGAGGTGGGTTTTTTTTGGTTTTTTTTTTTTTTCCGTCTAATATCACTAAAAGTGAACAGACGTAAAATTGAAGACAACAACAATACATACATACATACATACATACAGACAGACAGACAGACAGACAGACAGACAGACAGACAGACAGACAGACAGACATCTACACAGTCCAGTCATAACGTTTACATCTACACCAGCGGCAGAAACCATACCTAGGTGGTCATCTCATGGACAAATTACTAGCCACTATGGCACAGTGGTTAATACCTTGGATTCCTTGCTGAAAGGTCTGGGGTTGAAATCTTAAAAGAGTCATGGGTTGGTTTTTTTTCAGACACAAGCCAGCTCAATCCCAGTACTTGTTTGCTATGGATTTATTGGGAAGACTGGGACCACACTGTTGGACTTCATACACTTTATCAATGCCATTTAGAGAGTGTTGCTCAAATCACATGACCAACACTACAGGGACCTGTATCTTTCAGGTACGACTGATGCTGGGATTACTATGATAAGAAGCGTATAGTGCAGCCCTGTCAAGTAGTCTAAATCAGGTGCACTTTTCATCGTATCCTGATCACTTCCTTATCGCCAATGATTATCATTCTATAAAAGAGAGTTGTCTCTGATTCGGTGGCCTCAGTTGTTCTGTTCTCATGGTGACCTCAATTTCAGCTTCCCATACACTTAATTGTGAGCCTGAGATGATTTAGTGTTTAAGCCTCTGGAGTTGGAGGTTCAGGAAATAAGGCCATTGAAGGGATGTTGTGGTTGTCACTGGCCCAGGTGAGCTGCTCACTCAGTCTGGCTCAGGACTAAGCTATTACATGAGGGTGGTTGTGCTGCTTATGTTAGCTCTGAACAGGCACCACTGGTCACCACCAAAGTGACCCGGCAGTTAGTGCCAAGCCTCTCTAGCTGTGGTTGAGAAACTGGAATGAGTGGTGTGGGAACAACAGGACAGCAATGTCACAGAAGATGAGGCAGAAAAAACAAAAAAAATAGCATAACAAAAATGTATGGTTACTTAAAAGGTAAAACATCAAGATAAAAAAACAACTATCCAGTCCTTCGTCATTTCAGAACCTCAGGACTGGAGGAGTCATGACATAGTGGTAGAATTCTGATGACAGCACTATAAAATGAGATATAAACCAGTCACACACTTCAAATATCACAGCCTTTCCTTTCAAAAGTTCGAAACGGGGTACTCATACTCATCAAACCACAAGTACTGAATTCTCTCACAGAATACATGCATGCATAATCAATGGGGCAGATACTTGTGAAAGGTCTCAATTTTTTTATGGCCTTGACATACAGCTAAATTCGGCTAGACAAGCCACTAGCTGTGTGCTGCAATGGTGAATGCACTGAAACTATTTGTTGCTTTTCAGTGTCCTTGCTGTGCTTGTTTGGTTTCCAGCTTTATTGAACGTAAACCACGATGCATAGTGTTGATATGAGATTTGAATTTTAACGAGGGTAACAGTCCTGATAATTACGGCCTCTGCGGTCGGCAGGACTATCACCAATAAATTGTGATTGGATTGGATTGGGTCTACCACTCAGCCGATGCCTCGCCAAGTGCACAATCCATTGGACTAAAGAAGCTACGTAAACCAGGATCCAACATTCAGTGTGAAAAACTCACATCCTTTATGCTTGCTTCTATCAGCATCTGATTTGAAAATGGGGGGGGGAACCGTGGAATCCTGTTGTCTCTATGCTGTCTCTGTGCATATCTCTGTCTATCTCTACCCTGTTTGTCAGTCTCTCTTCCCGAAGCACTAACATCAAAACTTCCAAGAACAGAATAAGACAGACTTTACCAAACCATTATCTTGCTGCCCTTCCTTCCTTCCTTCTCCTTTCCCCTGCTGTGCAGTGGTGTTTAGGTTCTATATATATACATATTGAACAAAGTTGTCAAACAAACAAGGATAACCGTGTAACCAGGAGCGTGATAAAGCCAGAGAGGTTTTCCCACATAGGCCCATGATGAATGTCCCTACACCGACACTGACATTTTCGGCTGCTGGGTTTTCTGTGACATCGTCATCGCTGTGACCTTCTGACTCGCATGACCTTCATCAGGGGGGCTGAATTCGGGCCCTCACGTGCAGACCTGGGGCGTCCAATCATCGTGTCGGGTTTCCTGTCTTTGACCTTTGCCCTTTCAACAACTAGCGCCCTCTAGTGTAATAGTCTTATAGCCTGGAGCCCTGGGCTTCAGTTTCTCCTGATGATCCACTTCCGGTGTGGTTTGTGTCCTGGCGATGGGCCGAGATTGGCAGAGCGATGATGATCGGTGTCTTTGACAACAGGCTGTTACTGGGATATCAGGACTGCCCTCCTCCCTGCTTCCCGTCTGCTGTGCTAGGCCTAGTGAGGAAAATCTCAGGTCGTCAGTCTTGGCAGAAAACAATATTATAGCAGAATGGGATAGAGAGATGGTGGTGGGTAAGGGTGGTGGTGGGTGGTGATGGTTGGTGTGTGTGGTGGTGGGGTGGTGGGGGTGGGGTCGGGGGGTCAATGTGTTTTGCATTATTGTATGTTGTTGTCACTTGATATTGTTTAGAGAGGAGAGAGAGAGAGAGAGAGAGAGAGAAGGAGAGAGAGAGAGAGAGTTGTGTGTGTGTGTGTGTGTGTTGTGTGTGTGTGTGTTGTGTGTGTTTGTGTTCTGTGGTGTGTCTGTGTGTCTGTTGTTCTGTCTGTTCTGTCTGTGTGTCTGTGTCTGTGTTGTGTGTGTTGTGTGTTGTGTGTGTGTGTGTGTGTGTGTGTGTTGTGTGTGTTGTGTGTGTCTGTGTGTGTCTGTGTATCTGTCTCTCTGTGTGTCTGTGTGTCATGTTTTCCCCCATGTTTACTTAGTATTTCACGCTAAAAGTCATGAAGTAGGCTGTTCTTTTGTTATGTGGCCAAAACAAGCGATGTCCAAATGTTTATCAGTTAAACACGAGGTAACTTTTGTTTTCTCCCCCAATATATTCAGAACCCACACGGCTTGTATAGCCAGTGGGTGCTGATGTAGAGTTTCTGGCCGAGGTCATGCTTTCCCTTTCCTTTCTTTCCATTCATATTTATCCAGTCAATACGAGTAAACACACTTTTTTCAATCCGCTTATTGGTCTTTCTTTATGCGGTTTCTTTGGCACTGGACATTATCCATACACGGCATACATACAGGCTGGCTCTGTTGAGGTTGGTCCCAGGGAGAGTGTATGTATAAGAGTTTGGGTTTTTTGTCAGGCTGCCATGAGGCCATGAACTGGAACAGTCCCTGTGCTGCTGTTCAGTCGTTGCGATTGCTGGAAAGTCATTGCTGAATAGATACTTTTTTCTGAGTTTGCGGTACATTGTGACAGGGTCGGTGTGTGTGTGGTGTGTTGTGTGTGTGTGTGTGTGATGTGTGTGTGTCGTGCGTGCGTGCGGTGCGCGCACGTGCACGCTTAGAAAAATGTTCATCTTCACACACACACACACACACACACACACACACACACACACACACACACACACACACACACACACACACACACACACACACACAATCATATATATGTAAATGCTCACCCATGCTTTACTGAGGTGGAACACAAAGAGGTGATAAGAGATCTTGGCCCCTGAAGAGGTCAGTTCTACACACATGCTGGTCAAGATGAAGGAGGAAGCTTTGACGGGTAAAGCAACGTCCCTGTCCTCACCATACCGCTTCAGTGTTTTGTATTTTGTACCACTTAATGTCACAGCAGATTTCATTGTGTGAAATTCGGGGCTGCTCTCCCGGGGACAGCGCGTCGCCACAAGTACAGCGCGCCTACCCATTTTTTTTTCTTTTTCCTGCATGCAATTGTATTTGTTTCCCTATCAGAGTGGCTTTTTTCTACAGAATTTTGCCAGGGTCAACCCCCTTGTTGCCGTGGGTTCTTTTACGTGCGCTAAATAGGGATGTAAAACACACGGGATCTCGGTTTATTGTCTCATCCGAAAGACTAGCGCCCAGACCACCACTCAGGGTCTAATGGATGGGGAAAAAGTTTGGGGCCCAAACGGGGTACGAACCACCGCACACTCTGACCCGGACTTTTTGCTCTCTGGGCAAGGCGCGCTACTACCTAGACCACCTAGATGAAAGAGGAAGCAGAGGTCGTTCTTGGACAGGTAAAGCAATATCATCATAGCACTTCAGTGGTGCCCTGCCACAGGCTACCAAGGATCTAGAGCCATCACAGGCCTCAGAGTGCCGAGGATCATTACCGAGACTTCAGTCACTGCTCCCCCTTTGTTGGATGGACAGATATACAGGCTACATACCAGCATTACTTTTTGGCTCTTTTCTTTCGTTTTCGTAAGTTACTCTTGCATTCATACATCACTTACTAGGCATCCACACACTAAAGACTAGCCACTGACTAAAGCCTCATGTGATTTTGCACAGATGTTTTTTTGTTTTTTTTCAGCATATCCTGTACCTCCTCAGTCCTTTGTCGTCTGTTACCTTCCTTAACCACAATATGCGTGCGTAGGATCAACACTGCAAGGACACAAGAAATCCTTATTTGATGATCATTTCCAAATTCCTGGTGACTACCTGGTATTGCTGTATGTCCTCACTCCAAAAAATAAGTACACAGTGCATTATTTCAAACTTTAACAATTCTGTGAAAAATCAGCAGAAGTGTGTTTTACTAGCGCTCTATAGAACATACTACATGACCAGGAAGCTAAAGTTGGAGTGTAGCCAAACGTGCAGCCAGCCAACCAACCAACCAGCCAAACACATACACACAACACCAAACTCCCCTCAAACCCCGGCAAAAGAACCTACACACCAAAAAAGACAACACCCAAATCTTATGGTAATTGCGTGTTTATGTTGAGTTAATGAGAATCGAATGGTGGCTGGAAATGGAATTGATTTCCCCACCCCAAACGTGAGGTATAGTTCAACACACTGGCGAGAGCACTGGAGGCAACACACGCTCCAAGCCAGTCTTATGCTAATTGTTGTTTTCAATGATTGCACAATGAGCTATTATGATGCGATAAATGAAGAAGAATAAGAGCAGAAGTAAGGTTTTAGGTTGTTCTGTGAAATGGCGCCCTGATGCTTTCGAATGAGAGTTTTGTTGTGTGGTTCCATGTGTTTTTGGCTCATGGGTTTAAATCTCCCCTGAGGCGTTCAGTCGAGAGGATTTGTCCCCCATGGAGTTAATATTGAAAGTTTAGCCACAACCTATTTTTGTACCTATAACACTTCTGAGAGTAGTCTTCCCAGCTGAACCTTGTTGCGGACATAGTGTATGTGTTGCTGCTATGTTGTTTTGATGGAATAACAGGGGGAGACAAAGAGGCAGACAGAAAACAATAGGAAGACAACATCAGAGAGTGGACTGCAGGCCTTGAGTGAAATAACTTGCTAGGGAAAGCTGAAAACCGCGAGAATTGGAGGAAGCTGGTTGCAAAATCTTCGGTGGTTCCCCCAGTGGTCTACAAGATTACAGAATAGGTGAAGGGTGAAGGTGACAGTACGCAGCAAGAAGGAAGGTTGGGGCAGAACAGGTTTAGACCGTTCACCTAACACGTTAAACCTTGAAGTTCTGGGGTTTGATTCACAACCTTGCCCTCTCTTCCCAGTTTGACTGAAAATTCAAATTGGATGTCGCGTCTTTCGGAAGAGACTCTTAACAGGTCGGACCCGTGGGCTTACGGACTTGTGCCTGTCAAAAGAACCCATGATAGTTGAATGCTGGAAAGAGCAGGATGATACCTCCAAACTGTCCAGGCAAAACTGGTAGGTTTAGTTCCCAACTATATCCCGAAGACAGAATTCGGCTACCTAAAAAGTTGGTGGGAGGGGGGGGGAGAATGGTCGCATACGCAAAAACCTCACCATCGGTGAACCTTTGTGCTGTAGCCGAGGAGCAGGGGAAAAAATCCAACCAACATGGACACTAACCGCATTTCCTCGAAACTCCTTCGGATGAGACAATAAACCAGTTGTTCTCTGTACCTGGAATGACATGAACTTCACTGAGTTCAACACTGATCCAAGACCTACAGCCTGAGAGTTTTTAGTGCAGTGCCCAGCGAGCCCTTGGGAGGTA
>CM060328.1:16824616-16829616 GCA_030674155.1 Stramonita haemastoma
AAAAAAAAAAAGCAGAAGTAAAAACACCCCACCCACCCCCCCACCCCTCTCACAAATTAAAAACAAACCTCCCAAAATGCAAAAAAAAACAACAACCACCAAACTAACAAAAAAAAAACCCAAGCCCAAAATGAACCTCAACCCCCCAAAAAAATCCTAAACAAACAACCAATCTCAGATACCCATTTATACTTTCAAACATTATGATGATGATTATCATTTGATCTATTCAAAAAGAGGAACTCTTTACATATTTCTATAATCAGTCTTATCTACGATCATAATAAAAATATTTTTATCGCTTCTTCATTCGCAAACATTCTGGGAACTTTACTTTGGTAAACACAACAGTCAGTAGCTCTCTGATGTGATATTTCAGGGCAGTGCACAGAGGGAGCTGGAACCCCTTTCATATCCTGAACAGATGACATATTTATCTATTTACTATTTCTTCTTTGATATCGAGGATAAAGGAATAATCACTCATGTGCTTTTTCACATCCAGTCCCCGTGTGTATGCAGTTTTGTGAATCTTGTCATCTGTTCCCACCGGCACACAATGGCTTACTCTTACGAAAAGCGGAACAGGATTTCACGTGTGCGCACAAGTCAGAGCTAGTGTCCTCAACAAGAAAAACAATCAAACAGATAAACAGGTATTCCGGAAGTCGGAATGCAGCTACCTTAATGATGGGGCAAAAACGGTCGCTTACATACAAATCTCATTGCTAGTGAGTGAACCTTAGAGCTCTATACGAGGAATGAAAAATGTAAAAATATAAACATACAAATGGAGATAATCTAACCACAAATAATTCGACATCCTTCATAGTCCCTGCAGAGTTGTTTGGACACTGTGGTTGTTTTGGTTTTTTTATAGTTGAGGGCAGTGTCCTGATCAAGGTGAATGTAGTGGACCCGGTCCATTTCCTTATTGCAGATTGCACGCAGGGTACAATCGTGTCATCACTACCGCCTTTTCTTTTAAATAAACCGGATTTTATTCTGTATAGTTCCATGTACGCAGAAAGGAAATGAGTATGCTACACTACACAAACCGGAATTCTTTCTGTATAGTTCCATGTGCGAGGAAAGGAAAGGAGTATGCTATACTACACTACACTACAGCACTGACCAAAGCAATGTAAAGTCATCCTTAACTTAAGGTGTGAACCCTTTGTATAGTTCCCTGTGCGAGGAGATAATTCATGTGAACTACAGCACTGACCAAAGCTTTATACAGGGATCCTGAGGACAAAACCCCTTCTAGTTCTATGCCCAAAGTAAGGAAAGGAGTGTGTCACACTATACTACAACACTGACCAAAGCAGAAAGTCATGAGAACCGAATCCTTTATAGTTTCATGTGCGAGATAAAAGATGTGTGCCACAGCACTGACCAAAACGTTGTAAAGTGATCCGTGAGGACCAAACCCCTTATAGTTCCATGTGCAAAGTAAGGAAAGGAGTGTGGCACACTATACTACAACACTGACCAAAGCAGTAAGTCATGAGAACCGAACGCGAGGTAAAAGATGTGTGCTACAGCGCTGAGCAAAGCGTTGTAAAGTAATCCATAAGGACCAAACCTTACTAGGAGGGACAGGGCAGGGCAGGGCAGGGCAGGGCAGGGCCGGGCAGGGAGTGTGATGAATGACCAACTGACTTCTGGCCAGGGCGGCTACTATACCAGGCTGACCGCGGTCACCTCCCATTGCACCTGTGTGAAAGGGGAGATAGGTGAGACAGTGACCTCGTCACCCCTGCTGGTTTGGCCATCACTCACTGTGGACAGCTCTGCACTGGCCAGTGAGTGGTCAGTAGCGGCTTGTATTGTGGTCACTGGGTGAAGCGTTGTTGTTGTTGTAGTGTTGTTTGTTGTTGTTGCATGTTCCCCAGTTTAACACCCTGCGGGAAGTCACATCCATAATTATTATGCACTCTCACTCTTCCTACCGGAATTGGTGGTTAGAGCGCTGTTGTGCATTATTGAGCTCGCGATCTGCTGAGATGGGTTTCAATCCCGATCAAGTTATTTTTTTTTCGCCTGGAGTTAACATCAGTGCCGATTCCCCCCCCCCCCCCAAAAAAAAAACAACAACAACAAAAAAAAAAAAAACAACCACCAACAACAAACAAACAAACAAAAAACACACAAAAAACAACAACAACACACAAACACAAACAAACAAACAAAAAACAAAACCAACAAAAACAAAACCAACAAAAAACAAAAAAGTTCTTCGAATGACACTGGCTACTATAAACCATGTACGTAAGCACGCGGAACATATAGCGCACACGATAAAACCAGTTCTGCTTTTCGAAAGAGCAGGCCATTGTGTGCCAGTGGAAACAAAACAGTGACAAATTTGACAAAATCGCACGCCCACGAAATGACTGGATTGGATTGGTTTCCAGCAGTGCTTTCTAGACCTGTGCGTTATCGCTGGACCACCTCCCAACCCTCTGTCTTTCCTTTCAGTCTGTTTCACTCACTCACTCACTCAGTCCCATGTCCCAAAGGACGTAGGGGGGACATGAGAGAAGACGCAACAGAGATCTTTTTCCATGCTTCACGATCCTGTGTGGCTAGTAGGAGGTGTTGCAGGGGTTGGACTATATAAATTCCATGTATTATTATCATCATCATCATCATCATCATCATCATCACCATCATTACTACTACTACTACTACTACTACTACTACTACTACTACTACTACTACTACTACTACAACAATTATTATTATTATTATTATTATTATTATTATTATTATTATTATTATTATTATTATTATTATTATTATTATTATTATTATTATTATTATCATCATCATCATCGAAAGAATTAGTGAGGATAGATTGTCTTTTCTCCCTGTGGGGATGCCGGGGGCATGTCAGCATAAATTAATTGCATCTCCACCTTCTGGAAATTCTGTGTTAGGAATTCCCTCTTTTCTTTCCCTCTCTTTGTTTCTGCCTTGTTCCTTTTCTTCCTGTCACCTCCTTCTTGTTTATTTTCTACCTTCTTGGTTCATTCTTCTGCCTTTTTCACAGAAATAGATTGTCTACTTGAAATAATTATAACAATGTTCTCCTACGCCGAAGTCGGATGCGCTGGATCCGACTTATTAGGTGCTTTATAACGGTAGTGTGATGTGTTTTCGCTCACATGACAGACAATGATAGCTGCTGTCTGAGCGTTTGACGAAGAAGAAGAAGAAGAAGAAGAAAGAAAGAAAGAAAGAAAGAAAGAAAGAAAGAAAAAGAAAGAAGAAGAAAAAAAGAAAAGAAAGAAAGAAAGAAAAAAGAAGAAGAGGGAAAGAAGAAAGAAGAAGAAGAATTGAGAAGAAGAAGAAGAAGAAGAAGGAGAAGAGGAGGAGGAGGAGGAGGAGGAGGAGGAGAAGAAGAAGAAGAAGAAGAAGAAGAAGAAGAAGAAGAAGAAGAAGAAGAAGAAGAAGAAGAAGAAGCCGAGACATCTTGCTTTCTTCACCATTGTGTTAGCCTATTTCTAGACCACCCACCAAATCTCTCTTGCTTTTCCTTGCATTTTTTTTCAAAGCATGTTTCAGAGGGAAAAGGAGAAGTGAGCATAGTTGGACTGCAGAAGCTTTTGGTTCTGGCATCTTAGGTCCAGGGAGTGCTGACCAGTGGCCAAGGGTCACTAGGGACACTGGGGTCACTAGGGACAAAGCCCACACCGGGGCAGAGTGGCCATTAGCAGGGCAATAGGAGAAGGGAGCGCAGTGCTGTGAGGGTGATAGATGGGCCCTGCCTGCACTGATTTCTCCGCAGCACGGCTTGTTTGTACTGCACCTGTGATGTAGTGTACTGTGCTGTATGTACTGTACTGTGGTGTACTGTGCTGTAGTGTACTGTGCTGTAGTGTACTGTACTGTGGTGTACTGTGCTGTAGTGTACTGTGGTGTAGGCCATTGTACATGACTGTTCATGCTGGACCTTGTCCAGTGGGCATGTCAGGGGTCATGGTAGGAAGACTGCACGTGGCTCACACCTGTGTGACCTTCCCTCCCCTCCTCCCTCATCCATCACGTGTGTCATCTTCACACCTCTCTATCTCTGTCTCTCTGTCTGTATATGTGTCTGTCTCTGTCTGTCTGCTCCCTCCTCCCTCTTTCCCTCTCTCTCACCATCTCCCCATTTTCCCCTGTTGACCGATTCGCCAGGTGTGCCGCGGAAAAGGAGATTTCTGCGTCTACTGTGCCGTTCACAGATCTGAAACCTCGAAGCGAACGATACGTGCACTCCCTCTGGCAGGAGAAATGGAACGCTCAGACAGACAACAAGCTTTTTCAGATCCGTCCCAGCCTGAAAGAGGTTTTCTCTCTGTGTCAAAAACCGAAGGGAAACAGCAGTGCTCACCAGGATACACACGGGTCATTCTCATATCACTCACGTTCATTTGCTGAAAGGCGAGGGAACCCCGTGGTGCGTGACTTGTGATGTGCGGGTAACCATCAAGCATCTGCTTCTGGAGTGTCGGGATGTTCAGGATATTAGGCACAAGCATTTTACGTAGACTCCCTAAAGATCCTTTTTCGGGATGTTCCTCCAAACACTATTTTGAACTTCCTGAGAAAATCTGGCTTTTTCCGTCTGATATGAGTGAAAATGGTATAGTTGGTCTCTAAGGACAAGGTCGTTTTAAGGAATCTGGTTTCGGTTTTCTCTCATTTTATGTGTGATCGATGTGGGTTTTTCCACAATGTAGTGGCCGTCCTGGGCTGACCCTTATGGTTGACCAAGGCATCGTACAAGCAAGGACAGTAAAACTGGTTTTATACCCTGTTTTAATCTGTATATAGTCGCACAGTTTTAATTGGAGTTTTAAAATTTGACAAGGTGACAGCCCCGATATGGACTGTGTGGTCAGTGGGGCTATATATAAACAAGGTGATTGGATTGGACCTCATTTACACCTCTGGAGGTCTTTCGGATGAGACTATAAACCGAGGCCCCGTGTGCGAACGCACGCAGA
>CM060328.1:16834616-16840288 GCA_030674155.1 Stramonita haemastoma
TATCTGTACATAAAATATTACTGGATGTAGGCAGGTACATAACTTTTCTCTTCTATAATGTCTGGTTTACTTAAAAGGGAAAAAAAAAGTCTGGGACAAAAAATAGGAGAAAAATGTTGTCTGGGATTATAGTATAACCGAAGATGAGGTATTTTTCAGGTACTTTTGTATGACAATGTAGCTTGTATACATCCTTCCAGTATGAATAACATGAAATCAATTTCATGACTTGGAATACAGTAAAACAGAGAAATACATGTCAACTTAAAAAAACAAACAAACGAGTAAACATATATCAGTAACAAATCACGAAAAGAACACACAACACTAGCATTGTAGACATTTATCTGTTTCTATCTGAGAAGTGAGGTCTCTGACACCTTGCTCCCCTATGACCCTTTAGCTTATGGGACACCTTTGCCTTTAATCTGATGGGTAGAAGTTGAAGTAGTTGAACAATGACAACTGTTTTGAATACTGTGGTTTTAAGTTTAAAAAAAGAAGAAGAAATGTACTACATACACATGTAGCCTATATACGAAAAGACAGCAAAACAAAAAAAGACAGAAGCACCCTACACTTTCTTTACCATCAATAATTTTATAAGGAGTTTCAAAGCATTGATAAAATTATGATATATATATATATATAATTATGAAAGCTATGCCTTCACTGCCCAGAGAGAAAGCATTTTTAAATCATTGGAATTCTGTGTTTACCAAGGCAGTTTCAATTCCAGATATATCCTTTGAAAAAAAAAAAGCTGCTTATATTGTGAAGACCCTGCAGCCCAAGCTACAAAATATGAGTGAAATTATGAAGAGTTTATCTTTTTTAATGTTTGTTTTGGGTGTTGGTAATAAAACCTGATGTACGCTTTTCCTAAAATACTCAATCTTAAAAATACCATTAGGTAACATAATAACTATGCTGTGCGATCTAAAACCTAACAATATGAGGCGTAGTTTTTTTTGTTCCTCAGCTAGAGCTCCAAGCTTCACTGATGGTGCATATGTGACCATTTTTGTCCACCATGAAAGTAAGGGCATACCGACTTCAGAATATGTGGCGTTTTTGAAATACTTCATAAAATTCCATAAACTACGACCACCACCGTCAATTGTCACACATATGCAAAAGTGGTCATACCGCCTAAAACAGAACGTATTGGTTATGTATGTACCAAAAATAGCACACACTGCCAAGTTGTTTCTAAAGGGAAGCAACATAGGTCAACATCTCTCACCAATTCCAATAATATTGACGCAACAGTACCATTTCCCTAAGTCAGGCCAAGTGTACAGAGGTATTGTTGGGGTTCACTCTTCAAAACATGGAAGAACAGCAGCTGTCAAAATAGTGCCTTTCTCTAGACCCGTGACGCAGAAGCTGTTTTGTTTTCCATAGGAGACAATCCATGGTGCATTATATCAATAATCTGTACTGTTGTAAACACAGTTTTGATGCCTCAACAGAAAGAACAGAAAGGTGCCCTGTTTGTAATTGAAAAAAGTAGTAGTTATGACTGACGTTTCCGGCATGGTTAGTTATAAGGCTGAGGAAAAAGGAAAGCAGCAGGACAGTTCAGACGTTCAACTGCCCAACAAGTAAACCGTGATGTTCAGGTTCAATTCCAGCGTTTCTTCCCAGTTTGGGGAAAAATCGAATGAATGTCTTCAGTTCTTCAGATAAGACTGTTATAAACCAAGGCATGCACATTCTGCAAATGCACACAGAACATACTGCGCACACATTAAAAACCTGTTCATGTGTGAGCAAGCATATTGCAATCAGTTGCCTCATTTCTGGACATAATTATTGGAAGAGAAGAAATTATTTTTTAAGAAATTAATGAAGTGAAATGATACGTCTTAACTCCTGACAAAATTTACAGGATTATGGACAATTTTTGTGCTTTAAACAAAGTTTTCAAAAGAAAAAAGAAATATACGGTAACGCCAATAAAAACGTGTTGATGGGTAGGTTTATCATTATATTTTGACACCAAACTTTGGACAAACTTCTTCAAGTTGTGTTTTCTTTAAACAGTTTGTAATAGTTTTATGTCATTTGTTAAGAATCTTGGCGGCGAAAAGTGGAATAAGTGTGGAGATATTTTTGTTTTAAAAGTGACGTCTTTTAAAGACAATTTTCAAACATGGGGTCTTTTAAAGATAATTTTCAAACGTGCGGTCTTTTGAAGATAATTTTCAAACCTGGCAGTGCTTAAATTCCGTGAGCAAAGGGACACATAGGAAGCACTGGAGATTAAAAAACGCATGTTGAAGATTAAAACAGATACACTGAACATGCACCTGAGATTTCACCGTTTGGCTAGGCTCATTGTATTATCCGCCGTAATACAGCAACTGTTTCAGGACTGCAAATCTCTGAAGATGCGCTACATCAGTGCAGCACAAATGGGAAAAAATTCCAGAAACAATAATGATGTAGTAAAATCTAATGAAAACTAGAATGAAAAAAGAACCCCCTCCCTAAAGAAAAAAAAAGTATTTTTCCTCTTTTTAAAAAAATGATTTAAGCTTTTATTTCTCCCTCAAACATTAACAGACAGCAACTCAAAAATGGGCCTGTGCCCAAACCTTTAACTTTCTGTTTCTTACTCTCCTACTGCTGCTACTTGCTCTCACATCACTCACTCATCCCAAAGTTCTCAAAAACCTCAGCCTGCATCGCTGTGTAACAGCACTCTCAGAGCCAGCAACAACCTAAACGGACATTGGGGCATCACAGGCAATAAGGTTTAGTGCTACCCACATGTGACCCTGCACTGCTGCCAGGTCTCTTTGATGGTCTTCGTGGAGGTGGTTGCACTGATCCAACATAAGCAGAACACCTTCAGAGGCTTTATTTATTTATTTTATTTTATTTTATTCTTTTACATCGAGGATAATGGGATAAACACTCATGTACTTTTTTTTTTATCCAGTTCCCGTGTGTATGCAGTTGTGTAAATATTGTCATCCGTTCCACCGGCACACAATGGCCCACTCTTACGAAATTACGGGGATTATAAAAAAGGCTCTAAAACTATGTGTGTTTCTTAACCTGAAGGAACAAGACATGTTCTCAAATTCTGAATGCAACAGTTAAAAGCCAACTGGAGTTGGACAATAAGAATTTATACATCTACACACACACACACCACACACGCGCGCACACACACACGCACGCACACACCACACACACAAAATTGACAACCATCCATCCTGTCACTCTGGGCAGTCACACAGCTCCAGTGTACACAAAACATAACACGTCTGCTCCCATGCTTAATAAATCCTCATGCTCTTTTCTCTCTCTCACTCTAAATGATCACACACCAGTCAACTCACATGAAGGCCGATGTATGTAAAACAATGAAATGAATGATGGGATAACAGACAAAAACTTCTATGATCATGTGGGTAATTCATTCCCACACACGAGGATTGAAAAAAAATCACGCATGCTAATTAATGCATGCGGCACAGAGAATATTTCTTACAAATGTATGTATACTCAGTCACACAAGTTTATACACGGCAATATTATGCATACTCGCGCAATGGACATTTACAGACACACACTTACATACTTATACTACACACACACACCACACACACACACACACACACACACACACACACACACACACACACACACACACTTACACACGCTTACACAACACACACTATCAGGGTTACAAAGTGTATATCACTGCCACTTCAAAATCATACATACATACATACTACATACATACATAATACATAATACATACATAGTCATACATACATACAAACATACATGTATACATTACATACATACATACATACATACATACACACCACACATCATTCATCTTCAGATCGCTTGTCTACATTCTCCTAGCAGAAGTCTAGGGCAGGCACCACATACCCACCCATTTCAGCAGCTGAACATCACATGAAGGAAAAAATATGTCCGAATAAAGTTGTTTCCCTCAGCAACACACAAAAACAGTACAGACCACTGGCATCTTCGCACCTAGTCTGCTGCACCTACACACAGTATTATGCTCTCTTCTCTCTCACTGATGCCGATTCCCAATGCAGTGCATTTTTACTGCACATTTTGTTGTTGATGTTGTCGTTCTGTCTTTCCCTCTGCGTGCCAAAAGAAGTTTTTTTGTTAATTTTTTTTCGTTGCAAGAACAAGGTAGGTGGGCGAAAAGGAAGACAAAGGGATTCATTCAGAAGAGATAGTCTTATTATTCACACACTCTTTAGTATGAGAATTCAAATACAACATAATCTTGTCACGTGCTGATCTCTTTGTGTGAGAATTCAAACACAAATAATTATGTTGTCACCCACTCACTCCTCTTTGTTGTAAGAGGTTTTAAACACAAATGTTTTGTCACACAATTTTCGTATGAGATATTACTTACACACACACACACACACACACAACACACACACATCACACACACACACACACACACACACACACACACACCACACCTCTAGGACAATGTTATCACAAAAAGGAAGTTCTCCATCTTTCTCACATGAAGTCTGTGTGTGTCCAACAGCTATAGTTGGATATTAATTTGATCGTCAGTAAATGGCTCCATCTAACACACTTTTTCTGGATTATTTTCTTCCATACAGTTACAATAATGTCCTTTATTTACTTTGAACAACGAGGTACCTGATGGTGGATTATCATTGCATGGATTCAAATGACAGAATGTGTTCAGTTTGTGCTATATTAAAAACATACTGTTCATCGAAAAAAAAAAAAGGAAGAAGAAAATCTGACCATCAGTAGTGTGGTGGTTTCACTTTCAGTAGAGGAAGTCACGGTGGGAAATAACTGCCAGGATAATACAGTTTGTGTGTCATTCCCTTCAGCCTACAAAGAGATAGTGCCCCCCCCCCAAAAAAAAAAAATCAACAACAAGCAAAAAAACTCCAACCCAACAACAAAACCCTAGCTTCAAAACTTTACTCCTTTTTTTTTTTTTTTTTTTTTTTTAATCCGATCAAAGATAACAGTAGCAGGGATAGTCATGACATAACTGCCTTCCTGACCAATCAAAGCTGATAGGAATCACTTAATTTTTTACCCAACCAATGAAATCGAAGGAGGAAATGTTTGTCAATGCTTTGCTCTGACAAAGTAAATGGGAACAAGAAGGAGAAGGCCCACAAAAAATGACCACATTATCCAAGAAAGACTCATTAACCCAAGTTAAGACATCTTCTCTAACAAATTACAGAAGAAATGTAAGATCGCTAACCAATCAATTCAAACTGGGGAAAAGGCGGCAGATATAGGTTAGGTAGATCTGTCTGTGTTCCTCTACACAGTCTGCTGAGAAGATTCCATCACGTGATCTCTGCCTGTAACCAATCCACTTTGAAAAGAGAAAAAACCGGTGAGAGGAACCACAGTCCATCTAGTCCAATTAGAGATCAAGAAACCAGTCACGTGATGTTTTCGTTCCATTCACTCCAAACCTAGCAATGACGCCAGTTCATCAAAAAATCCTTTACCCATCCACTCCAACTCTAAAGGAGATGGCAGCTCTTTTACACTAAATCCAAACAGTGAGCTCATCCATGATGTCTATCCACCAGTTCAAAGAGAAAGAAGTAGAAAAGGAGCCAATTCTATCCATCCAATCC
>CM060328.1:16840388-16847888 GCA_030674155.1 Stramonita haemastoma
GGTTCGAATCTCCTACTTACTTTCATCTTCATTTTCAGACTCATTAAGTTTTGGTCAGATGGGACTACAACATGCCTGTGTGCAAACGCACGTATTACCTTAGGCACACGACAGGTAAAAATTCCACCAATCTGTCGTAGAAGTGTTGACCAATTTTGAATATAAGTCTACATGTGTGACACCAACATGCCCAGCATGCAATCTGAATTTATAGAGGGATGGGCTCCGCCAGGTTCGGCTTGTGCCAAAAGACACTGTCTATAAGTATCAGTGTGGTATTAACATTTTCTTCACCTACTCCTCGGGAAGTTAAAAAAAGCATTTCTATGATCTTCTGTCACTGCATGGATTTGTGTAGTTTTTATTGATCATGCAAAGGCGATACTGCTAGGCACTGTCCAAGGAGGAAGAAAAAGAGGCAGACCAAGAAGAGATGGGAGGACAACATCAACGAATGGACAGGCCTAGAACTCAACAAAACCTGAGAAAGGCGAAACAGAGAGAGGAATTGAGGGAACTGGCTGCCAAGTCTTCAGGGTGCCAACACGGTCACCAGACTATGGGATAGATAGATAAAGATAGATAGATAGATAGATAGATGAGATAGATAGATACAGACAGACAGACAGACAGACAGACAGACAGACAGATAGATAGATAGATAGATAGATAGATAGATAGATAGATAGATAGATAGATAGATAAGATAGATAGATAGATAGATAGATAGATAGATATAGATAGATAGATAGATAGATAGATAGTAGATAGATAGATAGATATAGATAGATAGATAGATAGATAGATAGATAGATAGATGATAGATAGATAGATAGAAGTAGATAGATCAAGCACGAAAACGTCATCACTGTGAAGCCCCCTTTCCCATGAAGAATAGATGCGTTTTAACCACCAAGGAAAGCTCTCTGTTCTTCATTCCTTTTTAAGCCAGATTCAGCATTGTATCACTAAAAAAAAACCAAATCTCCCGTGGGAATGCCAGGCCTGTCAGTATACATACCATCACCACGTTCTGGAAATTCTGTGCCAGGAATTTCCTCTTTTCTATCCCTCTTTTTGTTTCTTTCTTCTGTCTTTTCTTCCTGTCACCCCCTTCGTGTCTATTTTTGCCTTCTTGGTCCATTTTCCTGCCTTTTTTTCCAAAAAAAACAACGAAAAAAACTAACATGTAATCTCTCCCATGCTGAAGTCAGCTGCGCTGGGCCTGACTTGTCAGGCACTTAACGCGCGCAACGCATTTTCGCTCTTGTGACAGACAACAGTGGTTTTGTCTGAGCGTTCGACGACGACGACGACGGCGAGACGAGAACGAAGAGAGAAGAAAGATACTACATCAACAAAGAAACATTTGATAGATTTTAATGAATGCTCTGACAAAAACAACTAGATAAGAACAATTAACCAGCATATAATAATCATAACAACCCCACGTCCAAAACCCACTTACACCAACAACTAATAGCATAGTTGAAAGAAACCATAATATAGACATGTTTCCAGAACTATATATAATTATTGAAAAAAAAGAAAGAAAGAAGAAAGAAAGAAAGAAAAAAGGAAAAGAAAGAAAGAAAAAGAAAGAAAGAAAGAAAGAAAGAAAGAAAGAAAGAAAGAAAGAAAGAAAGAAAGAAAGAAGAAAGAAAGAAAGAAAGAAAGAGAAAGAAAGACAGACAGACAGAAAGAAAAGAAAGAAAGAAAGAAAGAAGAAAGAAAGAAAAGAAGAAAAGAAGAAGAAAGAAAGAAGAAGAAAGAAAGAAAAGAAGAAAGAAAGACAGAAAGAAAAAGAAAGAAAGAAAGAAAGAAAGAAAAAAGAAAAAAAAAAAAAAAAAAAAGAAAGAAAAAGAAGAAAGGAAAAGACAGAAAGAAGAAAGAAAGAACGAAAAAAAAAAAAGGAAAATGGAAACAACCAAAGACAGAAAGTGTTCACAGGTGAGATAATAACCAGACTAGACCTCACCTGGATTCTGTACCGGCACACATGGTCAGGGATCATACAGTAGTATCCATGGGGCCCAACAGGGTTCAACTCCCAGGGCACACACACACACACACAAAAACAGATCTATTCCACAGCGCAAGTAGAAACAGTATATACAGTGGCCGCACCACTCACAAACGTAGAACTTTAAAACAAACAGTATCACTTCAAATCGTTAGGATATACCGGTAACGCTCCCACAACACACACACCACTTGTTCTCTGTCGCCTTGTGCAGTGCTCCTATAATGAAGATCTGGACACAGTCCATCCTAGTATGGGCAGTAATTATAAAATTATGCAAAAAATAAAACCACGCCAGCTTTCCAATTTGTGTCATCTTTTTGTGTGGCAAAGTCACATAAACACAGCCAAAAAGAATGTAACAGACAGAGCCCCTGTATTGTTGTTTTACTTTGTTGTATATATGTCATGAATAAAATAGGATTGTACCAGATAGACAGTTTTGCGTTCTTCTATGTTTTCACGCTCCGTGATCCAAGATGTGATGTGACGAAGAATTCAAATCTGTACATGTATAAAAAACAACAAAAAGTTAGGGAGGAATGGCACGTGATGATTGTTTAGCCTCTCACAGAATCGAAGTAGTCACGAGGCACTTCAATCAATCAATCAATCAACATCAATCCCACCCCCTCAGTGATTGAGATGTGAAAGCCAGCAAAGACAGCCAGCGGATGACAGACAGACACCTCATTCCCTGATGGTATCAAGATATATATCACCGACACACACCGTGACTGGGATAGTTACAGCGCTGGCAGCATTATCTCCCCTTGACTGACTCGCTTAATCGCACGTTAGGCTATGGGTGTCTTGGTCGATGTTCGCATCCAGCTAGCTAGGCTGTGTGTTTCACAGTGTAGATAGAATGCCTTCCCAATGCCTGGAAAAAGAATCAGGATATCAGAAAGAAGGTAGATGAGACTTGGAAAAAAATCGTGAAGTCCAGCAGAGGAAGACACAGAGAGAGAGAGAGAGAGAGAGAGGAGAGAGAGAGAGAGAGAGAGAGAGAGAGAGAGAGAGAGAGAGAGAGAGAGAGAGAGAGAGAGACAAAGCCAGGCTGGAGAAGACGGAAAGAAAAAAGGCAGAAAAACAGTGAGGATTAGGAAGAAAAAGGTTGAAAAGCAACCAGGAACCCCCCCCCAAAAAAAACAAAACAACAACAACAACAACCCAACAACAACAACAACAACAACAAATAAACAAAAAACAACAACACACATTTAAGTCAGATATGAAAAGCTTAACAATACGACCACACAAATCCACAATACAGGCACTACGAGCTTACTAGATAAACCAAACCGGTGAATAGGTGAAAAAGGCTAAACAGATGAAGAAAGTCAATATAACCAATAGTCAGATATAGCTAACCCCCCCAAAACAACAACAACAACAACAAACAACAAAAACAAACAAACAAAAAGATAAAGTAAATGAAATAACAAAAAAGACGAAACAAAATTAAAGAAATTAATGAAAAAAAGCCCATCAGCTAAAGGAATCAATCCTAAATATAAGAGATCAAGAAGAAAAAAGATAATAAAATCAGTCACTTAAAAAAAAGACAACCCCCGCCCCCCCCCCCCCCCCCCAAAAAAAAAAAAAAAAAACCAGCAAAAAAAAAAATCCCACACTTTGATCAAGTGAAGAAAAAAAAAAGAAAAAAAATCCAGAACACAGTAGTGCAAAAGGTAAAACACACCACCACACCACACCACACCACACCACACCACACCACATCACACCACACCACACCACACCACACCACACCACAGAACACCCTCAGAAAAAAACCCTCAACAAAATAATCAACAATCAACAACAAGAAGCACGTGGGAAGGGAAAAAAAAAAAGAGAAAAAAAAATCACCACACACACCCACTAAAAAAAAAAAAAATCCACCAATCACCAAACAATCCCACCACCACCACCACCACCACCAAAAAACAAAAAAAATTCACCACCAATTAAAAAAATAAATCAACAGCATTGACACACAATACCCCCCAAAAAAACAACAACAAACAAACAAACAAAAAACAAAAACAAAACAACCAAAAAAAAAAAAAAAAAACCCCAAACCTACCCACATCCTCCCCCTTCCCCTCCCCCCCCCCCCCACAAACACACCCACACCCACATAACATAGCAGCACAAGAAGACCTGAGAATCAAAGTGGTGACGCCGTATGCACGGCAGGGTGCTCTGCATGCTGTGTGAAGAGAGAGAGAGAGAGACAGAGAAAGAGAGAGAGCTATACTAGGCTAGCTCCTCCGACACCCGACCCTAATCCCCACCGTGTTAGGAGTCAGATGCCTGTGCTGATAACATTGTAGCCCCCTCCGCCCGCCCTGTCACCCGGCGCTTTCACACCACAGTTCTCCTGTCAAAGCTTGCTTAAACTCCTTAGTAGTAGTAGTATAGCGAGCGCTCTCTTTCTTTCTTTCTTTTCTCTCTCTGTCTCTCTGTCTCTCTCTCTCTTGTTCCCGTCTTGCATATATATATATATATATATATATATATATATTATATATATATATATATATATATATATATATATATATATATATGTCCGTCTGCCTGTCGGACTATCCTGTCTGTCTGTCTGTCTGTCGTCTGTCTGGGTCAGTGAAGCGAGAAGGTATAGCAGTTGTTTGTCGACAAACACCTCTAGTAACGGCAAGACTCACTTCTAATACACAGTGCTCCCTCACACCACACGACTTTTTTTTGATGGGGAGAGAGACTACCAGGGGAGTCGAAGTCTTCTCTCCCTCTCAGGTCTCCATTCCTTCTTACTACTAACTTCTTCTATTCCACCTTTCTTCGTCTTCCTTCATCCTCTTCCTCCTCCTTCTCCTTCTCCTCCTTCTCTACTACCCCCCTTCTTTCTTACGAGGGTGGGTAGCGCAGCTGTAGTAGGGGGTGTCGCTGAACGCTGAACGAGGGAGGCAAGTGTTAATCCGGACGTCCCTCCCTCCCTCCCTTTCTTACCCCCACCCCTCACCTATACCCACCCACCCCTCACGCCTTCTCTCTCTCTCTCTCTCTCTCTCTCTCTCTCTCTCTCTCTCTCTCTCTCTCTCTCTCTCTCTCTCTCTCTTCTCCGCTTCATTGCTTTGCCTGTCAGATGAGGCGCAAAGCTCAGCTCTCATTCGTCCAATCTTTTTCCTTCACTACTACTTGCAGACAAGAAGGAAGGGGGGGGGGGAGGAGGGGAGGGGGGGGGTGGGGAGGAGAGGAGAGTGGGGGGATTAGCACCTACATGTGTGTACACACACACACACACATAGACCAGGAGAGGAGGAGGAGGAGGAGGATGGGGAGAGAGGAGAGAGAGAGAGAGAGAGAGAGAGAGGAGAGAGAGAGAGAGAGAGAGAGAGAGAGAGAGAGAGAGAGAGAGGGGGAGAGAGAGAGAGAGGAGAGAGAGAGAGTTGTGTATGAGAAATACAGGTAAAACAGAGATGGAGGAGGAGATGAGAAGAAGGTGTGTTGAATCTGGAAATAAAATTTTGGGAAAAAATGGGGAAACAGGGTATAGGGGGTGGGGGGCAGGTTGGGTTGGGTTGGGTTTAGTTTGGTTGGAGGAGGACTCGAAATGAAAATCTTGTATGTGCATGACTTGCAATGCAGATTGTCAGCAAATAACGCTGGTTTCACCTATATTGATCTGCGATATATTGCCATGTTTGTGCTTGCACGGATGCACACACTAGTGTGTGCGCGCAATGGACACACACACACACTAACGCACACACAACACACACACACACGACACCAGACAGACAGACAGACAGAAGAGACAGAGACAGAGACGAGAGAGAAGAGAGAGAGAGAGAGAGAGGAGAGAGAGAGAGAGAGAGAGAGAGAGAGAGGAGAGAGAGAGAGAGAGAGAGAGAGAGAGAGAGAGAGAGAGAGAGAGAGAGAGAGAGAGAGATCAAGACGCACAGACAGAGAGATCATGTGACAGTTATTATTAAACAGAAAAAAGACAGCTATGAGAATTTTTTTCCTCTTGAAGTAATTAAGAGTGTCCAGTTTTATTTTGAATTCTGTCACCCACACACAGGCACATCGTAAATCAATGCGTAATAATGCAAATTTAGTCCAGACAACAACTAAACCTCTACCGTATTCTTGCAATGAACACATATACAATTTTTTTATATATATTATATATGTAATATATATATATTATATATATATATATATATATGAATTATTAGCAATCTACTCATGTCAAACGTTTGTTTTTAAACAAATTTCTCTCTATGTATTTATTCTTTTATTTCATAGTTTGTTACATTACCTAAAAAAAACATATGCATTGCTTAACGAATAGTACATAAATCAGACAACAACTGTTTAACACCTATAAATTCATCAATCCCAATGAGTGTATGTATATATTATGACAGGACTAACAACAACACCGTCAAAAAACCGTGCTTTGAACAATTCACAAACAGCCACCTTCAATCAAGACAGGGCATGAAATTTTGACAAATAGAGCCATGGAAAAGAAAAAAAAAAGTAATACTAGGCTTAGAGCTTTAAAGAAAACTTATTGAAAAAGAGTGTGTTGGAGGGGGGAGACTGGTAAAGCCTAGGGTATACTACTTTTCTTTTGCAGGACGAGGAGCCCTGAGTTTTAATATGAGCTCGCTACATTCAGCTCTACCTTGAGTTAGAGAATAGACCTGTAGTGCCCAGTCAAAAACGTGACGCCAAGAATTGACACAACCTGAAAGGAACCGCGCCACCGCTGCTTTTATTAGTTTGCGAAAGTATAACACATACCGTGCGAACGCAGCACGCACGGTCGCACGCGTGCACGGCGCGCGCGCGCGCGCACGCACACACACACACACTGGAAATTAAAAAAAATCAACTTTGACATAGAGGCACACAAACAGACAGACACATACTCTCAGTCTGTCTGCTGTCTGTCTCGTCTGCTGTCTGTCTGTCTGCCTCTCTCTCTCTCTCTGTCTCTGTCTCTCTCTCTCTCTCTCTCTCTCTCTCTCTCTCTCTTCTCTCACACACACACACACATCAAATACACCACACACTCTGGACATTTTTTCAAAAAGTATTTTGACTTTCACACCACACACACACACACAACACACACACACACACACACACATCAAACACAACTCAATCCCCCTCACATCCCCCACCTCCCCCCACCCCTTACACACACACACACACCACACACACACACACACACAACACACACACACACACACAGTAGAAAGACTCCCAAAAGTGGGTAGCCTGGAGGGCAGGGCAGGCAGGCAGGTAGGTAGGTAAGGTAGATTGCAACACAGTAAAGCATAGCTAAGCCCCTTACTTACTTCAAGGGAATTCATACACAGTATCGGGAATAAAACAGATAAAGAAGAAGAGGAGCAGGGGAGGAGGACGGGCAGACGATTGGAGAAGATCAAACTGAAAAAAGTTCAGTCTTT
>CM060328.1:16852888-16858716 GCA_030674155.1 Stramonita haemastoma
ACGGGACCTGTAAGTAGCTTGAAAAATCCCCTGTATTTGGACAAGGCCAGGCAGTGGGAAGGTTTCTGGCGATGTGTATTTGCAGAAGCAGAAGAAGTTCTCGTTGTATTGGAGTGTTTGCCAAAGGGGGCACAGAGCGTAAAGAAGCAGAAGCACAAGAAGAAAGGTGGATGGTAAGAGGAGGGTTTTGGAGAGCCCCCTTCAACAGGCCTGGGATTGGAAGGGGCTATGTAAGGGTCAGGGCGTGAAGGTGTGAGAATTACCTCACAGGTGTGAAGGGCTTTTGTGTGAGCGTTGACCTGCCAGGTGTGTGGTCATTGTTTAGGGTCACTCACGCGGGTCATCAAGAGGGGATTGCCTCCCTTTCTCTGACCAGGTGGACCTACTTCACTTTCTTTCCTCCCTCCCCCCTCTCCTTCTCTCGTCCCCCTCTTCAGAATGTTGATGACTACTGTTGTCCCACCATCAAATACAAAAGCTGTCACAGTGTGGCCAGATTTTCTGTTGACAGTAGTAAGCCATTTCTCTCTCTCTCTCTCTCTCTTCTCTCTCTCTCTCTCTCCTCTCTCTCTCTCTCTCTCTCTCTCTCTCTCTCTCTCTCTCTTTCTCCTTTCCTTTCCCTTTCCTTCCCTCCAACTTCTACCTTCACATATTCTATCCTAGATTTGTTTTGGTTGTTATGTTGGATTCTAACTGTATTCTTACCATTTGAATATAGAAATGTGTTTTCATATAACTTTTTGTGTTTAAAGGATTTTATGTTGTTGTTGTTGTTGTTGTTGTTTTAATCTGTTTTTTTTTCCCTTTTATGCCTACTTTGCTTGTTTTCCCGCTTACACACACACACACACACACACACACACACACACACACACACACACACACACACACACACACGCGCGCGCGCGCGCTCACGCATTATAGATTTGTAATGCCTTCTGTTTCATGGTCCTAAATATTTGCTATTTTTAAATATTTTTTTGCTATGTTACTTTTTGTTTAAATAATTATCAGTGTATCCAGTTAGGATGACGCGTTTTGTTGAATGTATTCTGTTTTCTTCTTTTAAAATATTGGTTGAACTGCTTCTGGTGGTGATGCAGGGGTAGGGAGGGGGTTTCTTAGCTTTATTCCCTGACCAGGGCAAGGGCCGGATGAAAAAAAGTATGTAATACTTTGTTACCCTCGAAAAATAAAGATTATTCATTCATTCATTCATTCATTCATTCTCTCTCTCTCTCTCTCCTCTCTCTCTCTCTCTCTCTCTCTCTCTCTCTCTCTCTCTCTCTCTCTCTCTCTCTCTCTCTCTCTCTCTCTCTATTTAGTATTTGCTTGTTCGTTCGAAAGTATTTTCATTATCTATTTTCATATTGTGTACATTTGCAACTTTTCATGTATATTGTTGGGGTTTGTTTGCTTGTTTATCTTTTGTTTTGGGTGTGTTGGGGGGGGGGGAGGTGGGGGGAGTCTTTTCCGAGGGCTGGATGTAAAAAAGCAATCTTTGCTTATTCTATTACCCTCTTTGAATAAAGAAAGTTTTCAAAGTTTTCTCTTTCCCCCGTCATGCCCTGACCTTACCCACACATCTCCTCATGTTGTCATCTTTACAGATGTTTTTGTGTGACTGAGATGTTATTGCTACTAGGTGATGTGTTGTGTTTGATTATGCCGCCTTTTTAATGGGTAGATCGGTGGTCTAGTGGGTTGGATACAGGTCCAGGTTCGATCCCCTGTTTGTGCCCGAAACTTGTCTCCCTATCCGCTAGAATGTGAGTTGTGGTCTGGGTGCTAGTCTTTTAGATGAAATGATAAACCAAGGTCTTGTATGCAAAGAAACCCATAGAAACAAGAGTTGTCCCTGGACAAAATTCTGTAGAAAAAAGCCACTGGTAGGGAAACAAATACACATACAAACAGGAAAACAAACAAAATAATGGGTGGTGCTGCTCTTGTGGCAACTGCTCTCTGGAGGAGGACAGCCCAAATTTCACGCTGAAAAATCTGTCTTAACTTAGAGTGATATACAATGCAATACAACACAATACAATAAATGCTTTGTATAAAAAGTTCTCTCAGTAGTGAGGTCAGGAGCCCTTTCAGTGTAAATAGCTACCCCACATTTTGAAAATTCTGTGCTAGAAATTTCCTCATTTCTATAGGTCTATTTGTTTCTTGTTCCTTACCTTTCTACCCTCTGCCTATCTTTTGCTTATTTCTTGCGTTCCCTGTCCATTCGCCCACCTTTTAAAAAATAAAACCCACATAAAACATAATTCTCTTTTAGACTTTTATGATAAGATTTTCAGTGGATTGCTCTGAAGACAAAATGTGTCACCTGAGGCTAGTGGGTAGACCTCCTGCAGAGATACAAACTCAGAAGACCAGGCACTACACCCCCCCCCTCCCAATATGGCCATGTAGGAAGAAAAGTGTCCCCCCCCCCACACACACACACACACACACATTCCACATAATTATATCCCCTTCCCAAAATTTCATTTTCTACTGCCAGTCAACATTGCAGATAGATCTGTCTTATACTGTCACAGAGATAACTCTCTTATGCTGTCACAGTCACCATTGCAGATAACTGTCTTCTGTCACAGACGACTGTCACAGTCAATGTTGCAGATAACTGTGTCTTCTTCTGTCACAGACAACTGTCATAGTCAACGTTGCAGATAACTGTGTCTTCTTGTGTCACAGACAACTGTCACAGTTACCGTTGTAGATAACTGTGTCTTCTTGTGTCACAGACAACTGTCACTGTCACCACTGCAGATAGCTGTGTGTTCTTGTGTCACAGACAACTGTCACTGTCACCATTGCAGATAGCTGTGTGTTCTTGTGTCACAGACAACTGTCACTGTCACCACTGCAGATAGCTGTGTGTTCTTGTGTCACAGACAACTGTCACTGTCACCACTGCAGATAGCTGTGTGTTCTTGTGTCACAGACAACTGTCACTGTCACCACTGCAGATAGCTGTGTGTTCTTGTGTCACAGACAACTGTCACTGTCACCACTGCAGATAGCTGTGTGTTCTTGTGTCACAGACAACTGTCACTGTCACCACTGCAGATAGCTGTGTGTTCTTGTGTCACAGACAACTGTCACTGTCACCACTGCAGATAGCTGTGTGTTCTTGTGTCACAGACAACTGTCACTGTCACCACTGCAGATAGCTGTGTGTTCTTGTGTCACAGACAACTGTCACTGTCACCACTGCAGATAACTGTGTGTTCTTCTGTCACAGTCACCATTGCAGATAACTGTGTCCTATACTGTTGTTTGTTCTTCAGTGTCATTTGCTTTCAGTACCACCCCCAAAGCACAAAGTCAAGAGATACAAAGGTGTTATTACACGCCATACAATGGACAGGAGTATGATTCATAGTAAGCTTCACATAACAATAGCCTGCCTTGTCAACACAAAAAGAAAGAAAAGGAAAATAAACAACAACAACAGAAAAACAGTTTTGTTTTTCAATATTGAAGAAGTGGCAATGCCAAGAAACAGGATCTGAAGATGTACAAGTAGGAGGTATCAGATAAATATTCTGAAGATGCTCTCTCTCTCTCTCTCTCTCTCTCTCTCTCTCTCTCTCTCTCTCTCTCTCTCTCTCTCTCTCTCTCTCTCTCTCTCTCCAAAAGTCCTTGGGATGAGTATAAACCGAGGCCCCCTGTGCGTTCCCACGCAGAACATCTTCAGCACACGTTAAATCCTGTTCCGCTTTTCGTAAGAGTAGGCCATCGTGTGCCAGTGGGAACAGATGATGTTTACAAAGCTGCATACACACAGGGACTGGATGTAAAAATAAAAGCACAAGAGTGCTATCCCATTATCCTCAATATAAAAGAAAAAAAATAAAAGAATAAAATAAATAAATAAATTCACACACACACACACACACACACACACACACACACACACACACACACACACACACACACACACACACACAGCATTGATAGGACACGACAACGACAGAGCACTGAGGCCCAAACCGGAGGCAACTCACCACAGAAGGGATTAACCACACCACCAGAAGCCACGCATGAAGAAAGAAATGAAAAGAGGGTGGGGATGGGGTGGGGGTAGGAGGGGGCAGGGTAGGAGAGAGGGTGTTGCCTGCCAAATTTAATATAAAAAAGAAAAAGAAAGAAAGAAAGAAAGCCACATTGACAAGGTGTCGGAGCAGAGCTGCCAATAAAACTGCCATTGAATGAGGTATTTGTGTGCTCTCTCTCTCACCACCTCCTACCCCCATCTCTGTCTGTTTCTCTGTCTCTGTCTGTCTGTCTGTCTGTCTGTCTGTCTGTCTGTCTCTCTCTCCTCTCTCTCTCTCTCTCTCTCTCTCTCTCTCTCTCTCTCTCTCTCTCTCTCTCTGTGTCTGTCTCTTTGTGTCTCTGTCTATCTCTCTGTCTGTCTCTCTGTCTCATCTCTCTGTCTGTCTCTTGTCCTGTCTCTCTCTAGTCTCTGTCTCTGTTCCTGTCTGTCTCTGTCTCTCTCTGTGCCTCGTATACCCAGAACTGGTAGCCCCCCACCCCCCACCCCAAAGCCTTTTCTTCCTCTTCACCATGAAGTGTTTCAACCTTGCCATGCCCCTAGCTTAACTTAGGCCTGCCCCCCCCCCCCCCCCCCCCCCCCCCCCAACTTGGGCCAAAGAAAAGAACAGAACAGAAAAGAGATGAAGGTCCAGGGAGATAGCCAGTCAGCCATACCCAGTCAGTCATAACGTCCACCCGTACAGTGTTACTACTAGGCCTAGGCCTTTATAATACATCGTACCCTGAATAGCCAGCACCCCACCCCCTCCCTCCGTTCCACTCCCCCTCCCATTCACCCAGTAGTCCTCCTCCACCCCTGCTCCTTCTCCTCTCCTATACCCGCAGTATTCAGCAGTCAGCCTGACACCTTTTCAGCACCTCAGTCCCTAACGCGCTCCTGTTTATGCTTCAGCAGTGTGAGGCGGGGACCATAACCCCGCACCCAGGCAGGGTCGGTCGGCCTGTTGTTGTTCTCTGTTCTTTCAGTCCCTGCTACCCTGCCCTTACCCTACCCTACCCTACCTACACTCTCTCTTTTTCCTCCTTTCATCTTTTTTTTTTTTTTTTGCTTTAGAGCTGCAACGACGACTGTCGCTACATTGCCAGCTAGGCTAGGACCTAGTAGCGCCACACCGCGCCTCTTTCCTCTTAGTGTCTTCTCTTTTCTCTCTCTTTTCTCTCTTCCTAGGCCTGGCTCAATCCTCAGAGGCCTTTTGCTTTTGTGGACCCTGTTTTTCTGCTCCACTCGTCACTTTGGTCCTCCCCAAGCTTTTGTGGGACCCCGTTCAAAATGCCGAGAGGAGCAGCGCTATAAAAACTCCCATCTGAAAATCACCGGCCTCCAGCCATTTAGGCCTCATTTGTCTCATCAGGTGGGGTGAGGGAGGTGGGGTGGGGTGAGGTGAGGGAGGTGGGGTGTCCTTTTTAGTGTGTAGAGCAATGTATGGAGGTGGGGTGGGTGGGGTGGTGGGGGGAAGATTGATCTACTTTTAATCGCCTCTTCCCAGACAGTCTGCTCTCCCCCCCCACCCTCCCTGTACAGGCTGTTGTAAAGCCAGCACCTCCCCCCTACCTCCTCCGGCCTGTTTCACCTTTTCAACAATGATGATCGGGATTCGCCGGTGTGGAGCTTCAACCAAGCTTGTTTTGAAAGCTGCCGAAGGATGTTTTATGAGCGAGGACATCCCATCCCTCAAAATGTATCCTTGAGGTGTTAACAATTTTTGGTGAGCGAGTCCGTGTTGCTATGGGAACGTTTGTTAAGTGTCAAAACTTGC
>CM060328.1:16858816-16903816 GCA_030674155.1 Stramonita haemastoma
TTGGTAAACCAACAGTCAGTGCTCTCTGATGTGATATTTCAGGTCAGTGCACGAAGGGAGCTGGCCCCCCTTTCATCCCCCGAACAGATGAATACACGAGCTAGTGCCCTCAACAAGAAAAACAATCAAACGGGTAACAGGTTTTCCGAATGGGAATGCAGCTACCTTATTGTGGGCAAAAAGGTCGTTACGTAAAATCTCGCTGCTAGTGAGTGAACCTTGGGTCTACCCGGGAATGAAAAATGAAAAATTATAAAAAAAATGAAAATAATCTAACCAAAAAAATTTCTATTCCTTTATAGTCCAGAACAGTCCAGGGAACAGTTAATTTTTAACATTTGACATTAACATTTAACGTGATAATAAATTTTTCCCGGGGTCCGGGAAACAGAGACTTTTACAAAACTGATACCCCGGGGGACTGGTTGAAAAAAAGCATATGTTGTTATTCCATTATTCTCGATACAAAAGAATAAAAAAATAAAAAATAAATAAAAAATAATCCCTTTGGAGAGTTGTTGGGACACTGTGAATGTGTTTTTTTTTATAGTTGAGGGCAGTGTCTTGATCAAGGTGAATGTAGTGGACCCCGTCCCTTTCCTTATTGCAAATTGCACGCAAGGTACAATCGTGTCATCACTACCGCCTTTTCTTTTAAATAAACCGGATTTCATTCTGTATAGTTCCAGGTACGAAGAAAGGAAATGAGTATGCTACACTACACAAACCGGAATTCTTTCTGTATAGTTCCATGTGCGAGGAAAGGAAAGGAGTATGCTACACTACACTACACCACTGACCAAAGCAATGTAAAGTAATCCTTAAGGTGCGAACCCTTTCCATATGCGAGGAGATAAAATGTGAACTACAACACTGACCAAAGCTTTATAAAGGGATCCTGAGGACCAAACCCCTTATAGTTCTATGCCCAAAGTAAGGAAAGGAATGTGTCACACTACACTACAACACTGACCAAAGCAGTAAGTCATGAGAACCAAATCCTTTATAGTTTCATGTGCGAGGTAAAAGATGTGTGCCACAGCACTGACCAAAGCGTTGTAAAGTGATCCGTGAGGACCAAACCCCTTATAGTTCCATGTGCAAAGTAAGGAAAGGAGTGTGGCACACTATACTACAACACTGACCAAAGCAGTAAGTCATGAGAACCGAACGCGAGGTAAAAGATGTGTGCTACAGCGCTGAGCAAAGCGTTGTAAAGTGATCCATAAGGACTAAGCCTTACTAGGAGGAGCAGGGCAGGGCCGGGCCGGGCAGGGCAGGGAGTGTGATGGATGACCGACTGACTTCTGGCCAGGGCGGCTACTATACCAGGCTGACCGCGGTCACCTCCCATTGCACCTGTGTGAAAGGGGAGATAGGTGAGACAGTGACCTCGTCACACCTGCTGGTTTGGCCATCACTCACTGTGGACAGCTCTGCACTGGTCAGTGGTCAGTGGCGGCTTGTATTGTGGTCACTGGGTTAATCGTTGTTGTTGTTGTTGCTTGTTCCCCAGTTTAACACCCTGGGGAAAGTCACCCATAATTATGCACTCTCACTCTTTCTACCTGAATTGGTGGTTAGAGCGTTGTGCATTAAGCTCGCGATCTGCTGAGATGGATTTGAATCCCGATCAAGTTGTTTTTTTTTGCCTGGAGTTAACATCAGTGCCGATTTAATCCCCCCCCCCCCCTCCCAAAAAAAACAAACAAAAAATCCCCCAACAAACAACAAAACAACAACCAAAAAGCAAACAGAAAACAAAAAAAGTTCTCCGAATGATACTAGCTACTATAAACCGAGGTCTCGTGTACGAACGCACGAGGAACATCTAGCGCACGCGATAAAACCAGTTCTGCTTTTCGAAAGAGTAGGCCATTGTGTGCCGGTGGAAACAAACTAGTGACAAATGTGACAAAATCGCACGCCCACGAAATGATTGGATTGGATGGTTTCCAGCAGTGATCGAACCCCAGCCTTCTTGCTTTCTAGACCTGTGTGTTATCGCACCTCCCAACCCTCTGTCTTTCCTTTCAGTCTGTTTCTGTTTCTGTTTCAGTTTACCACCACATAATGAGACACATTGCACCAGAGGTCAATTTTGAGTTATTGACATGTTATCAAACTGCAATAAAATGGCTATACAATACAAAAAAACAGATTGAAAATCGGACAATTCTAGGAAAAGTTATTGCAAGTTAAAATACTAGACTGCAGGAAATGACAAAATGAGATATTGACAAGTTAAGCATCCTAATAGGTGGTCAGAATGAGGGCTTGGGTATTTTAAAAACACGTTTAAAGGCAAAAGGACACAAAATTATGATTTGATATTTCACTATAAGGTAGAATAATGGCTATACTTTAATAATCAATCAAAATATCAAAATTACCAACTTCACCCTACCTGCCTTTAATGGCTCCTAGCGGAAAAGTGGGTTATGTGCTAAGCGACTCATTTCGTGGTGGAGCGCCACATATAAATTCCATTTATTATTGTTATGATGATGATGATGATGACGATGATGATGATGATGATGATGATGATGGTTATCATCATCATCATCATCATCATCATCATCATCATCGTCGTCGTCGTCGTCGTCGTTGTTGTTGTTGTTGTTGTTGTGTTGTTTTATTATTATTATTATTATTGTTGTTTATTATTATTATTATTATTATTATTATTATTATTATTATTATTATTATTATTATTATTATTATTATTATTGTTATTGTTATTATTATTAAATGAATTGGTGAGGATACATTGTCTTTTCTCCCTGTGGGGATGCCGGGGGCATGTCAGCATAAAATAGCATCCCCACCTTCTGGAAATTCTGTGTCAGGAATTCCCTCTTTTCTTTCCCGCTCTTTGTTTCTGCCTTGTTCCTTTTCTTCCTGTCACCTCCTTCTTATTTATTTTCGACCTTCTTGGTGGTTCATTCATCTGCCTTTTTTTCACAGAAATACTTGTAATAATTATAACAATGGTCTCCTATGCCGAAGTGGGATGCGCTGGGTTTGACTTATTAGGTAGGTGCTTAACGGTAGTGTGACGCGATTTCGCTCACATGACAGACAATAATAGCTGCTGTCTGAGCGTTTGACGAAGAAGAAGAAGGAGGAGGAGGAGAGAAGAAGAAGAAGAAGAAGAAGAAGAAGAGAAGAAGAAAGAAGAAGAAGAAGAAGAAGAAGAAGAAGAAGAAGAAGAAAGAAAGAAAGAGAAGAGAAGAAGAGAAGAAGAAGAAGAAGAAGAAAGAAGAAGAAGAAGAAGAAGAAGAAGAAGAAGAAGAAGAGAAAGAAAGAAGAAGAAGAGAAGAAGAAGAAGAAGAAGAAGAAGAAGAAGAAGAAGAAAGAAGAAGAAGAAGAAGAAGAACCCGAGACATCTTGCTTTCTTCACCATTGTGTTAGCCTATTTCTAGACCACCCACCAAATCTCTCTTACTCTTCCTTGCATTTTTTTAAAAGCATGTTCCAGGAGAAAAAGGAGAGGTGGGCATAGTTGGACTGCAGAAGCTTTTGGTTCTGGCATCTTATGTCCAGGGAGTGCTGACCAGTGGCAAAGGGTCACTAGGGACACTGGGGTCAATAGGGACACTAGGGACAAAGCCCACACCAGGGCAGCGTGGCCATTGGCAGGGCAATAGGAGAAAGGAGCGCAGTGCTGTGAGGGTGATAGATGGGGCCCTGCCTGCACTGATTTCTCCGCAGCACGTCTTGTTTGTACTGCACCTGTGCTGTACTGTACTGGTCTGTATGTACTGTGGAGTGGTGTACTGTGCTGTAGTGTACTGTGGTGTAGTGTAGTGTACTGTGCTGTAGTGTACTATAGTGTAGTGTATGTACTGTGGTGTAGGCCATTGTACATGACTGTTCATGCTGGACCCTGTCCAGTGGGCATGTTAGGGGTCATGGTAGGAGACTGCACGTGGCTCACACCTGTGTGACCTTCCCTCCCCTCCTCCCTCATCCATCACTTGTGTCATCTTCACACCTCTCTGTCTCTGTCTCTCTTTCTGTATATGTGTCTATCTCTGTCTGTCTGCCCCCTCCTCTTTCTCTCTCTCATCATCTCCCCATTTTCCCCTGTTGACCGATTCGCCAGGTGTGCCACGGGAAAGGAGATTTCTGGGTCTACGGTGCCGTTCACAGGTTTTAAAAACCTAGAAGCGAACAATACGTGCACTCTCTCTGGCAGGAGGAATGGAACGCTCAGACAGACAATAAACTTTTTCAGATCGCTCCCAACCTGAAAGAGGTTTTTCCTCTGTGTCAAAAATCGAAGGGAAGCAACAGTGCTCACCAGGATACACAGGGGGTCATTCTCACATCACTCACGATCATTTGCTGAAAGGTGAGGGAATCCCATGGTGTGTGACTTGTGACGTGCGGGTAACCACCAAGCATCTGCTTCTGGAGTGTCGAGATGTCCAGGAAATAAGGCGCAAGCATTTTAGTGCAAACTCCCTAAAGATCCTTTTTCGGGATGTTCCACCAGACACTATTTTTAACTTCCTGAGAGAATCCGGCTTTTTCCATCTGATATGAGTGAAAGTGGTATAGTTTGGTCTCTAATAACAAGGTTGTTTTAAGGAATCTGGTTTTGGTTTTTATCTTATTTTATGTGTGATCGATGTGGTTTTCCCCACAACGCGGTGCCCGTCCTGGGCTGACCCTTATGGTTGACCAAGGCATCGTACAAGCAAGGACAGTAAAGTTGGTTTTATACCCTGTTTTAATCTGTATATAGCTGCACAGTTTTAATTGGAGTTTTAAAATTTGACGAGGTCACAGCTCCGATATGGACTGTGTGGTCGGCAGGGCTACAAACAAGACGATTGGATTGGAACTCTTTTACACCTCTGGAAGTCTTTCGGATGAGACTATAAACCGATGCCCCGTGTGCGAACGCACGCAGAACATATTGCGTACACGTTAAATCCTGTTCCACTTTTCGTAAGAGTAGGCCATTTTGTGCCGGTGGGAGAGATGACATTTACAAAACTGCATACACACGGGGACTGTGTGTAAAAAAGCACATGAGTGCTTATTCCATTATCCTCGATAATAAAGAATAAAGAAAGACTGTCGCCTTTACAGGGATAAAGGAATTAGAGAAGAGGAAAGTTCTCTGGCCACCAACCCCCTAAAAAGGATGGTTACAAAGCATGGGACTACTTGCATGCAGTACAATTAATTTAGAATGTGCTTTACTACAAAAGATAGTCTGTAGAAAAGAACGATATTTATTACTACGTTACCTCGCGCAATAGGAGGTGACCATTGCAATTACAATTATCAAGCATGTGTGTAGATTGGGAAAGTGACTATCAATATCTAAAAAAAATGTTGAATTAAAAGAAAACAACTCTAAGCACAGTCAGTGTAAACTTTATGATTATCATGTCGAAGCTATTAAACAAATATGTATATGTCCATCCACAATCATTTTATTTCTTCTTCTTTTTTGTTGTTGTTAAAGTTTTAAAGCGGTATGGAGTGGGCGGGGTGGGGGGTGGGATAAACAAATTTCATTTATTAGTATCAATTCAACTTTGATTTTGTTCACAATCTTACTTACGTTAAAAGCAAGGACGTAACGAAGAGGGTTCCTTTTTCTGTTGTATACTCTTTCTGTTTCTTTTCAGGCTATAAAAAAAAAGAATCCGAACCTTCTTTCTATAGGAATGTGCGAGACAAGTAACTCGAGATGTAAGTCCGTTTGCTAAAGGGTTTGTAAGAAATGCATCGTCCCTTGTGAACCCCATGATCTACGATCTCCTGGCTTTAAAGCGTGCTTGATACATAGGGAAGAGAGCGGAGGAGAAAACGAAACAAAAAGACGAAAAAGACAAATAGGCCTACGACTGAAAAAAAAGGGAATTGAAAGGGGGTAAAGAAAGGATTTAAAAAAAAGAAACTTTAAATTCCACCTGATACACATTTTGACAGCCACAGGCGAGGAGTACAGGGTGGCACTTCACACTCCTTTGAATTTATCCTGCAAAAACTTTGCTTTAAAAAAAGACAAAAAAGAAAGAAATAGAAAGAAAAAGTAGAAAAGAAAGAAAGGAAGCGTGGAAAACAGTGAAGGGAGAGAGCTGACAGTATAACAAATGTCTCCAGTCAGACCTTACTGAATGGCTTCTGTCATGGCGTCCCCGGGCCTCGTTCTGACCTTTCACACAGTGCGCATGCGTGCATCATTAATTGCAACAGATCAGTTCACACGAAACCTTCTCCCTCCTTTTCCCTCCCCCCCCCCCAAAAAAAAAAAAAAATTTCTTCCATCGCTCTCTCTCAACTGGGAGGCACGCACGGGGAGAAAAATGCTGTATCTGCCAAGCTGCACTCACCTCTACCCTGTAAATTGCTTATCGCGACGTGTATCTGATTGTTGCGATTATGTTTATGTCACAGCGGAGATTTCCGATGTCAGAACTGAATGTGTGTGTGTAGCCTATATATATATATATATATATATATATATATATATATATATATATATATATATATATATATATATATAAACACACACATATTGTGTGTGTGTGCATGTGTGTGTGTGCATGTGTGTGTGCGTGTGTGTGTGTGTTTGTGCGTGTGTGTGTGTGTGTGTGTGTGTGTGGTCCTTTAATTCTTTCTCCTGGTGATCGGAGATGGTTTACAGAGAGAGAGAGAGAGAGAGAGAGAGAGAGAGAGAGAGAGAGAGAGAGAGAGAGAGAGAGAGAGAGAGAGAGAGAGAGAGAGACGGTTTTATTATTTCGAGGATAATGGAATAAGCACTCATGTGCTTTTTTACATCCAGAGAGAGACAGACACAGAGGGGGAAAAAAGAAAGAAAGAAAGAAAGAAAGAAAGAGAGAGAGAGAGAGAGAGAGAGAGAGAGGAGAGAGAGAGAAGAGAGAGAGAGAGAGAGAGAGAGAGAGAGAGAGAGAGAGAGAGAGCCAAACAGACAAACAGGCAGAGACAGAGGCAGACAGATGGAGATTTGTAACAAGTCATCCAAATTCAGACAATGAAATAGTTTTCATCTTTTTATTGTTTGTTCATGTGAACGTTAAAAAAAGTCAACAGTTTTCCACATCAAAACATTAGATCTTGCACTCCACCATAGTAAAGATTTTCACACATCATCATCATCATCACAAAATTATCAGATCAGTCTTTAAGATGTTTAAACACATTTATCCATACACACATACTCACACACACACATACACACACACATATATTCACACACACGCACGCGCGCACACACACAAACACATACACAATTGTACACTTACAAACACATGCACGAAAGCATACACACATACCCCAGCCCCCCATTTCTCTCTCTCTTTCTCACACACACTCCATAATTATATATAAAATAAAACTGCCTGAAATCCCAGTGTTTCATTTCTCATTCTTCATTGATAAAATTAAGAATACACTTTACAAATGGGTTCCTGTCACGGGTAACCCACTCATCAACACACACGTCCACAAGTCACATCCTCACAAGTTAAAAAACAACAACAAAACAACAAGACAAACCAACCAACCAAACCATCCTTGTCACAGTTCTGTCTGTACAGATCTACTATGCAAGTCTTTGCCATTTTCTTTTTTTCACACTAACGTATTCACTCGGGGGGGGGGGGGGGGGGGGGGGGGGGGGGGGGGGGGGTTAAAAATTGTCCCATTTCCTCTGTGTGTGGTGTGTGTGTGTGTGTGTGTGTGTGTGTGTGTGTGTGTGTGTGTGTGTGTGTGTGTGTGTGTGTGTGTGTGTGTGTGTGTGTCTGAAACACACACACACACACACGCACACGCACACACACCACACTCATTTGTTGTTTTTTATTCTCTCTTCCCCCTCTGTCTGTCCGTCTCTTTATCTTTCTCTCTCTAAAACAGATAAACACACTCACTCTGTCTGTCTGTCTCTCCCTGGCCCCCCTTCCTCTCTCTCTCTTCCTCCCCGCCCTCTTTTCCCGACCAAATGTACAACGTTACAACGTATCAGTCAGTACAATATCATAATATGAACACTCAGCCCTGTACAACGTTTGGCAAAGTCCTGTCACATTGCAATGATGTAAACAACAGTTGAACAAAACCACCATCTTATTCACAATCCACAAATCGGAAATAAAAATAACACACTAATCTCTACTTCAATGCACACTGAAATACATGCACGCATGCATACACGTTCAGCACATCCTTGACAGCACACACACGCACGCACGCGCGCACGCGCACGCACTCGCACACACACACACACACATACAGAAGACTGCTCAAGAAATCCATATATATAAAAATACATTGCCTTTCTCTCTCTCTCTCTGACTCTGAATCTACCAAGTACTACACATCAATATTTTCTTCCACAATAAAATATTCTACCCAATCTTCTTTCCCTATGAAAATAGATGTTTTATTATTTTAAAGTTCCCAGGCATAATTTTGACCATGAAAACTCTTGTTACAGTGTGTTCTTTTACATGCGTGTTGCACAGTGTTTATAAATCTCTTTTGAACTGAAAGACTTACACTCTGACCACCATCGCACACGGCCTCGAAGATGGGGAGAAAGGCAGGTTTCTTAAGGGATTTGAATCCGAGATCTCTCTCTTGCTTTTGAGACAGGAGCTGAATGAATAAGCCGTAATCGAGATTATCTATTTATCGACTGATAATTTTTTTTAAAAATTGTCCACTTGTTCCCATTAAAAATTTTTTTTTAACATTTATATTGGATGCCATTTATGGGAGTGGAGTGCAAAGGGATGGATGGAGCTTAAATCACTGGCTTTCAAATAAAAAAAATTAAATGCCCCAATAACTAAAAAAAAATAAAAATCTGGAGGAAGGGTGGGTCCGCACAAACAAACAAAAAAGAGGTTACATTAATGGCTCTCCCCCTTCCATTAAACCCCCCCAAAAAAAAAACTTTCCCCTTTTTGCCCTCATGCCACCATCTTCACAATTTTTGTCTAATTTCAATTCAATTTTATTTAAAGAGAGAGAGAGAGAGAGAGAGAGAGAGAGAGAGAAGAGAGAGAGATGAGAGAGAGAGAGAGAGAGGAAATGGACCAAGGTACACACTTAACTCATTTTCTTTGCTTACAGATTTCATAATTAAAACCAGGCCCCAACACCCAGGCAAAGCCCCAAGGGTGTTACATATCCGGGGTTCTGGCGGTAATTAGAATTGAAGTGATGCCAGTTAGGCCTGAATATATTCATTGCAGTCAACCTGTTTCTCTTTCTCTCTCTCCCTCCCTCTCTCTCTCTCTCCCTCCCTCTCTCTCTTTCACTGGATGCAAAAATGCACACCAGTACTTATTCGTTATCCTGGAAATAAAACTCTCTCTCTCTCTCTCTCTCTCTCTCTCTCTCTCTCTCTCTCTCTCTCTCTCTCTCTCTCTCTCTCTCTCTCTGGGCTGTCTGTGTCAACGAACAGATTAATAAATATTAATTAGTGAGTGTTAAACGCCAGACTTCCGCATGTCTGTCGATATTTCCTTTTTTGGTTTCCTTTTTATTTTTCTCTTTGTTACACAGATTTTTTTATACAGCTGCTTAGAATAAAGTAAATTCTGAACCATTTTTTGTTTTTGCATTACGTTATTTGCTTGCTTATTTTAGCGGCATGACTTAGGGCAATTTTTAAAAAATAAAAAAATCAAGAATACCCCCCCCCCCCCAAAAAAAAAAAAAAAAAAAAAAAATTATGAACACATCTGTACATAAAATATTACTGGATGTAGGCAGGTACATAACTTTTCTCTTCTATAATGTCTGGTTTACTTAAAAGGAAAAAAAAGTCTGGGACCAAAAATAGGAGAAAAATGTTGTCTGGCATTATAGTATAACCGAAGATGAGGTATTTTTCAGGTACTTTTGTATGACAATGTAGCTTGTATACATCCTTCCAGTATGAATAATATGAAATCAATTTCATGACTTGGAATACAGTAAAACAGAGGAATACACGTAAAACTATAAAAAAACAACAACAACTGAGTAAACATATATCAGTAACAAATCACGTAAGAACACACAACACTAGCATTGTAGACATTCACGTCTGAGAAGTGAGGTCTCTGACACCTTGCTCCTCTACAACCACATAGGTTATGGGACACCTTTACCTTTTATCTGATGGGTAGAAGTTGAAGTAGTAGAACTATGACAATCGTTTTAAATACTGTCATTTTAAGTAAAAAAAACCACATGAAAAAATGTACTACAAACACATGTAGCCTATAGTTATACGAAAAGACAGCAAAACAAAAAGACAGACGCAAGAAGAGGTATCCACCCTACAGTTTCTTCATCTTTAATAATTTTATAAGGAGTATTAATGCATTGATAAAATTATCATATATATAATTTTGAAAGCTCCGCCTTCACTGCCCAGAGAGAAAGCATTTTTAAATCATTGGAATTCTGTTTACCAAGGCAGTTTCAATTCCAGATATATCATTTGAAAAAAAAGCTGCTTATCTTGTGAAGACCCTGCATCCCAAACTAAAAAATATGAGTGAAGTTATGTAGAGTTTATGGGGTTTTTTAATGTATGTTTTTGGTGTTGGTAATAAAACCATATGTTCGCTTTTCCTAAAATAATCTTAAAAATACCATTAGGTAACATAATAACTATGCTGTGCGATCTAAAACCTAACAATATATACGAGGCGTAGTTTTTTTGTCCCTCAGCTACAGCTTTAAGCTTCACTAATGATGCATATATGACCATTTTTGTCCACCATGAAAGTAACCGCATACCGACTTCAGGAAATGTGGCGTATTTGAAATGCTTTCATAAAATTCCATAAACGACGACCACCACTGTCAATTGTCACACATATGCAAAAGTGGTCATACCGCCTAAACAGAATGTATTGGTTATGTATACAGTACCAAAAATAGCACATGCTGTCCAGTTGTTTCTAAAGGGAAGCAACATGGGTCAACATCTCTCACCAATTCCAATAATATTGACGCAACAGTACCATTTTCCTAAGTCTGGCTAAGTGTACAGAGGTATTGTTTGGGCTTCACTCTTCAAAACATGGAGGAATGCAGCTGTCAAAATAGCGCCTTTCTCTACACCTGTGAGGCAGAAGCTGTTTTGTTTTCCATATTATGAGACAATCTATAGTGCATTATAAATATCAATAATACCTACTTCTGTAAACACAGTTTTGATGCCTAAACAGAAAAAAACAGACAGGTGCCCTGTTTGCAATGGAAAAAAAGGTAGTTATGACTGACGTCTCCGGCATGGTTATAAGGCTGAGGAATTTATTTATTCATTTTATTTATTCTTTTATATCGAGGATAATGGAATAAGCACTCTTGTGCTTTTTACATCCAGTCACCGTGTGTATGCAATTTTGTAAATGTCATCTGTTCCCACCGGCACACGATGGCATACTCTTACGAAAAGCGGAACAGGATATAACGTGTGCGTAAGATGTTCTGCGTGCGTTCACACACGGAGCCTCGGTTTATAGTCTCATCGGAAGGACTTTTGGGGAGAGTGGAGTCAGCACTGATGTTAACTCCAGGAAGAAGAAAAGCAGCAGGACAGTTAAGACGTTCAACTGCCTATCAAGTAACCAATGACGTTCAGGGTTCAATTCCCAGCCTTTCTTCCCAGTTTGGCGACAAAATCGAACTAAATGTCTTCAATTCTTCAGATAAGACTGTTATAAACCGAAGTGTGCACCGTGTGCAAATGCACGCAGAACCTACTGCGCACACGGTAAAAATCTGTTCATGTGTGAGCAAACATATTGCAATCAGTAGCCTCATTTCTGGACATATTGGAAAAGAGGAAATTATTTTAAAGAAATTAATGAAGTGAAGTGATAGTCTTAACTCCACTCTTAACTTCTGACAAAATTACAGGATTATAGACAATTTTCGTGTCTTATAAATGGCTTCAAAAGAAAAGGAAATACACGGTAACGCCAATAAAAACGTGTTGATGGGTAGGTTTATCATTATATTTTGACACCAAACTTTGGACAAACTACTTCGACTTGTGTTTCTCTTAAACAATTTTTAACAGTTTTATGTCATTTGTTGAGAGTCTTGGCAGCAAAAGTGGAATAAGTATGCAGATATTTTTGTTTTAAAAGTGACGTCTTTTAAAGATAATGTTCAGACCTGGCAGTGCTTAAATTATTATTCCGTTAGCAAAGGACAACATACGAAGCACTGAAGATTAAAAATGCATGTTGAAGATTAAAACAGATACACTGAACAAGCACCTGAGATTTCAGTTTGGCTAGGTTCATTGTATTATCCGCCAGTAATATAGCAACTGTTTCAGGACTGCAAGTCACTGAAGATGTGCTACATCAGTGCAGCGCAAATGGAAAAAAATCCAGAAATAATAATGCTGTAGTAAAATCTAATGAAAACTAGAATGAAAAAAGCCCCCCCCCCCCCCAAAGAAAAAAAAGTATTTTCCTCTTTAAAAAAAATGATCTAAGCTTTTTTCTCCCTCAGTCATTAACAGACAGCAACTCAAAAAAATGGGCCTGTGCTCAAACCTTTAACTTTCTGCTTCTTACTCTCCTACTGCTGCTACTTGCTGAGTTGCTCTCACATCTCTCATCCCAAAGTTCTCACAAACTCAGTCTGCATCGCTGTGTAACAGCACTCTCAGAGCCAGCAACAACCTCAGTGGACATTGAGATATCACACGCAATAAGGCTACTACCCAATGTGACCCTGCACTGCTGCCAGGTCTCTTTGGTGGTCTCCCGTGGAGGTGCTTGCACTGATCCGATATAGCAGAACACCTTCGGAGGCTTTATTTATTTATCTATTCTATTTTATTCTTTTATATCGAGGATAATGGGATAAGCACTCATGTACTTTTTTTTTCATCCAGTTCCCGTGTGTATGCAGTTGTGTAAATATTGTCATCCGTTCCCACCGGCACACAATGGCCTACTCTTACGAAATTACAGGATTATAAAAAGGCTCTAAAACTATGTGTGTTTCTTAACCTGAAGGAACAAGACATTGTTCTCAAATTCTGAATGCAACATTTAAAAGCCAACTGGAGTTGGACAATAAGAATTTATACACACACACACACACACACACACACACACGCGCGCCCGCGCACGCACACACACACACACACAAAATTGACAACCATCCATCCTGTCACTCTGGGCAGTCACACAGCTCCAGTGTACACAAAACATAACCACGTCTGCTGCCATGCTTAATAAATCCTCATGCTCTCTCTCTCTCTCTCACTCTAAATGATCACACACCAGTCAACTCACATGAAGGCCGATGTATGTAAAACAATGAAATGAATGATGGGATAACAGACAAAACTTCTATGATCATGTGGGTAATTCATTCCCACACACGAGGATTGAAAAAAAATCACGCATGCTAATTAATGCATGCAGGCACAGAGAATATTTCTTACAAATGTATACTCAGTCACACAAGTTTATACACGCGCACATATATATGCATACTCGTGCATGTACATTTACAGACACACACTTACATACTTATACTACACACACACACACACACACACACACACACACACACACACACACACACACACACACACACACACACACACACGCACACACACACACACACTATCAGGGTTACAAAGTGTATATCACTGCCACTTCAAAATCATACATACATACATACATACATACATACATACATACATACATACATACATACATACATACATACATACATACATACATACATACATACATACATACATACACATCATTCATCTTCAGATCGCTTGTCTACATTCTCCTAGCAGAAGTCTAGGGCAGGCACCCACATACCCACCCATTTCAGCAGCTGAACATCACATGAAGAAAAAAAATATGTCCGAATAAAGTTGTCCATCAGCAACACACAACACAGTACAGACCACTGGCATCTCCGCACCTAGTCTGCTGCACCTACACACAGTATTATGCTCTCTCTCTATCTCACTGATGCCGATTCCCAATGCAGTACATTTTTTACTGCACATTTTTGTTGTTGATGTTGTCATTTTGTCTTTCCCTCTGCGTGCCAAAAGAAGTTTTTTTGTTAATTTTTTTTTTCGTTGCAAGAACAAGGTAGGTGGGCGAAAAGGAAGACAAAGGGATTCATTCAGAAGAGATAGTTTTATTATTCACACACTCTTTAGTATGAGAATTCAAATACAACATAATCTTGTCATGTGCTGATCTCTTTGTGTGAGAATTCAAACACAAATAATTATGTTGTCACACACTCACTCCTCTTTGTGTAAGAGGTTTTAAACACAAAATGTTTTGTCACACAATTTTCGTATGAGATATTACTTACACACCACACACACACACACAACACACACACACACACCACACACACACACACACACTCTCTCTCTCTCTCTTCACACACACACACTCTCTCCTCTCTCACACACACACACTCACATACACACACACCTCTAGGACAATGCTATCACAAAAACGAAGTTCTCCATCTTTCTCACATGAAGTCTGTGTCCAACAACTATAGTTGGATATTAATTTGATCGTCAATAATGGCTCCATCTAACACACATTTCTTTTCTGGATTGTTTTCTTCCATACAGTTACAATAATGTCCTTTATTTACTTTGAACAAACGAGGTACCTGATGTGGATTATCATTGCATGGATTCATATGACACACATGTTTTAGTTTGTGCTATATAAAAACGTACTGTTCATCGAAGAAAAAAAAGAGAAGAAAATCGGACCATCAGTAGTGTGGTGGTTTCACTTTCAGTAGAGGAAGTTACGGTGGGAAATAACTGCCAGGATAATACAGTTTGTTGTCATTCCCTTCAGCCTACAAAGAGATAGTGCCCCCCCCCCAAAAAAAAAAATCAACAAGCAAAAAAACTCCAACCCAACAACAAAACCCTAGCTTCAAAACTTTACTCCTTTTTTTTTTTTTTTTTTTTTTTTTTAATCCAATCAAAGATAACAGTAGCAGGGATAGTCATGAACATAACTGCCTTCCTAACCAATCAAGGCTGATAGGAATCACTTAATTTTTTTACCCAACTAATGAAAATCGAAGGAGGAAATGTTTGTCAATGCTTTGCTCTGACAAAGTAAATGGGAACAAGAAGGAGAAGGCCCCACAAAAAATGACCACTTTATCCAAGAAAGACTCATTAACCCAAGTTAAGACATCCTTCTCTAACAAATTACAGAAGAATTGTAAGATCGCTAACCAATCAATTCAAACTGGGGAAAAGGCGGCAGATATAGGTTAGGTAGATCTGTCTGTGTTCCTCTACACAGTCTGCTGAGAAGATTCCATCACGTGATCTCTGCCTGTAACCAATCCACTTTGAAAAGAGAAAAATCCGGTGAGAGGAACCACAGTCCATCTAGTCCAATTAGAGATCAAGAAACCAGTCACGTGAGGTTTTCGTTCCATTCACTCCAAACCTAGCAATGACGCCAGTTCATCAAAAAATCCTTTACCCATCCACTCCAACTCTAAAGGCGATGGCAGCTCTTTTACACTAAATCCAAACAGTGAGCTCATCCATGATGTCTATCCACCCAGTTCAAAGAGAAAGAAGTAGAAACAGGAGCCAATTCTATCCATCCAATCCAGACAGAAGAGAGAGATGATGAGCCAGTCCACCACAGACCCGTCACACACACCCCCTCCCTCTAACCCATCCTAGCCAGACTGGAGGGAGGAGCCAGCCTCACCTAACAGGAGGCACAGGGACTCCGCCTACCGCCCAGCCACCCCCAAACCCCAACAGTAAGTCCAGAGGAGGGAGAGCACACAGGCCACCCAGCACCACAACCGCTACTGGAGGCCTGCAAGGACGAGGGGGCCGCCCCGAAGAGGTCATCGTAGATCTGGAGAGAAGTCCTGTTGGCCACCTGCGCCATGGAGGGGTCTAACCTCACCACGTCCTGCAGGGCACTCAGCGCCGCCACCGTGAAGTTGGTGTCCCCGGTAGCCAGCAGATCGAACACGCACGAATCGAAGTAGAAATCCACCAGCCCCGCCCTCCGACACGTGTCCTCCGCGTCATGCCGGTCAGCGTCACCTGGGAGCCTTGCAGGCGCAGCACCCGCTCCTTCTTGTGGGCCAGGTAGCGCTTGTAGTCGATGAGCTCGGAAGGAGGGCAGCCTTTGGAGCACAGCTCGGGTTCGGGGCTGTCCGACCCTTCTTCGTGCACGAGGTCTTGGGGCATGTGCATGGCGAAGGTGAAGTAGCGGCCGATCTGGCGCACGATGAGCGTGGTGGCGATGTGCTGCAGGTGGATCTCCACGTGCTTGTTGGGTTCGATCTCCAGCAGCTGTACGCTGTTGTAGTGCCCGTAGTGCGTGTGCCCGTCCACGAAGGCCCCGGCAGCTCGTCCGTCTGCGCCTGGTAGGTGTGGTAGTGCTCCCAGCCACACTCCGGTCTGCTCTTCACGATCACCGTCAGCTGAAACATACGGTATACATGTTATATACAATAATATATACATCACTATTTAGCGCACGTAAAAGAACACACGGCAACAAGGGGGTTGTTCGTATTATATACAATACATACATCACTATTTAGCGCACGTAAAAGAACACACGGCAACATGACCCTGGCAAAATTCTGTAGAAAAAAGCCACTTGATAGGGAAACAAATACAGTTGCATGCGTGCAGGAAAAAAAAATGGGTAGGCGCTGCACTTGTGGCGGCGACACGCTCGCTCTCCCCGGGGAGAGCAGCCCGAATTTCACGCAGAGAAATCTGCTGTGACATAAAGTGGTACAAAATACAAATACAAAATACAGTCAGTGCTGATGAGGCCAGGTACATTATATTTTTTTGCATGCACACACACAGACATGCACGGAGAGACACAGACAGATGGACAACCCGTCTAATATCACAACTTGTGAAAAGAGGTTAAATAAATTGGAACTGACACTGAGACAGACAGACAGACAGCTCACATACATACACATACACACACACTACACACACACACACACACAAAACTACACACACGCACGGACACACACAACTACAACCACCACCCCCACACACACTACACCCCCCCCCCCCCAACACACACACACACACACACACACGCGCACACAACTACACTTCTTTGAATCTTGAATCACACACAAAACCACTTTGCAAACGCACACCCAAGTATTTCCCAAACCAATAAACACACGTTTTAAGACACACAACTCTTCTCCCGACCTGGCGACAAAAAACAATAGAACTCGTGACAGCAACACTCGAGACGTCTCCAAAACCCCAAAGAATGAGAAAACCTCTCTTTAAATCCCAACAAAAAAAATCATGATTTACAATAGGGCTTACTAACGCTAAAACTCGTCTCGCTACGTAGCGTTCTTTCTTTCAACAATGCTATATCTATACAACCTGAATCAAACACACACACACACACACACACACACACACACACACACACACACACACACACACACACACACACACATATATATATATATATATATATATATATATATATATATATATATATATATATATATATATATATATATATATATATATTATATGAGAGAGAGAGAAACAGAGACAGACAGACAGACAGACAGACACAGACAGACAGACAGACAGACAGAGATAGAAAGACAGACAAAAGATCTAATTACCGAATATTCAAGCTATGTATATGAAGGTATTTGTCTTCATAAACATGGCCATAATGGTCTATTCTTTTCTGGGGCTTCTTGAGAACTTTACACTGATGTTGAAAAGCTGTTAGGCGAGAGAAACCCTAACCAAAGCCACATTTCTTGCAATCTGCAAGCAACAAAAGATAGTTCTTGTCTAGTCTCCGAAGCCAAAGAAGACAAAAAGCAATTGTCTGGAAGAAAATACCTGCTTTTCATTGATGGTAACCTTGTTAAAATCTTAGCGACTTCAGAACTGCGATGTTTAAAAGAAGACAGAATAGTTAGAGATGTATGTATGTAGTGGGGTGGTGGGTGGGTGGGTGGGTGGAGGGGTGGAGGGGATGGGGGGGGGGGGGAAACAATTAATGAAATTATTACCGTATCAATGAAATTATTACCACTAAAAGCCATGTTAAAAGGCATGTTAAATGCGTTACTCTTCCTCAGAAAAATGTGGGTTTTTTTTTTAATGGAGAGGGAGGGAGGAGATTTATGGAATTGTATATATATCACTTATCTTTCCTTTTATTTTTTATCTTGGAGAGAAGGGTGACGCCATCTACAATCCTCACACTAATTTATGAAGATACTGAATGAAACAGTGACATAGATCTACCACTTGTATTCCTCTTACACATTTAGCGCAGGCCATTCATTGAGCCAGCTAGTCGGGCACACGCACGCTCGAGGACCACACACACACACACACACACACACACACACACACGCACACACACACACACACACACACACACACACACACACACACACACACACACACACACACGCGTACACAATCAAACACACACACACACACACACACACACACACACACACACACACACACACACACCACGGACGGACAGACAGACAGACAGACAGACAGACAGAGGGACAGACACCCAAAACAAGAGGAGAGAGCTCAGTTATCAGCTCAGGAATGCCCTAGAAACATGTGCAGGAATGCGCATCTGTCAGTCGAGGCATCAACCTTCACTACCCCCCTCCCCCCCCACCCCCACCCCCTCTCTCTCACTCACTCTCTCCTTACCATCCTATCCTCCCTCCCCCTCCAACCCTGGCCCCAGTCTGTCTGGCCAGGCTTACCTCCCCTCTTGAACTTTCACACACTGCTCTAAACCTGAGGGCGTGATACAATCCCACACCTCCTGTGTCGGCGTGTGGGGGGGGGGGGGGAAGAGAGAGAGAGAGAGAGAGAGAGAGAGAGAGAGAGAGAGAGAGAGAGAGAGAGAGGGGGGGGAGAGAGGGAGAGAGAGAGACAGAGACAGACAGGCAGACAGACAGAGACAGAGAGAGACAGAGCGACAGAGAGAGACAGACAGAGAGAGAGAGGGGGTGAGAGAGAGAGAGAGAGACAGAGACAGAGACAGAGAGAGAGAGAGAGAGAGGGTCTTTACTGTAAGGATCACAAGATAAGTTAAGTAACCTCACACCTTTTTATGTAGATAGATCTATATATAATTATCTGGCACTTACTCCTGTTGGGAATTGCAAAAAAAAAAAAAATGATGAGAGATACTGATTTTAAGATTTAACCTTAAAATCTTATCATGGTCGCGCGCGCGCACACACAGACACACACACAGACAGACTGACAAACACACAGACAGACTGACAAACACATACATACATAAAACACAGAGAGAGAGAGAGAGAGAGAGAGAGAGAGAGAGAGAGAGAGAGAGAGAGAGAGAGAGAGAGAGAGAGAGAGAGAGGGGCGAAGAGAGAGAGGTGGGGGAGAGAGAGAGAGAGGGAGAGAGGAGAGAGAGAGAGAGAGAGAGAGAGAGAGAGAGAGAGAGAGAGAGAGAGAGAGAGAGAGAGAGAGAGAGAGAGAGAGAGAGAGAGAGAGAGAGAGAGAGAGAGAGAGAGAGCAAATAGCTACGTACGCAGATTAATGAATAAACAGATGAAATAATAAATACATGAATGAATACATGCAATATACAAAGAAAGAAAGAAAGAAAGAAGCGTTAACTCTATGAACCAACCAGCTTACCCCAAACGACGACTAAAAGTCTTAGGATCAAATTCAACAGGTGTGTGACCGAGAGAGAGAAAAAACCCAACAACACCGAAACATACAAACAAAATAAAACCAAACAAAAACCTGTCTTCACAACGCACACACACACACACACACACACACACACACACACACTACACACACACACACCACACACACACACACCACACACAGAGTACACACAAAAACACACTACACACACACACTACACCCCCGCCCACACACACACACACTACACACACCACACTCACTACATCCCCCACCCCACCCACACCCACCCACCCACCCCCTCACATCACCACACACACACACACACACACACACGCGCGCGCGCGCGCGCACGCGCGCGCACGCACGCACACACACACACACACATGGGGGGTGTTTAAGCCTAATGGTGGGAGCACACGCAAGAAGGCCGTAGATCTTGCCGGAGTCTACAGACAGCCCCTGACCAGAGCGGCAAGAGGCAGCCAACTGAAAACGTCTACCATTACCGTTCTCACCCCTCAGGCCTAGGAAGTGGTAGTAGTATCTATAGAGAAGTGCACACTATAGACTACATTTTTTTTCTGAGGGGGGGAGATGGTTTTTCGGGAATTTCTTTCTTTTTTGTTGTTGTAATTGTTGTTTGTGTTCTTTTTTTTTTTGTTTTGTTCATCGTCACCATCGTTTCACCATCGTTATCTTTTTTTCTGCGTCTTCTTCGTCACCATATTTTTTTTTAATTATCAGCAGCATTAACATCTTCTTCTTCTTCATCGCTACCATAATTATCCTCCTCCTCATTTAAAGTATAATTCATATTCTTCTTCTTTATGATAACCCTAATAATAATTATCATTATTATCATCAGCATCATTATCAGCATCATCACCACCACCTTCTTCATCGTCATAATAATCGTCAAGTCAAGTCAAAGTCAAGTCAAGTCAAAAACACTTTAATCATCCCTGAAGGGCAATTACAATACTGACAGGTATAATGATACGAATCACAATCAAAAGACACTAGATAGCTACATTTCATATTTGTTCAACCATTATTTAATGATTATCATCATTATCAACATCATCATCACCATATTCTTCATGAAAGAAAGCTTCCTTTTGTGACATTTAATTTTTGGTTTTTTGTTTTTTCAAATACAGTGTTAGCAAATGCTAGATAATGACAATCATATATATGCATATCCAGATATACGCATTTCCTGATCTTACTGTTCTTTGTATATATTTTATGCCATTGAGCAGCCATTTGTTTATAAATGGCTATCTACGAAGCCACTACTAATTAAGTGGGATGTTTTTTCGTTCCTTGGCTAGAGTTCAGAAATTCAGTAATGGTGAGTTTTGCGTAAATCGTAAATGACCGTTTTTGCTCACCATGAAGGTAGCCACTGTCAAAGAATCACTTTCATCAACAGTCTCATCAAGATCATTATCCTCATTTCTCACTTCCCTCCTCCAAAAGCAAAAAACAAAATCCTGAAAACTCTTTAATGTTCAAGAAAAAATGTCATGCAGCACAAGTTTTTGTCACTGATATTGGGCGTTCCACCGCTGAACATTCTAGAGGTCATCCAAAACAAAAAAACCCACTCTGTCCCACTCCTCACACCTGGGAATCACTGGGAGACATGCCAACTTCGACAGCTAAAAATGCGGAGCACGTGTAACACCACCATCAACAACACCACCACCACCAATAATAATAATAGTAGTAATAGTGATAATTAAATAAAAATGGCACAAATAATGGTAAAAAATAATTCCCGTATATATGGCAATACCCAAATAATAAAGGTGCAAAGCGCACCGAACGTACACTTTCTTCTCTCTGCCCCCCCCCCCCCCCCCCCCAAGCCCCTCCCCCCCTCTTCACCCACCATCCAAGGTGTAAATTAAAGAAGCACTTGTCATTCTTTCCTTTTTATCCCTTGTCATCCCATTAAAATTTATATAAAATTATCTGTCTGTCTGTCTGTCTGCCTGCCTGCCTGCCTGCCTGCTTACCTGCCCACCTTTCTTTCTTTCTGTCTGTCTCTCTCAACTGCCTTCTTTTTTTCGAACACGTTTCAAGCATGTTGACTTTTGTATTGTACAAGTCTTGACAAAACAAGTAAGAGTCTTGCGCGCGCGCGCGCGCGCGTGTGCGTGCGTGCGTGCGTGCGTGGTGTGTGTGAGTGTGTGCGCGCATGTGTGTATGTGTACTGGTGGTGTATGTGTCTATCAGTCTGTCTGTCTGGATGTCCGACCATCCGTCTGCCTGCGTGCCTGCGTGCCTGCCTGTCCGTCCGTCCGTCTGCCTGTCTGCCTGCCTGTCCGTCCGTCCGTCCGTCTGCCTAAATAAGTGAAGAAAGAGGAAGGGGGAGGGAGGGGAGGTGCACTGGTTAACCCACCAGCTGCATTCCAACCCCTATGCTACCACAACAACAGCCACCCGTCCTTCCCTCCTTCCTTCCTTTCTTTCTTTCTTTCTTTCTTTTCCTCCCCTCCCCCCTCTCCCCCACACCTCCTCCTCCTCCCTTCCTTTCTTTCCCACACGCCACTGACCCATTTATCACTGTGCTGTGGCAGCAGTAGGAGCAGGAACCAGACCCCTGGAGTAGTGTGCTGTACTGCACTGCTCTCCTCCTGTCAGGGGATCTATTGCACCCCTCATCTCATCAGGCTACCACACTTCATATTCCATAGTTACTCTACTCCCTCTACTCCTTCCAACCTCCCTCCTCTCTCCCTGCTTCTCTCTCTCTCTCTCTCTCTCTCCTCTCTCCTCTCTCTCCTCTCTCTCGCTCTCTCTCTCTCTCTCTCTCTCTCTCTCTCTCTCTCTTTCCACCCACCCCTCTCCTTGACATATGTGTGTGTGTGTGTGTGTGTGTGTGTGTGTGTGTGTGTGTGTGTGTGTGTGTGTGTGTGTGTGTGGTGTGTGTGTGTGTGTGTATGTCTGTGTGTGACTGTGTGTGAGGAGGAGAGGAGAGAGAGAGAGACAGAGTCTGTCTCTGTCTGTCTGTCTGTCTCTCTCTCTCCCCCTTCCTCTGTATCTCACTGTGTCTATAACTGTTTCTTTGCATTTTGGTTTGCGTTCTGGTACATAGAAAATGGTTTCTTCGGTTACTTTCGCATGTTTACATTTTATAAAAGCCTTTTTTTCTGTTTGTCATTCAAGCAAGATAATGATAAAAGAGTGAGAATGAGCGAGTGAGAGAGAGACAGAGATAAGAGATAGATGGATAGATAGAGAGAGAGAGAGAGAGAGAGAGAGAGAGAGAGAGAGAGAGAGAGAGAGAGAGAGAGAGAGAGAGAGAGAGAGAGAGGGACGGAGAAAGGGGGGGACACTAAAGCACTGAGTCGACCCATTTGAAATTGATGGCTCTGACGCGAAAGGTGTGATTTAAAACATGAGAAAGGGTCACAACCTGTGAGAATTTAACACCTGCAATTTGGTAAACCCTTAAAACCACACAAAACTGCCTCCTTAAAACAGAAGTTCGGAATAGATTTCAGTATAATTTTCTACTCTACATTTCACCACTGACGCGAAAAGCATGATTAAAAAAAAACACCCAAAAAAACAAAATCTAACACACACACAAAAGCACACCTTGGGGACAATTTGACACCTGCAGTTGTGGGGTTTTTCTTTAAAGCTTTATAACCCCCCCCCCCCCCCCCCCCCCCCACAAAACTAGTTCCCTTAAGTAAAGGATCAGAAGAGTTTCAGAATGTTATTTGCGTTGAAATATTGGTTTGAAGATGAAAGAAGAAGTATTTTGTGAATTTTTGTCTTCTTAAAATGCTGTAAATCTTCTTGTAAACAAAAATATGGGGCACCCAATTCCAAAAAAAAAAAAAACCCAAATCGGGAGACATTTGATGATAATGAAAATTAATATTTCTAGACCTAAATGCTTTAAACAAAATTTTATTATATCAAAACAACAGAGCAGCGATACATAAAATATGAGTACAACATTGATATAACTTTATAAAGAATAGGTTAGAAAATATGTAAAAAAAAAAATCATTTTCAATAGAAGTAAAACAATACATTGCTTCACAAAAAACTGTTACAACCGACCAGGCTGTGAACATTTCAGCCATTACAATGAAAGCCATGCATACCTTGTCCAAATAACTGTAGGACCACGCGTGGTGCTGAAAGCAAAGGGCTGGTTATCAGAAACTGTTGCTGTTCAGCTTGTATTAATCAAAGCCTCAGCGAAGATTTTTCGATTAATGGACTAACAGTAACAAACACTGCTGGACAGGATAGCCTAGTGGTCAGAACATTGCGCTCGCAATTTGACGACCCGGGTTCGATTCCCGGTCGAGGGGATTTTTCCTCTGGAGTTAACAGTGCTGTCTCTACTCCCTCCAAAAATCCTTCGGATGAGACTATAATTGTATAAACCGAGGCCCCGTGTGCAAACTCATGCAGAACATCTTGCGCACAACGTTAAATCCTGTTCCGCTTTTCGTAAGAGTAGGCCATCGTGTGCCAGTGGGAACAGATGACATTTACAAAACTGCTTACACACGGGGACTGGATGTAAAAAAGCATATGATTGCTTATTCCATTATCCTCGATATAAAAGAATAAATACTAAATAAATAAATAAATAAATAAATAAATAAATGCTGGAGTAGAAGCGTTACACACAATTCTGGCAAGCACGAGTAGCTGACATGTTTACTGGTTGACTAAATGCCTGGTTGAACACTTGCCGTATTAGTTCATTGGTCCAGCTCTTGCCTTGATAGCTTAATTGGTTGAGCACACATTTGCAGCATTACCTCATGGGTTAAATACTTGGGTTGTGTGCTCATTAACTTGCTGTTGTGTGCTCGTTGGTTTACTAAATTAATGGGAAATCTCTGCTGGGAGGTGAATTTAATCACAACAATAACTGGTTGGTTTGATTTCTTGCCTACTTAATTATTTGTTGAGCATTTTTCTTGTTAAAACACTGGTTGATCACTTGCCTCATTTGGTCACTGGTTGAGCAATTGTTTTATCACTCATTGGCTGAGCACTACACTTACTTTATTTATTATTTTAATTTATGCTCCCCTTCCTCAGCAACCAGTTGCAAGTCGCTGAATATCATAGGTAATATACAATAACTTAATGCGCTTGAGTTGCACAACCTATATCTGATATTTCCGAAGGAACTTTGATTCCTAAGCACTTGCCTTGCTAGTAACTGGATAAGCAGTTGCCTTGACAGTCACTGGTTAACACTTGCCTTGTTAGTTTACTGGATGAGCACTTGCTTTGCTATCCATTGGTAAAGCACATGCCTTGTTAGTACTCATTGGCTGAAGCACTTGCCTTTGAAATTAGTTGGATGAGCACTTGCCTAGTTAGCTGAGAGGCTGAGCGTTTTCCTTCTTACTGCAATAGCTCATTGTTTATTGGCTGAGCATTTCCCTTGTTACTGTTAGCTGACTGTTTATTGGCTGAGCATTTCCCATGGTACAGACAGCTCACTGTTTATTGGCTGAGCGTTTCCCTTGTTACTGTTAGCTGACTGTTTATTGGCTGAGCATTTCCCATGGTACAGACAGCTCACTGTTTATTGGCTGAGCATTTCCCTTGTTACTGTTAGCTGACTGTTTATTGGCTGAGCATTTCCCATGGTACAGACAGCTCACTGTTTATTGGCTGAGCGTTTCCCTTGGTACTGTTAGCTGACTGTTCATTGGCTGAGCGTTTCCCATGGTACTGTTAGCTGACTGTTTATTGGCTGAGCGTTTCCCTTGGTACTGTTAGCTGACTGTTTATTGGCTGAGCGTTTCCCATGGTACAGACAGCTCACTGTTTATTGGCTGAGCATCTCCCTTGTTACTGTTAGCTCACTGGCTGAGCACTTGCCTTGTTAGTATCTATTTATTTATTTATTCTTTTATATTGAGGATAATGGAATATGCACTCATGTACTTTTTTTTACATCCAGTCCCCATGTGTATGCAGTTTTGTAAATCTTCTCATCTGTTCCCACTGGCACACAATTGCCTACTCTTACGCGGAACAGAGTTTAACACGTGTGCAAGATGTTAGGCGTGCGTTACCACACGGGGTCTCGGTTTATAGGTTTATAGTCTCATCCAAGGACTTTTAGGGAATTGGAGCCTGCACTCAGTGTTTGTTACTGGTTGGGTGCTGTACTGTAGGCTACTTATTCCTTACTCTAAAGGTTGGGGCTGGTACCTTAACTACGTTTTACAATTAAATGTTGGCACTTCAATGCTCAGCTTTGTGCACTGTTGCTCACGCACTCGCACGCACGCACACACACACACACATCTCCGAACAAAACATCCTTTGCATCATAACCAGCAACGCGTAAGTAATCAAAAAATTGCACATGGTAAACAACATAAGCACCCTGTTTTGTGGAGAACACAAATCCTATACCACCTCCCCTTCTGCTTTATTTACCCTATCCTCCACCTCGTCATTCACACACACACACACACACACACACACACACACACACACACACACACACCACACACTCTCTCTCTCTCTCACGCACGCACGCACGCACGCACGCACGCACACACACACACACACACACACACACACACACACCACACACACACACACACACACGCACACTCTCTCTCTCTCTTTCTCTCTCTCTGTCCCTACACAAACACACACTCTGCCTTTCCTCTCTCTCTCCCTTCTTCCTCTCCTCTCTCCGACTGTTTCTGTTTGTCCATCTGTCCGTCTCTCTGTCTGTCTCTCTGTCTGTCTGTCTCTGTCTCTCTCCCCTCCCCCCCCCTCCTCTCTCTCTCTCTCTCTCTCTCTCTCTCTCTCTCTGAGTCTCTCTCTTTTCCCCGGGGCAGAGAGGAAAGCGCGGCGCACGCCACACCTGGGCCTGGTTGTTTGCTCCTGGATGTGATAGGAAGATGGATGGCCCCATCACTCACTCTAATGCCCTCCCAGTCCTCTCCCCTATATGTCTGGTCCTTAACCGCTAACATTGTCCTTCAGTGGTGAGAAACGTCACCTAGTAAATAAAAAATGGTACGTTTTGGTGTTTTATATGATTACTTTTGAAATATGCTTTTGAAATGGTCGGTACTTCTTTTATTGTTGAAACAAAGTTTGTTTTTTTTTTAATTCAGAACGTCATACATATTCATATTATAATTATATTATTCATGTGTAGCAACACACACAACACACACAACACGCGCACGCACGCACGCACACACACACACAAGAGCACCCAGAAGCCCAACATTTATAGTGTACATAATGATTATGTCCGGCTTTTACATTAAGCAGGTTGTAGACATGAATAATGACACTTTTGTATTCATTAAATCCATTATCTTTTTTTTCCCAAAAAAATTACTATACTGCTTCCTGCTTAATTAAAAGAGAAAAAAGGGTAAGGATGATATGTAAGTTGAAGTTTTAAGGAAAAAAGTAGGGGGAAAAATATATAAAGTGAACAATGAAGAACAGCAAAACCGTTGAAAGGAAATGGAAGGAAGAGAGGTAAGGGGATAAAACATCACAGAGCGTTCCATTTTTAAACCCTTCTTTTCGATATCACAGTTGATGTGAGCGCAGAATCCTATGAATTTGTTTTCTTGGTGTTTTGTTTGTTTGTTTACTTCCTCTTCTTTATTTCTTTAAAATAATTTCTGTTCATTGCTTCGTAATTTGACGTATTTATAACAAAATTCAACGAAAATAGGAAAACAAATTACCACCACCAACTAAAAAAAAAAAAAAAAAAAAAAACCCAATGCCAATACATTCAAAAATGTGGTACTGCTACACCTGACCAGACTTTCTTTTTTACCTGCTAAGGACAGGAGACCATTAGTTTCACGACATCATACCTGTATCTTCTCCTAAACCTCGCCCCCCCCCCCCCCTTCCCCCTTTTTTCACAGCTTCGTTTCGGTCCTCTTAAGCTAAGGGCTCTGTCACAAGGGAAGGCTGTTTCTCATGAACACTTGCTTCAATTCTTTACTCCATTAAAGCATTTCTATGCTGCTTCTCTAAATTCAACAGTGTCACACAAAGTGAGTATGAGTTGTTTTTTTTTCAAATAATGCCCGCATACAGTTTGAACAGATGGATGAATGTTTATTAATGAATGGGTATTTACTATATAAAAGGTGCATGCAGTAACAATGTTCCACTCAAACATAGTCCGTTTATATTCATAAAATGGGTGAATATTTATACTGAGGTGCAGTAGCAATTTTCCACATAAGACATAAGCAGTGCTCGAAGGGCCCAGAAGTGAACACACATAGAACACATAATTATTCCACTTTCCAGCTTCCACACTAATACGCAGACGTCCCTTCCTCAGCTACAGCAAAACTCGATCTAGACAGTAAACGGGAGTTCTGCTTTAAGCTTTACGGATGAAGTGATCTTAAATGAGAAGTTTTTGAAAGATGAAATTTCTTTTTTCTGGTTGGCGATTCAAATAAAAGAACCCACGGCAACAAGAGGGTTGTTGCTGGCGAAATTCTGTTGAAAAAAGCCACTCTGACAGGAAAACAAATACAGTTGCAGACAGGAAAAAGGAGAAAAAAAAAAAAAGGTGGCGCTGCACTTGTTGCGCCGCGCTCTCCCCGGGGACAGTAGCCCGAATTTCACGCAGAGAAATCTGCTGTGACATAAACTATAAAGTTTCGCCATAATATACTTGAAAGTCTGTTCTTCATACCACGTTCCACGGGGAAGGATAGCCTAGTGGTCAGAACATTGCGCTCGCATTTGAAGACCGGTTCGAGTCGGTCGAGGAATTTTCTTCCTGGAGTTAACATCAGTGCTGACCACTCTCCCAAAAGTCCTTCGGATGAGACTTTAAACCGAGGCCCGTGTGCGAACGCACGCAGAACATCTTGCGCACACGTTAAATCCTGTTCCGCTTTCGTAAGATAGCCATCGTGTGCCGGTGGGAGCAGATGACAAATTTACAAAAACTGCATACACACGGGGACCGGATGAAAAAGCACATGATTGCTTGTTCTGTTATCCTCGATATAAAAGAATAAATAAATAATAAATAAATAAAGACGCACGAAGTTTAGACAGTAAGATGGGAACATTGCAACAGAAAATCAATCACATAGTAGTGCATTAATTAAAGTATCTACAAACAGGTGAATATCTAGGGTGAACTCTTTTTTTTTTGGGGGGGGGGGGGATGCTATTTTTAATGTACACTTTTGATAGATACCTATAAAGATTTGTTAAATTGAAGTTTTCAATAGCAGCAAAAAAAAGTCGCGCCCGAATATCTATATTTCTTTTATTACCTAGAATTTCCTTATAGTTTTTTTTATATACACGGTTAATTTCGATACCTACTATAAACTTTCCATTAAGTATTTTTCTACAAACTGATAATTTCATTATCCAATATAAGTTGTGAAGCAATTATTTACAAAACATCTGTAATTGTGTTAACTTTCAACATGAGTTATCCATTCGATTAATCAAGAAATTGTTGATTTCATTTTTCAAAATAAGTTCTCAAGTGGGTTAATTTTTATTTATTTATTTTTTTTTTTCTTTTTTATCGAGGATAATGGAATAAGCACTTTTTTACATCCAGTCCCCGTGTGTATGCAGTTTTGTAAATCGTGTCATCTGTTCCCACTGGCACACGATGGCCTAGTCTAACGAAAGGCGGAACAGGATTTAACGTGTGCGCAAGATGTTCTGCGTGTTAACATTATTCAAGTGATCTGTGCTAATAATTGTCACATAAATAAAAACATTAAACATCATCTTAAAATTCAAATGCCAGAAGGGGCATCAGAGATAAAAGAAAATCCCTCAAAGAAATGAGATTCAAAGATCAGACATTTTTGGATTGAATCAAAGGGCATGGCATATAGCAACAAAATCGCGCGTTTTTAAAAAAAAATTTAATCAACCGTTTTAACCCCCTCAAAGTGACAAGGGCCTTTATTCCTGACTGAAAACGCCTGTTGGCTACTACACTAGCAGTAAGTAGGCTATACCATACGTTGTCTGAATGTTAATACAGGGCTTCCCTCTGCAATGTACACTGTATGGTTGGTTGGGGCGGGCGACGGGGTGGGTGAGATGGACGTGGTTGGAGGAGGGGGGAGGGGGATGAAAGATTTTGCCTGGCTGCTGTTATATGCGTTGTGCTCCAGCAGTCTGTCATGTGATGTTGCTGGTGTTGCCGCCGCCTTCAACTTCTTTCAGACTCGCTGTCATGTTTTATTCCACGTCATCACCAACCACTGCCCGTCTGCCATGTTCCCTGTCATGTCATGTCATGTCTCTTCCCCAAGCCGCCCGCCCTCCCAGGCTGTCTGTATTATACCGCCAGTAAGGTTGGAGTGTGTGAAAGAAACCTGTGTAGTGGTGCTTTTCTGCTGATACACGTCTCGTGAAGTTTTATTGTTAATGCATTATATGGTATATTATCATCGATACAATGTGTTTCATGGAGCTGTATTTCAATCATGTTATCATAGATATCTTTTCTTCTTCTTTTTCTTCTTCTTCTACTTCTTCTCCACACCACCACCACCACCACCACCACCACCACCCCCACCACCACCATCATCATCATCATCATCATCATCATCATCATCATCATCACATCATCATCATCAAGGCAGAAACGAGAGGGATAGAAAGGGGGGATTTCTAAGCACATAATTTCCAGAAGGTGTGGGGACGCTTTCTATATTGACAAGTGCACGGCATCCCTACTTTGGATTCATATAAAAACTACGGATTAATTGAAGGCTGTTTACGCGTGCCAAAAACGAATCCCATACTAAATAACTGGGGGACGGGATAGCCTAGTGGTCAGAGCAATCGCTTTCCATCGGCCAAGATTAAGCAGCATCGAGCGTGGTTACCAATTGAATGGGTGACCGTTTGCGCGCCTTGGCTTCAGGACAGTTCCCCAGTTCACCCAGCTGTAAATGGGTACCTGACCTCTTTAGGGTCAGGGAAGGTAAAGCAGCGAGGGAGAGGAGATGGGCGCCGCCCTCAATATGCTGGCCCCTAGAGAAGCTGAGGTCTCTGATGCCTCGCTCCCCTACGACCACATAGGTTATGGAATCGTTTATTTCTCTTATCCATTGTCCAGCTCTAGCTGACCACAAGGGGCTCTCTGATGCGTATGCAATGTTGTGGGGGAACTATTTGTCGATGACGATTTAAAACAAAGCCAATAGTTCAATGACAACTGGTGATACCAGTCTTAACACATACCGAACTGCGATACAACACTGAAAGAAAAAATGAAAAACCTAAAACAAAAATACTAAATAGCCCCCCCCCCCCCCCCCCTTACAAAAACTTAACTGAGCAATAAAGAAGATGATAGAGCCCTAACCAACGAAACAAGCGTACAAACAAAATAGTTGATATTGAAAACACGCACACACACACGCACACACACACACACTACATGTATTTATTTATTTATTTATTTATTCTTTAATATCGAGGATAACAGAATAAGCAATCATGTGCTTTTTTTCATCCGGTCCCCGTGTGTATGCAGTTTTGTAAATATTGTCATCTGTTCCCACCGGCACACGATGGCCTACTCTTACGGGGACCGGATGAAAAAAAGCACATGATTGCTTATTCTGTTATCCTCGATATAAAAGAGTAAATAAATAAATAAAAATAAAAGCGGAACAGGATTTAACGTGTGCGCAAGATGTTCTGCGTGCGTTCGCACACGGGGCCTCGGTTTAAAGTCTCCTCCGAAGGACTTTTGGGGAGAGTGGAGTCAGCACTGATGTTAACTCCAGGAAGAAAATTTCCTCGAACGGACGAGAGAGAGAGAGAGAGAGAGAGAGAGAGAGAGAGAGAGAAGAGAGAGAGAGAGAGAGAGAGAGAGAGAGAGAGAGAGAGAGAGAGAGAGAGACAGACAGACAGACAGACAGACAGACAGACAGACAGACAGACAGAGACAGAGAGAGACAGAGAAGAGAGAGGCTAGAGAGAGAGAGAAATAGAGAGAGAGAGAGAGGGAGGGAGGGGAGAGAGAGAGAGTGTGAAAAAAACAAACATAGAGAGACAGAGACAAAAACAGAGACAGAGAATCTCAGTCAACACACAAAAGCAGAGGACAGCAAAACTAACAGACATGACTCCAAGGAGACAGTACAAAGAAAAAACAGCTTTGGAAAAGTCCAAGTCAAGCCGAAAAAAAGAAAAGAGCACAGACCTCCACCAAGCACATGCAAGCGCGCCCCCGGACACACACCACACACACACACACACACACACCACACACACACACACACACACACACACCACTCTATTTTATTTTTTTCTCATTATTATCATTAGCAGTTGACTACTCTATTCAACCGTGTTTTGGTGGTGTGTGTTTTATTTTCTTCTAATTTCTATGGATATTACCGCAATATTGATTCTCTTTCAGATGTTTTTATTTATTTTGAGTTATTTTTTAAATTAATTTTCTTCGACTGAAGAGGGCTGGACATGTAAAATAAAATTTAAAAAAACCTCTCCAAAAATGCAATGATGTGTGCTTATTCCTTCCCCTCAATAAAAAGATTCATTCAGCCATTAATTCTTTCGTTCATTCATTCATCCCTACCTTCTTCCATTCTTAAATTTTTCATTCCTTCCCTCTTCATTTTATTCATGTATACATTCACTCATTCATCCTTCATTCATCTCTGCTTTCTCCCGTTTATTAATTTCTTCCTTCCTTCTTCACTTATTCATACATTCATTAATTCCTTCACTCATTCATTCATCCATGCCTTCTGTCATTTTTGGTTTTTTTTGTTGTTGGTATTTTGTACCAATTTATTAATTTCGTTTCCCCTTTAGTCATTCATTCATTCATCCCTGCCTTCTCCCGTTCATGAATTTCTTCTCTCCTCCATTCATTCATCTATCCATCTATCCACCCACCCAGCCATCAATTCATCCTTCATTCATCCATCCTTTTTTCATTCATCCCCTCTCTCTCTCTCCCCTCCCCTCTCTCCTCTCTCTCTCCCTCCCCCACTCCCTTCCTCCCTCCCCTCTCTCCCTCCCCCTCTCCCTCCCCTCCCACCCTCTCTCCCCCTCCTCCTCCCTCCCTCTCTCTCTCCCCCACTCCCCCTCACCTTGCTAGTAGCAGTAGCATCCCCGGCAGCGCCCAAGACAGGCAGGTTGGTGACCTGCACGGTGAGGTGCTGGTTGTTGACCAGAGGCCAGGCGCCCTTCACCCGGCACGTCTGGAACTGCCGGTCGAACGTCCTCAGGTGGGGGTCCCCGAAGAGCCCGCAGTGCCCCAGCTCCTGCCCGCCCAGGTAGCGGCACTGGTCGGGCACCTGGCGGGGCCTGGGCGACCCCTGGCGCGCGGGGTCCACCGTGGGCCCGTGCACGGAGCAGTTGAACTGCTGCATCTGCTTCTTGACGCCGTTGCGGATGCTGTAGAAGTGGATGTTGCCCTGGCAGGCCGAGGAGCTGCTCTTGGTGCCTTGGATGCACGCCCAGTACGTCCTCAGAGCCACGCACATCGATTTTCGATCCAGACCCACACCCCCTTCCTCCCCCACACCTCCGACTCCTCCTGCGCCGGCCAGCCCCCCGGATCCTCCCATAGGGGGCGCGACGTGGTCGTTGTTGTTGTCGTTGTCGTTGTTGCCGGCGTTGGCGTTGTTGTTGTTGGAGGGTTGGAGGGAGTTTTTGACGGAGTGGAACTGTTCGAAGCACTGGTCGATCTGGCACTGGCCGTTACTGCCGCTGCTGCTTTGGAGGGAGAAGCCTGACACTGCAACAGTCACAGTGATGATACATGATGGGTTTGTTTGGTTCGGTGATATCTACAGAAATATGGGTTTGGTTCGGTGATAAAAGAAAGGTTTGGTTCGGTGATAAAAAGAAAGGTTTGGTTCGGTGATATATAGTAAGATGTGTTTGGTTCGGTGATATATAGTAATTGAGGTTTGGTACGGTGGTAACTGATATACAGAAGATACTAGGTTTCGTTCGGTGGTATTCTAAGATGGGTTTAGTCGGGTGATATATACAGGAAGATAGGTTTGGTTCGATGATATTCAGTAATATGTGTTCGGTTCAGTGATATGTTTGGTTCAGTGATATGTAGTAAGATGTGTTTGGTTTGGTGTTATACAGTAATTGAGGTTTGGTACGGTGATAACTGATATACAGAAGATAGGTTTCATTCGGTGATATTCTAGGATGAGTTTGGTTCGGTGATATACAGTAAGATGTGTTTGGTTTGGTAATAAGATAGGTTTGGTTCGGTGATATATAGTAAGATGTGTTTGGTTCGGTGATAAGATAGGTTTGGTTCGGTGATATATAGTAAGATGTGTTTGGTTCGGTGATAAGATAGGTTTGGTTCGGTGATATATAGTAAGATGTGTTTGGTTCGGTGATAAGATAGGTTTGGTTCGGTGATATATAGTAAGATGTGTTTGGTTCGGTGATAAGATAGGTTTGGTTCGGTGATATATAGTAAGATGTGTTTGGTTCGGTGATAAGATAGGTTTGGTTCGGTGATTTATAGTAAGATGTGTTTGGTTCGGTGATAAGATAGGTTTGGTTCGGTGATTTATAGTAAGATGTGTTTGGTTCGGTGATAAGATAGGTTTGGTTCGGTGATATATAGTAAGATGTGTTTGGTTCGGTGATATATAGTAAGATGTGTTTGGTTCGGTGATATACAATAAGAGAGGTTTGGTTTGGTGATTTTATAAGATAGGTTTGGTTCGGTGATATAACGTAAATAGGCTTGGTTCGGTGATACACAGCAAGATTTGGTTGGTGATATAGGCCAGATATTTAGATTATGTTTGGTTTGATGATATACAGCAACAAGATAATGTTTGGGTTGATGATATACATGAAGACATGTTATCTTCAATATGTTTCGCTTTATAGAAAATCAACAAGGAAAAAAGTACATGAAGTTGTTGTATTTTACAATGTTCTACCTTTTGGATTGGGTTTTTTTGCAATCCCCAGCATACATCTAGTCACGGGTAACCGTGAGGTATTATTTATTTATTTATCTATTCTTTTATATCAAGTATAATGGAATAAGCAATAAGGTGCTTTAAAAAAAATCCAGTCCCCGTGTGTATGCAGTTTTGTAAATATTGTCATCTGTTCCCACCGGCACACAATGGCTACTCTTACGAAAAGCGTAACAGGATTTAACTTGTGCGCAAGACGTTCTACTAGACCACAGCAGACGCAAAGGAAAGTGGTAGAGGTGTGTGTGTGTGTGTGTGTGTGTGTGTGTGTGTGTGTGTGTGTGTGTGTGTGTGTGTGTGTGTGTGTGTATGTGTGTGTGTGTGTGTGTGTGTGTGAGTGTGTGTGTGAGAGTGTATGTGTGTGTATGAGTGTATGTGTATGTGTGTGTATGTGTGTGTGTGTGAGTGTGTGTGTGTGGGTGTGTGTGTGTGTGTGTGTGTGTGTGTGTGTGTGTGTGTGTGTGTGTGTGTGTGTGTGTGTGTGAGTGTGTGTGTGTGAGTGTGTGTGTGTATGAGTGTGTGTGTGTGTGTGTGTGTGTGTGTGTGTGTGTGTGTGTGTGTGTGTCAGACGCAGAGGAAAGTGGTAGTGGTGGCTGTAAATGTTGTGTGTGTGTGTGTGTGTGTGTGTGTGTGTGTGGTGTGGTGTGTGTGTGTGTGTGTGTGTTGAGAGAGAGAGAGAGAGAGAGAGAGAGAGAGAGAGAGAGAGAGAGAGAGAGAGAGAGAGAGAGAGAGAGAGAGAGAGAGAGAGAGAGAGAGAGTGTGTGTGTGTGTGTGTGCGTGCCTGCGCGCGTGTGCGTGTATGTGTGTCTGTGAGTGTGTGTGCACGCACGCGTGCGGTGTGTGGGGGCCGATGTGTGTTTGTGTGTGTGTGTGAATGTGTGTGTCAAATGAATATATTTGTGTGTGTATGTGCATACGTGCGTGCGTGCGTGCATATGCATGCGTGCATATCGATCTGTCTGTCTGTGTGTTAAGGGGGGCTGGCTGCTTGCTGTCTTTTGATGGTGGGCATTGAGTCGTGAGCGTTGCTGCTGATTATATGAAGGCTGCTAGCTAGCTGAGGAGTGAAAGAGTATTGAAAGGCAAGGTAGCGGAACAACACACACACCACACACACACAACACACACACACACACACCACACACACACACACACACACGCACGCACACACACACACGCACATCACACACAAACCACACACTACATACACCAACCACGCACACACACACACAGCACGACACACACACACGCACGCACGCACCACGCACACACACACCGCACACACACACACACACCCATTCTGTGCTTCATGACCTCGTGGGCTGTGTGCTTTAGGCTGTGGGGTGTGGGTTGTGGGATATGGGGTGTGTGCTGTGGGGTGAGTGCTGTGGGGTGTGTGTGTGCTGTATGCTGTGGGGGGTGTGCAATGGGGTGTGTGCTGTGCGCTGTGTGTGCTGTGTATGCTGTGGGGTGTGTGTGCTGTGGAGTGTGTGCTGTGGGTGTGTGGGGGGTGTGAGCTGTGTGCTGAGTGTGTGTGCTTGTGCTTTGGGGGGTGTGCAATGGGGTGTGGGGGGTGTGCTGTGGGGGGGGGTGGGGTTGTGGGACCCTGGGCTATGTGACTGTTGTTGACTGCTCCGCCCCCGTTCACTGCTCCTCCTCCACCCCCCCCCCCCCCTCTTCTTTTCTCCTCTCTTCTTTCGCGCATTGCGCTCACAATTTGACGACCCGAGTTCGACTCCCGTTCGAGGGGATTTTTCCCCTGGAGTTAACATCAGTGCTGACTCCACTCTCCCCCAAAATCTTTCGGATAAGACTGCAAACCGAGGCCCCGTGTGCGAATGTACGGTAAACATCTTGCACACATTTGAAAGCCCATCCACTTTTTGGAAGAGTAGGCCATTGTGTGCCGGCGAGAATGAATAACAAAAATTTACAAAACTGCATATACACGGGGACTGGATATAAAAAGACAAAGAGTGGGTGTTGCATTATCCTAAAAAATAAAAGAATGAATAAATATCTCCTGCACATGTACTTAGTTGTACCAAAGATTTGTTACTTGTACTTTCTCACCGATCTTTTTGCATGAGTTTGGATTTTCGTATTTTCTTCCATTTAGTCTTTTAGAGTTATTTTCTAAACACATTGTATGTGCTTACGTGGTTATCTATCTATCTGTCTGTCTATCTGTCTGTCTATCTGTCTGTCTGTCTGTCTGTCTGTCTGTCTACCTATCTAATCTATCTATCTATCTACCTACCTCTCTATCTATCGATCTATTTATTCATTTTTTCAGAGTTTTTCTATTCATTTTTCAAGGTTGGATGAAAAAAGTCATAGATCTAGTACTTAATCTATTAGTATTACCCTCAGACAATACAATGTTGTTATCGTTATCTCTTCTCCTCTCATGTGTGCAGGGACTGGATGTAAAAAAAAAGCACATGAGCGCTTATTCATTATCCTCAAAATAAAAGAATTTAACTTAACTTGACTCTCCCAGTGGTTAGAGCGTTGAGTGTAGGTTTCATCTCTATAAGAATACATTTCCTTCTCTGTATAAGTTTTACACACAAGTCATATTCTTTTTGACTGTCCCGTTTTAAAACAGTGTCTTCCCATCACACGTGAGAACTCTCTGGACAAAATTTTAAGCAACTGTGTGTTGCTGTGTGAACTTGCCTTATCGCTGAAGAACAGTCCTATTGACAATTTACTATAGTGCTTATGAACATGTCAGTAGCTTGTTTACGAGACAGAGACATTGATTTCGTGCTCTTTTGTTATTTTTCTAAAAAGTTCTGATTGATTGTTTAGGGTTTAATGTTCACTTTTGGTGTTTTTACTTACTTTTTGTATTTACCATTGTTTTTTTTTTTTGTTTGTTTGGTTTTTTTGGGGGGTTTTTTTGGTCTAATATCACTTATGTGAACAGACATTAAACTGAAGAACAACATAAGTTTTACCTTTAAAAGAAAACAAAAAAAAACCCACACCGCAATCCGTCTAAGCCCAAAGCAATCTCCTTCCCCACAATAAAGACTAGCGCCCTGTCACTCCCATCACAACGGTCTGATCAAACATACTACAGCTTCCTAATAGCCACGTCCCCCTCCCCCCCCCCCTTCACTATCCACTTTCCCCACATCACAAACTGTCATACACACTATACAAGTCAGCATCCCATGTTGTGTGTGGCCTTGACCACAGCAGCAGGGTCAAGGTCAGGGCCAGGGTCAGGGTCATTTCAAGTGACGGACAGGTCGGACGGGACGCATTGGAAATGGGCAATAGACATTCAACGATTCATCGTGTGGAGTGTGTTGTGTGTGTGTGTGTGTGTGTGTGTGTGTGTGTGTGTGTGTGTGTGTGGTGTGTGTGTGTGTGTTCTTTCTTTTTTCTTTTATTTCGAGGATAATAGAATAAGCACTCATATGCTTTTTTTTTACATTCAGTCCCCGTATGTACGCAGTTTTGTAAATTTTGTTATCTGTTCCCATCGCACACAATGGACTACTCTTCCGAAAAGCAGAACGGGTTTTTAACGTGTATACATGTGTGTGTGTGTGTGTGTGTGTGTGTGTGTGTGTGTGTGTGTGTGTGTGTGTGTGTGTGTGTGTGTATGTGTGTGTGTGTTTCGATGTGTAAGTGTGTCTCTCTGTGTGTGATTCACCAGACGTTTTACAACTTAGCTGGTGATTTTGTATCTGATTGCTTCTGCTGCTGCTGCTGATGGTTTGGACAGTTTTGTGTATGCTTCTCCATGTACCCAAAGTAATAGATTGGGTTTTTTTTGTTGTATAAAGAATCTGACTTGACTTGAATAATAGATTGGGTTTTTTTGTTGTATAAAGAATCTGACTTGACTTGATCTATTCCATTCTGCCCAGGGTTTTTTTTCCACATTCACCAGCTGCCATGTGCACAAAGTGATCGATGACTGATTACAACTTCTTCACTTGGTGCCTGTGGTGTGGTGTGGTGTGGTGTGGTGTGGTGTGGTGTGGTGTGGTGTGTGTGTGGGGTGTGGTGTGTGTGGTGTGTGGGGTGTGGTGTGGTGGTGTGTGTGTGTGTGTGGGTGGGGTGGTTGTGTAGTGGTGGTGGTGGTTGGTGTGTGGTGTGGTGTGGTGTGGGTGTGGTGTGGTGTGGTGTGGTGTGTAGTGTGTGGTGTGGTGGGTGTTGTTGTGTGTGGTGTGGTGCGGTGTGTGTGTGTGTGTGGTGTGGTGTGTGTGGTGTGGTGTGGTTGTGGTGTGTGTGTGTGTAGTGTGGTGCGGTGTGGTGTGGTGTGGTGTAATGTGGTGTGTGTAGTGTGTGTGGTGGGGTGTGGTGTGTGTGTTGTGGTGTGTTGTGGTGCGGTGTGGTGTGGTGCGGTGTGGTGGGGTGTGATGTGGTGTGGTGTGGTGTGGTGTGGTATGGTATGGTGCGGTGAGGTGTGGTGTGGTATTGTGTGGTATGGTGCGGTGTGGTGTGGTGCGGTATGGTATGGTGCGGCGGTGTGGTTTGGTGTAGAGTAGTGTGGTGTGGTGCGGTGTTTGCTGTGGCCTGTCCACCTTTTGATCAATCTTTGCCCTGTCTGGTATCAGAGCGCGATATAAAAGAAGAGAGAGGAGGGGAGAGAGGGAGGGATGGGGGAAGGGAGGGAGGGAGGGAGGGAGGGAGGGAGGGAGGGAGGGAGGGAGGGAGGGAGAGAGAGAGAGAGAGAGAGAGAGAGAGAGAGAGAGAGAGAGAGAGAGAGAGAGAGAGAGACAGACAGACAGACAGACAGACAGACAGACAGACAGACAGAGACAGAGACAGAGACAGAGAGAAGGAAGGATGGGAGGAAGGAGAGATTGACAAGCAAGACAGACAGAGATAGTGAGGGACAGAAAAAAAGAGAGAATTTCTAACACAGAACTTCCAACTTCGAGGAATAAACATGTTTACTTAAATTAAAGCACATGAAAAGTCGGTCAGACCGTTAGTTACATGACTGTGTAAAATAATAATCATTGACACAAGACACAACAACAATGCTGCTTGGTTCAGGATTGTCGTGTGTTTTGCTACTAGGCTGGCTGTTTGCTGTCTTGAAGAAAGAAGAAACCTGCCTATCGCCACACTATCTGACCCTTGGGGGGGGGCGGGTGGGTTCAAACCTGTTATAATCCATGTCCTCCTCACGTCAGATATAGAGGAGGGGGGGGGGGATCAGACCGGCGTTATAATAATATACGCTTCACTTCAATCACGACATTTTTCTGTGTGTCTGTTTGTCTCTGTCTCTGTGCGTGCCTGTCTCTGTCTCCCTGTGTATGCTGTGTATTGTATGTGCATGCATTTTTCCATATTTTTTGTGCTAGTCCAATTTTTTCACGTTCATATGTAACCTATTTAAATTGATTTGACTGTACAGCGCGGTGAGCCCATGGTTTTGGGAATTCGCGCTATATAAGCCTCCATTTTGTTATTATTATTATTATTCTTATTCCTTCATACACACATACATATGTACACACACACATACATATGTACACACACACACACATACTGCACGAATGTACGCGCGCGAACACACAGGTGTACGCTCATTCTCTCTCTCTCTCACCCTCTAACACACACACAAACACACAACACACAAACACACACACACTATCTGTCTGTCTGTCTCTCTCTCTCATATACGCACATTCACACCACACGCACGCACACACACACACACACACATACACATACACACTACACACACACACATACATACATACATACATACATACATACATACATACATACATACATACATACATACATACATACACACGCACACACACACACACATACAAACACACACACGTACACACACACACACACACACACACACACACACACACACACACACAACACACACACCGTACGTAAGGCAATAAAAGAGAGGAGGTTGGTTGGGGATACAGGAATTTAGTAACGGCACAGTGGGGAAGGGGGGGGAGGGGAGAGGGAAAGGGGAAGAGGAGGGGGAAGGGGTGGGACTAAGCAGGTAAGAGAAAAAAAAACACTAACAGAACCCCACTAACAGACCCCAACTCACAGACCCCAACTCACAGACCCCAACTCACGGACCCCAACTCACGGACCCCAACTCACGGACCCCAACTCACGGACCCCAACTCACGGACCCCAACTAACAGACCCCAACTCACAGACCCCAACTCACAGACCCAGGGTTCGCGATAACCGGTAATTGTCGGTATTTTACCGATTGTAAACAGGGAATACCGAAAATTTTCGAAGCAGCCGGTACCGCGAACCGGTTCTGTTTGCCTGTGACCGATTAGATTTCCGTCTCAAAAAAAAAAAAGTCTGAAGTGACGTTTTCTGACAGTCTGTCATGCGCCTGTACTGTGCTTACCGCACCTACCCCCTTCCCACCCCTTTCGACGACCATCTTTAGCGCCAGCCTCATTATTAGCCTAGCACGCAGAACAGCAAGCTTTACTGTGAAAGAATAGAGCTTCGCGCTCTTCTCGGCATGACAGCGACTTCCATTCACATCGAGTAAATGGAGCCTAGATTTATTTATTCTGTATTCTTTTAATCTTTTATATCGAGGATAATGGAATAAGCACTCCTGTGCTTTTTCACATCCAGTCCCCGTGTGTATGCAGTTTTGTAAATGTAATCCGTTCCCACAACGGCCTGCTCTTACGAAAAGCGAAAAGCGAGGGTCTATGACTATGAATTTGTGCGTTGCTTTCTGAGAGAAGAGTCGAAAACCAAATCTAAAATGAAAAAAAATCTAGATGAGCGCTAAGCATAGAAACAAGAAAGAAGAATATAAGTCACACGAATGATGCCATGCAAAACAACAGACTGACACGGACAGTGGCACAGGCGCTAGAAAAAAAATCCTATTTCCTTCGTGGCTTCATGCCCAAGAAGCGAGTGGCAGCAAGCAGCACGGCAGTCAAAGTCTGAGAGATTCGCGTTCAATTTAGATTTAGTTTTGCTGCCCAACAATCCCCCCCTCCCCCACCCCCTCACTGATTAGTTTCGTTTTGTTCACAGTACGTACCGGATTTTATTTTCTGGGGACCGATTTTGGGGGAGTTGGTCAAGATGTCTCTGAAATGGCAACTCGCAGTACCGGTTTTAAAAAATCCTAGCGCGAACCCTGCCTGCCAACTAACAGACCCCAACTCACAGACCCCAACTCACAGACCCCAACTCACAGACCCCAACTCACAGACCCCAACTCACAGACCCCAACTAACAGAACCCCACTAACAAAACCCAACACCTTACAGCACACAGCTGTTTTCCGTCAGTTTAGTCTTCCCACAACAACACGCTCCCTCCCTCCCAACCCTCCCCCCCAAAAAAAAACTCAGGAAACCACACACACACACGCGCGCGCGCGCGCACTTATATATGTTCAACACTTGCACTCACTCACACACACACACATACACACACACACCGCGCGCACACTAACACGTACACACACGCACACATGTTCAACACTTGCATACACACATCCGCGCCCACGTACGTACATACGAATACACACACACACACACACACACACACACACACACACACACACACACACACACACACACTGATACATGTGTTCACCACTTGCATGCTCAAGTACACATATGTATGTATACATACACAAAGGCATAAGCACAGAGGAGAGAGAGAGAGAGAGAGAGAGAGAGAGAGAGAGAGAGAGAGAGAGAGAGAGAGAGAGAGAGAGAGAGAGAGAGAGAGGAGAGATAGAGAGAGACAGACAGACAGACAGAGAGACAGAGAGAGAGACAGAGACAGAGAGACAGAGACAGAGAGAGACAGAGACAGAGAGAGACAGAGAGAGACAGAGAGAGAATCAGGATGGATTTTCAACTTAACCATAAACGAATATAATAGTGGTATAGAAGCACAGTGAAATGCCTCTTAAAAGTGTACACAATACAATTTAAAAAAACAACAACAATATGGGAATCAGACAAAAATACCCCCCCCCCCAAAAAAAAAAAAATCCAAAACAACAACATACACACAGACACATACATACATACACACCCACTAGTAATCTCTCTCTCTCTCTCTCTCTCTCTCTCTCTCTCTCTCTCTCTCTCTCTCTCTCACACACACACACACACACCACACACACACACACACACACACACACACACACACACACACACCAACACACACACACCAACACACACCATACCCCCCCACCCCCCAACACACACACACACACACACACACACCAACACACACACCTCCACCCCCACACACACATACCCACCCCATCCCCAACACACACACACACACACACACACTCACATACCCCCCCCCCCCCACACACACACACACACAACAAACCACACACCTACCTGATACTGAAGCCAAAGCCGTGAAGATAAGCACCACCAGCAGTAGCCGCTTCTGCTGCAGAAGATTACAGGAGGCTGGGTGAGGATGGCAGAGAGGGATGGAGGAGGAAGAGGAGGAGGTAGGCCTAGTGGTGGTGGCAGCAGGAGGAGTGATGGTGGAGGTGGTGGTGGTGGTGTGAAGGGGGTGGTGGTGGCTGGTCCGGCACGAGCGGCAGGGAGGCCCCATGCCCTTCCATGCAGGGGGTGGGGGGCGGGGGCCGGGGGGTGGCCACCCCTCGCTGTCACCACCGCTGTGGACACACACACACATGGGACATGTATACTTTTTATTTTATTTTTTATTTTTTATTTTATACCACTTTATGACACAGCAGATTTCTCTGCGTGAAATTCGGGCTGCTCTCCCCGGGGAGAGCGCACGTTGCCACAAGTGCAGCAGCGCCTACCCATGACTTTTTTTCCCCCTCAGGGATGGTGTCTAGATACACGACACCTGTGTGCATGCTGGTTTTTTTTTTAATAATTAAATTTTGTCATCCGCTCCTACCGGCACACGATGGCCTACTCTTTCGAAAGGCGGAACGGGGTTTTAACGTGTGCGAAAGATGTTCTGCGTGCGTTCGCACACGGGGCCTCGGTTTGTAGTCTCATCCGAATGACTTTGACATTCATTTCAATTTTTTCGTCAAACTGCGAAGAAAGGGCGAGACTGGGGGTACGAACCCAGAAACTCACGGTTTACATATTGGCAGGCGAACGTCATAACCATCCTGCCACCTTCCTTCCTATGAGTCAGTACAGCACAGCATAGTAGTCACAAGTTTGCAGTGTTAGCAAACTGACTGATTTTATATAATATGAGAGTCACCCACATCTAAAAAGGTAAAGGTGTCCCACAACCTATGTGGTCGTAGGGGAGCGAGGCATCAGAGATCTCAGCTTCTCTAGGGGCCAGCATATTGAGGGCAGCGCCCATCTCCTCTCCCACGCTGCTTTACCTTCCCTGACCCTAAAGAGGGCAGGTACCCATTGACAGCTGGGTGGATTGGGGGACTGTACTGAAGCCAAAGCGCGCCGCAAACGGACACCCATCCAATTGGTAAGGTTCCTCGCTCGATGCTGCTTAACCTGAGCTTGGCGAAAGCGAGTGCTCTGACCACTGAGCTATCCCGTCCCCTGTCCCACATCTATACAATGGTTTAACGATTTAATATATCACAGTCACATAAAATGATATGTACAATGGCTTAGAAATTATCTGACATTCCAGCCACCACATCTTTACAATGGTTTAGCAATTAACTGATATATCATAGCTACATTTATATGATGATGCAGCAATTAAGTAACTGATAATTTCAGTCATCACATCTATATGATTGGTGGTTTAGCAATAAACTGATATGTATATATACGATATAGTATACCACATTTATACAATGGTTTAGCAATCAACTGATAATCTCACAGTCACCAATATCTGTACCATGTTTTAGAAACTAACTCTCAAGTCACCACATAATTATGTACTTTTTCATAACACCAGTAAAATGTATTCAGGGATGCATTTGAAAATGTCTTATCAGGCAAGGCTTTTGAGTCTATTGACTATCATGAATGTCAATTCTCTGTAATGATTTTTGTTAAGCTTTGAATGGCGTTGTTTACATGTTACATAGCTACTCTCGACATCGATTTTAGCTCTGAATGGCATTATTAAATGTTACATTGCTACTCTCTGCACTGATTTTTAGTTCTAAATGGTATTGCTACAAGTTACATAACTACTATCTGCACTGATTTTAAC
>CM060328.1:16906316-16911316 GCA_030674155.1 Stramonita haemastoma
AAGAGGTGTTGATGATAGATGATGATGAAATCTGGTGTTAAAATGAATGATTGTATAGTAGGCACCCATCAGTCTCGGAAGACTATGGAGTTGCGCTCTTGTCTTTAGAGCGCAAAGCCTGGGTTAGTAAGTATGGAGGGCGAGCTGTTACCCATGCAGCAGACCCCCTCTTGTATATTAGTCTAGATATAAAATATGTAGGTCAGACTCTGTGTGTGTGTGTTAGAGAATGTGCGCGTGTGTATGTGAATGTGTGCACGTGTGTGTGTTGTGTGTGTGTGTGTGTGTGTGTGCGTGTGTGTGTGTGTGTGTGTGTGTGTGTGTGTGTTTTGGAGAGAGAGAGAGAGAGAGAGGATGAGAGAGAGAGAGAGAGAGAGAGGAGAGAGGAGAGGAGAGTGGGTGTGGTGTATGTATGCATGCATATCGCATGGGAACATGATCATGTGCATTGTGTGGTGGGGAAGGGGGTGAAATTGCTTGCTTAGGAAATATGTACGTAAGTGTAAATAAACACCAGCGTTTTACATATATGCTGGCACACTGCATAGGTGAGTGTGTGCACGTACACACACACACACACACAACACACACACACACACACACACACACACACACACGCACGGACCCCCCCCCCCCCCCAACTCACACATACACACAAACACGCACACGCGCGCGCGCGTTTAGTCGGTGCGAAGGTGTCTTCTGACGACCAAGAAAAGGTGTTGTGCAGGTGACAAAAGCTATTGGCCTACACGGCTTGAAGAGCGAAGAAACAACTGAGTTCCGCGTATATGGTGTAGTATATATAGCCTGTAGCCTTGTGGAGCATAGTGCTTTCTCTTTTCTTCTCAGCACATTGCACAGCCCTCTCCCTTCATGAGGGCTATCGGGAATCCAGCTGGCCCTTGCTGTTACAATAACTCTGTGCCAGGCCACAGAAAACTATTTGCCTGCCTGCCTGCATGTCTGCCTGTCTCAGTGTCTGTCTGTCTGTCTGTCTGTCTGTCTCTCTCTGTTCCACTTTTCAGAAGAGTATGCCACCGTGTGCTCGTGGGAAAGGATGACAAAGCTACCAAAACTGCATGTACACACACGGGTACTGAATGAATGTAAGAAAAGCACATAGGTGCTAATTCCATTATCTTTCAAATAAAAGAACAAGTAAAAGAATGACCTCTCTCTCTCTCTCTCTCTCTCTTCTCTCTCTCTCTCTCTCTCTCTCTCTCTCTCTCTCTCTCTCAGAGCCAGTCACAAATATCCATGTCCTATTTCAATGTCTTGACAAGCTGAAATGGAAAGGGTGTCAACATGCAAACGTACTGCGTGCGCGCGCGCGCGCACACACACACACATACAAAGAGAGAGAGGAGAGACAGAGACAGACAGACAGACAGACAGAGACAGTCAGACAGACAAGCAGACAAAGATGGAGAAAGAGAAAGACATTAAAACAAGACAGACTGCCTCAAAAAAAAGACCGAGAGAGAGAGAGAGAGAAAAGACAGACGAGAAAGAATGAAAGGTAAGGTACTAGGCCTAAACGAGAGACGACTAGACCAGACAGACAGACAGACAGACAGACGGTGCAAGGAGGAGGGGGAGGACGGAACGAAAAAAAAAAAGACTTTCTGCACCGAGAGGGGTGTAACTCCATCCAACACTAGTCGACTCCTCCCCTCCCCCAAACTCTAACCCCCCCCCAAAAAAAAAAAAAAAAAAAAAAAACCAACAAAAAAAAACCCAACCCTCCACGCTCTTCTCCTACCCCCCTCCAGACTCTCCCCCCCCCCTCTGCCTCCTCCCCTCTCCCCCCTACTCCCTCCTGTAAAAGCCAGGATGTGCTGCACGTGCAAATGCTAATGAGAAGCTGCTATTAACATTAGCCAGCTTTACTGCTTTCATCCATCTCCACGCCTTGGGCTGGCACACGGCACTCTTCACAACCCACGCGTACACGCGCACATGCACACACACACACACGCGGGGGCGCGCGCGCACACACGCACACACATACTTTGCGTACACATGCATGCACTTACACACACGCGGGCGCGCGCGTGCACGTACACAAGCACACACACAGTCTTTGTGCACATTATTTTATGCATGTACTTACACACACACACACACACACACACACACACCACACACACACACACACACACACGACACACACACACACACACACACACACACACACACACACACACACACACACAAGTCCTTCGGATGAGACTATAAACCGAGCCCCGTGTGTGAAAGCACACAGAACATCTTGCGCACACGTTAAATCCTGTTCCGTTTTTCGTAGGAGTAGGTCATCGTTGGCCGGTGGGAACAGATGATAAGATTTACAAAACTGCATACACACGGGGACTGGTGTAAAACAGCACAAGAGTGCTTATTCCATTATCCTCGATATAAAAGAAAGAAAAGATAAAAGATCTCTCTCTCTCTCTCTCTCTCTCTCTCTCTCTCTCTCTCTCTCTCTCTCTCTCTCTCTTTGCGCACATACATATCAGCACTAACACACACCAACACACACACACACACACACACACACACACACACATCACACACACACACACAAAAACACCACACACCCCACACACAAACAACACACACACACAACACGTCAAGAAAGGACACGTGTGCATGCACACACTCATGAAGGTACATATTTCTCACAGAGAAACAAACACAAAGAAACCCTTTGCACACACATTTGTTGAGCAAGCAATTTCGTCCATTTCGCACAGTTAATAACAAGTTATTATAATTGATCGTCTGAATTAATCAACATAGACATAAAATTTCGATGAACTCTTGAATGATAGTGAAAAAAGACAGAAAGAAAGAGAACAGATGAAAAAAACAGCGCGGTAGTAGTAGTACGGGTAGTGGCGGTGGCGGTGGCGGCGGCGGTAGTAGTAGTAGTAGTAGTAGTAGTAGTAGTAGTAGTAGTAGTAGTAGTAGTAGTAGTACCGGTAGTAGTAGTAGTAGTAGTAGTAGTAGTAGTAGTCGTAGTGGTGGTGGTGGTAGTAGTAGTAGTAGTAGTAGTAGTAGTAGTAGTAGTAGTAGTAGTAGTAGAAGTAGTAGTAGTAGTAGTAGTAGTAGTAGACAAATGTGGAAACAAAGAAGGGAGAAATAAACGAAGAACAAGCGAGAGAGAGAGAGAGAGAGAGAGAGAGAGAGAGAGAGAGAGAGAGAGAGAGAGAGAGAGAGAGAGAGAGAGAGAGAGAGAGAGAGAGAGAGAGAGAGTGGAGTGGTGTTGTGTGCGTGTGTGTGTGTGTGTGTGTGTGTGTGTGTGTGTGTGTGTGTGTGTGTGTGTGTGTGTGTGTGTGTGTGTCTCTGTGTGTGTGTGTCTGTGTGTGTGTGTGTGTGTGTGAGTGTGTGAAGATGCAGATGAAGAATAAGAATTACGCAGAAGAATTGCAAAGAGGAATTGCGAAAAAGGCAACGAAGAAGAAGAAGAAGAAGAAGAAGAAGAAGAAGAAGAAGAAGAAGAAGAAGAAGAAGAAGAAGAAGGACAACAACAACAACAACAAGATGAAGAAGAACAAAAAGAAACAAACCCACGGTACGTATGTATTGTCCCACTGTGTGTATAATAAAGTCATTTAGTTGCGGTCTTAAAACCATCCTAATTCTGTTAGCGGAATCACCACAAGTGTTGGCGGTACATTATAGCAGCTTTGATACAGTGGATCTATAGACACTGCACTCTCTTCATCGCTGTCAGCTTCCCATAGCCCCAGTGTATGCATGTATAGTGTGTGTGTGTGTGTATGTATGTATGTATGTATGTATGTATGCATTGTATGTATGTATGTATGTATGTATGTATGTATGTATGTATGTATGTATGTATGTATGTATGTATGTATGTATGTATGTATGTGTGTGTATGTATGTATGTATGTATGTATGTATGTATGTATGTATGTATGTATGTATGTATGTATGTGCCTTCAGCGCCTGGACTTTATCACAGTTCTTGATTAATAAACTATTGACGCTGGGGGGCAACAGCAAAGTGAGAGGCTGTATGATCAGTGGCTTTCTTTCCCACTCACAGAATTCCACTTTACAGCTTAGTCTGTAGTGATTGACTATGACTCTCTGACTAGGAGGCTTGACTTCCACAGTCCTTATGTGCTGCAGCCCTGGGGGCTAGTTGGCCTTTGGAGAGCATCTCCAACGCTGACTGTCCTTATGCCCACTTGGCCGATAGAGTGGTGATGGTCCTGTGAGTAAGGCACCTCCACTATTATAAAATTTCTGCCCAGTTTCCAAAACAGCAGCTGCCTCCTTTGCTGTTTTGGAGGTCGTCGTCGAACACGACGGACAAACAAACATATATGTATGTATGTATGTATGTATGTATGTATGTATGTATGTATGTATGTATGTATGTATGTATGTATGCATGCATGTATGCATGCATGCATGCATGCATGCATGCATGTATGTGTATGTATGTATGTATGTATGTATGTATGTATGTATGTATGTATACATGTATGTATGTATGTATGTACGTACGTACGTATGTGCGTGTGTACGTACGTACGTATAAATACGTATACATAATATATATATATGTATGTCTGCCTGCTACTTGAGACGCCAGACTTCAGTTTCATCTATAACATCTCTTGCTGCCATCCAGCCTGAGGGTGTAGAAACTTTCATGCGTTCTATAAATCACACATCATTCATTCATTCACCCACCCTGCTTCTTTTGGATACTGATGAAATGAAAACTACCCGTGGACTCTGGCAACACTGACAGTCACAATAACGCACACGTCTAAAACTAAGTGAAAGTGTTCTCCAGTTTCGAATCCTTTCGATTCTACTCTCGTCTGAACTGCTTTGGGCCATGATGAGGTGTTCTGCAAACTAGTCTTTCAAATAAGACTTAGATGGATGCGCAGAAAGCACAAACCACGTTTTAAAACCAAACCTAAACAAAACTAAAACACAGCACCAAAAGA
>CM060328.1:16918816-16923816 GCA_030674155.1 Stramonita haemastoma
ATGCCACTTTTTGTTGTTGATGTTGCTGTTATTATGAAAAGACCTTTATGCATCCAACTGACTTGAAAGCTTGAAAAGAATTTGTGTCTAAAATTATGAACTATTGCTAAAGAAAACAGGCCAGTAGTTTTGTCATGTGCAATGCGCACGCACAGTATATGTGTATAAATTATGTTTGTTTATAAGCACTTATCCACGAGTTTTTTAAAAGCTACAAGCTGTGATTGGTTTAAACACATGCTCGTCAGAAAATCGTATATGAGCACACTTACAATAGGGCACAAAAATGACAAAAGCTTACAGTGTGCCCAACAACAATAAAAGGTTCAGTCTTTACTTTGGGCACCTGGTAGGCACAATTTGTTCAAACTGTAAAACATGACATTTTGGGGGAAACATATTGAGCAACAAACATCAGTTTGTAAAAAGCCTTTTCAAGAGTTTCTGCACTTAGACATTTTAGATGGAAAGGTAACAAAATGTGAATAAATATATAAAAGTACATGAAAGAAAAAGTAGTCAATAAAAGGAAACAATATTTACAATGGAATAATATTATATATAAAAAAGAACAACATCAACAAAAGGAGAGAGAGAGAGAGAGAGAGAGAGAGAGAGAGAGAGAGAGAGAGAGAGGAGGAGAGAGAGAGAGAGAGAGAGAGAGAGGAGAGAAAGAGAGAGAGAGGATCCAAATGGTCATTTCTGTTACAGAGCACTAAGTAGATTTTCAGTAGACACAATTAAGGCCGCAGTCTATGAGAAACACATTCAAAGCACACTTGTACAACATTAAGGTTGAACACTTACTATCTCCATTCAAACCATCGAGAAAAAAAGAAGACTTGAAACAGCAGAACGATCCTCAATAAGCGCAACAGCTAAAACCGATTTTATTTGTGATTTTTTTTTTAATCCTTCCTCGGCTAGAGAAGAACCGAGGTTCGCCAATGGTAAAATTTTGCGTATGCAGCTGTTTTTACCCACCTATAAGGTAACCCTTCGTGATCTTGACAATTCTATAGTTTTATTTTAATGTAAGATAATTATAGATAAAAGGATTTTTATTTTGCCGGTGACAGAAATTAGGGGTAGATTTGGTAGTGGTACATTACGCGCGCGCGCGCGCGTGTGTGTGTGAGTGTGTGTGTGTATGTGTGTACACGCAAGCACGCACTCGTGGCCTTTCAAATCAGCAACATTGTGCACATCTCTCTCTCTCTCTTCTCTCTCTCTCTCTCTCTCTCTCTCTCTCTCAAATGAAATTTCATCTCCTTCATGCTCCACAAATCACTGGCCCAGCCCACTGAAAGAACGACACGCCTTAGTTTTAGCAGCAAGTGCAGATATGGCATTTGTTCTTTAAAAAACAAAAACAAACCCACACGAACCAGAACAACAAACACACACACACACACACACACACACACACACACACACACACACACACACACACACACACACACACGCACACACACACCGTGTGCGAACTCACGCAGAAAGTCTTGAGCACACGTTAAATCCTGTTCGCTTTTCGTTAGAGTAGGCCAATTTGTGCCGGTGGGAACAGATGACAAGATTTACAAAACTGCATACAACGGGGACTGGAGGTAAAAAAAAAGCTCATGAGTACTTATTCCATTATCCTCGATATAAAAGAATATAATATAGATAAAATAAATTAATAAACACCCCCCCCCCCCCCACACACACACACACTTTCGGATGAGACTGTAAACCGAGGCCCGTGTGCGAACGCACGCAGAATATCTTGCGCACACGTTACATCCTGTTCTGCTTTTCGGAGAGTAGGCCACCGTGTGCCGGTGGGAACAGATGACAAGATTTACAAAACTGTATACATACGGGGACTGGATGTAAAAAAGCACGAGAGTGCTTAGATCTATCCCATTATCCTCGATATAAAAAAATAATTAAGTAAACACACACACACACACACACACACACACACACACACACACACACACACACACACACACACACACACACACACACAATCGGCCATTCGTGTGCCGGTGGGAACAGATGACATTTACAAAAAACTGCATACACACGGGGACTCGATGAAAAAAAACCCACATGAGTGCTTATCCCATTATCTCGATATAAAGAAACAATTTTTTTTTTTTTTTTAATAAATAAAAACACAAGAGTCGTAGTGCCTATCGGCCAACCCCAGACCTGGCAGCCTGGCGGAGCTCTCAATGGAGAGAGGCCAAAGCCAATAGTTCGCCTGCCGCTCAGCCAATCGTGCTGCCTGATAACAACACCTCCCTCCCTCCCTCCTCCCTCCCCTCGCCACCCCACCCCCCCCCCTCCTTCCGCACCCGCTACCCTCCCCCCTTCCCCCCCCATGTACTCCACCACTACCCAAACTCCCGCACCAACACTTCTTTCTCTTCGACACCCTTTGCGAAGGCGGTGGATAGGTGGTAAGACACTTGTAGTGGGTTGGGGGGATATGGGGGATATATTGTTACAATTACGACTTCACTTTATATTAGATGATACTAACAACTAACAGGTTTGAGATGGTGGGAGGGAAGATGGTGTGGTGGTGGTGGTGGTGGTTGTGGTGGTGGTGGTTGTGGTGTGGTGGTGGTGGTGGTGGTGGTGGTGGTGGTGGTGGTGTGTGTGGTGCGCGCGCGCGGGGCGCGCGCGCGCGCGCGCGTGTGTGTGTGTGTGTGTGTGTGTGTGTGTGTGTGTGTGTTGTGTGTGTGTGTGTGTGTGTGTGAAAGTCATAGTCAAAGTCAAAGTCAAAGCCAAATTCAAATGTTTCTTTTCAGATGGTACATTAATAAGCAATTGTATGTGTGTGTGGTGTGTGTGTGTGTGTGTGGTGTGGTGGGTGCGTGTGTCGCGCGCGCGCGTGCGGGTGTTTGTGTGTGTGCGTGTGTGACTGCGTGTATGTTTCTACTTGTGCTCTAACAGAGCACTTTGGTGGACTTCTTAGAGCTAAGGCGACTCTGAAAAACAGATGAGTTCATGATAGACATGGACATGATACACTAGAAACATTTCCTGCATATCATAGCTGTCCTGTCCCACCCACCACGACCCCAGAGTTTAGCTTGCTGCCACACCAGTGTCTGAGAAGATCTGCCCACCTCTGCCATGTTTTCACCAAACTAGAATGGGCATGGACCCCATGGTCCATACCCTTGGAGCATAGAGTCTGGAGTCTAAATAAACATCATCGAAAAAAGCAACCCCTTAAAAACAAAAAATAAAGATAGAAAAAGGAAAAGAAACAAACAAACAAAAGCACAAAAAACTTAAACAAGACCACCCCCCCCCCCTCAAAAAAAAAGAATGAAAAAAGCCTCCACCAATGTTGCTTCTTCTCATACACACTTAATCTGTCGTAAGTCACAGATTTTCTAATTTTGTTCTCATGTCAATACAGATCAACCATACTTTTTTTTCAATCTCCATGTGTTCCTAGGTAAAGGTAAAGGTATACCCATAACCATGTGTGGTCGTAGGGGAGCGAGGTGTCAGAGACCTCAGTTTCTCTAGGGGGCAGCATTTGAGGATAGGGCTGCGCCCATATATTCGCCCTTCTTTCCCTCGCTGTTTTACTTCCCTGTCTCTAAAGAGGGCAGGTACCCCATTTACAGCTGGGTAAAACTGGGGGACTGTACTGAAGTCAAAGGGCACAAACACCACCCAGTTCAGGCATTCCTTGTTTGGATTATTGAGTATGTGCTATGCTTTCTCAATACTGATACGTAGAATATGAATTAAAACAGCTCCACACTCAGCTGAAAAGATTTGTGTGACTGTCATTTTGAATTATTACTGTGCTTTCATTTTCTGTTTCTTTTTTTCTTTCCATTTTCACACGGTTTTTTTTTCTTAAGCCATTAAGATGAAAATACTGTCAATTTTTTTTTTTGGCCGGAGTTTGAATCAACTCATAAACATGCTTCTTTCCCATGTGTCTTCTTTTGTCTGTCTATCTATGTCTCTCTTTTTTTTCCTTTTGATAACCATTTATCTTCGCCCGTTATTATAAGAACACAACTGAACAACATGGCTCACTTTAAGTTTATAGCCATCTAATCTCTTTAACTCCTTTTTCATCGTCTATAAATCTCCATTTTCCCCCCTCCCCCCTCTCCTTTCTTTTTTGCATTTTTTCTCTTTTTTTTTCCTTATGTCGGACACACCAAAAACCGAAATAAACTGGTTGTGCAATCGCGGGAGAGGAGTAGAGAGAGTGTGGCGAGGGCAGCCCCTCTGCGATCTTTCACTGGCATGGGTCTGACAGATTGCTCTCCCTCTACACACCTCTCCTCGCCGCTTGCAGGGAGGGGGGGAAGGGGGGGGGGTAGGAGGGAAAGATGATAGCCTTGTGCAGCCCCCCCACCCCCCTACCCCCCCATCTCATTTCTGACACAGCGATTTACGGCGTTCTGACACAATGGCCATGTCAGAGGAGCGGCAGGACAAATGAGGGGAGCCAGCTCCACAATAGATAGGGCAACTAGTGGGGACAAATAGGCCGCCGCTACACGTCACAACGGATAAAATAGCTATCATCAACTCTCCGCTCCTACGGCCCGAGAAGCCGCGTTTTGCTTTGCTTGTAGCTAGCTAGCCTCCTTACAAAGTGGCCCCTCACGGTACTTGCACTGCACGTGCACACGTGTGTGTGCGCGTGTGTGTATGTGTGTGTTGTGTGTGTGTGCACGCGCGCGCGCACACACACACACACAAACACACACAACATACTCACATTATCCTCGATATAAAAGAATAAAAAGAATAAATCAAATCACACACAGCGTGGGCGCATATTTTGTTAAAATGCTTGTGTAATCTTACTCGTTCAGCAGACTCCTTTATATTTCTTATTCTCATGTTTGTAAGAGTATCTATCCCGCAAAAAACTGAAGCTTTTGAATTGTACTGTGCATCGTGTTGTGCTGTATGTGTTGTATTGTATTGTGCACTTGTGATGAATAGTAATGTCTGTG
>CM060328.1:16931316-16933816 GCA_030674155.1 Stramonita haemastoma
CGCACGCACACACACACGAACATAATCACGCACGCATACACACGTAAATAACACATCTCCTCCCTCACCGCTTAAACCACATATTTCACATGTCAAAGAAATCTTCTATGGTCTGTGGACAAGCGTGGTTCTTTTTTCTGTGTTTCTTTTCTTCTATTTTTCCTTCTTCTTTTTTTCCCTTCCTCCTTCTCCTCCTGCTTTTCTTCTTCTTCTTCTTCTTCTTCTTCTTCTTCTTCTTCTTCTTCTTCTTCTTCTTCTTCTTCTTCTTCTTCTTCTTGTGGTTTCTTCCACAACGTGGTGATCATCATTTTAATAATTAATCTGTATATATATCAAAGTTGCAAGGTTTCAATCTGAGATTTAAAATTTCACAAGGTAACATCCCTGAAATGGCCTCAGTGGTCGGAGCTGGAGGGGCTCTAAATAACAAGATCGGATTGAATTCTTCTTTAAAAAACAACAACTTCAAATCCAACCACAAAGATATATATATATATATATATATATATATATATATATATATATATATATATATATATATATATATATATCTGTGTGTGTGTGTGTGTGTGTGTGTGTGTGTGTGTGTGTGTGTGTGTTGTGTGTGTGTGTGTGTGTGTGACGAGATAGCTCAGTGGTCAGAGCACTCGCTTTCCCCCAGTCAAGGTTAAGCAGCATCGAGTGCGGTTACCAGTTGGATGGGTGACTTTGCGCACCTGCCTTGGCTTCAGTACAATCCCCCAGTTCACCCAGCTGTAAATGGGTGCCTGCCCTCTTTAGGTTCAGGGAAGATAAATCAGGGAGAGGAGATGGGCGCCGCCCTCAATATGCTGGCCCCTAAAGAAGCTGAGGTGACGCCTCGCTCCTCTACGACCACCTAGGTTATGACACCTTTACCTTTTATAGATATAATGATATCGATGTATAAAAATAATTATTGTTACTAGTATGATGATGATTATTATTATATCATTGTTATTATTATTATCATCAATAATAATAATATTAATAATAATAATAATAATAATAATAATAATAATAATAATAATAATGATAATGATACTAATACTACTACTACTACTACTAACTACTACTACTACTATACTACTACTACTACTACTACTACTAATAATAATAATAATAATAATAATAATAATAATAATAATAATAATAATAATATCATTATAACTTTTATTATTCAGAAAATAGTAATGAAGGAAGACAAGTGCTGGTAACCAGTTTACACAATCACAACACACACACACACATACACACACACACACACACACACACACACACACACACACACACACACACACACACAACTAGTTGGTCAGAACAATTTGACGACCTGGATTCGATTTCGGTCGAGATTTTTCTCCTGTCAGCAAAAAGTCCTTCGGATGAGACTTTAAACCGAGGCCCCGTGTGCGAACGCTCGCAGAACATCTTGCGCACACGTTGAATCCTGTTCCGCTTTTCGTAAGTGTAGGCCATCGTGTGCCGGTTTGAACAGATGACATGATTTACACAAAAGTACATACACACGGGGACTGGATGTAAAAAAAAAAGCACATGAGTGCTCATTCCATTATCCTCGATATAAAAGAATAAATAACTAAATGAATAAACACACATACACACAAAGCCTGATGACAACAAACAAAAAGTAGAAGGTGCTGCTTTTCAGTTAGATGTGACTGCTGGTTTGGGCTTACAATTTATTTTTTGTAATTATCACTGACAGCTACATTTTTTACGTAAACGATTAGAATAGGGTGAAAGCAATGTTTGTGGTTTGACTCTGTGAGAAATATGAGCCTGGTACTTTTTCTGTCAGTGTGAGAAATCTGTGGTTATTTACCAGCGTTGCTCCGTCGACCGTTACAATTCGAAAAGCAAGAGGAGTGTGCGTATACGGCTGAGCGCTTTTCTGCCTATTTGTACTCCCCTTAATTGTCCTTTCACATGATATAAAGGTAAGACAGCGCAAGAATGGGTTCTTTCATATTATCAGACGTGGGTTGGTTGTTGTTGTTTTTTTTGACAGATAAGATTGAATGGTAGGAGGAATAGAGTCGAAAAAAGGGAGAGTATTTATTAATCTATTTATTTATTTCATTTCAAGGATTCTTTTTTTTTTTTTTTTAAAGGTTCATTCTTTTATATTGAGGATGATGGAATAAGCTCTCTTGTGCTTTTTTTTTTTTTTTTTACATCTAGATCCCGTGTGTATGCAATTTTGTAAATGTTGGCATCCATTCCCATCGGCACACAATGGCCTACTTTTCCGAAAAGTGGACCAGGTTGTAATGTGTACGCAAGGTGTTCTGCGTGCGTTCGCACATGGGAACTCGGTTTATCGTATCAAACCAAGGACTTTTGGTTATTGTTATAGTCGAATTATAGTCCTTTCCAGATTTTTCTGCTATCAGGACAGTGGTCAGGAGCCAGAAAGTCACAGGTCCCACGCTTCGGCGAGTTCTGCCACTTCAGCACC
>CM060328.1:16938816-16981316 GCA_030674155.1 Stramonita haemastoma
GCGGCAAACAAACAAACAAACAAAAAAATCATTAAAAAAACAGAAAAAAATGGCCTTAAATTGTGTCAGCCATTTGGAAGCACTGGGTGTCATCCTCAGGGGAGAGCAATCTCTTCCGCACATTGGGAGGAGTTGCTGTTCGTTTGAGTACATCACAGGGAAGACAATCACATTGACTGCTGTAACTCACACATTTGTGGGCTCTGTTGTGTTTGTTTGTACCTCGCGGCAGCTGTGTTTTTCTTTATTTTGATAGCGAAATTCAGTGAGAACAAAAAATATCTAGAGCATATTCTCATACCCCATCTCTCTCTCTCTTTGTGTCTCCGTCTGTCTTGTCTGTCTCTCTCCTGAGTGTTGTTGTGTGTGTGTGTGTGTGTGTGTGTGTGTGTGTGTGTGTTGTTGTGGGTGGTGATGATAACTACATATACTTACATTGTTGTAAATGACCCATACCTGCATGCCAACATTTTTTTCACTATTCACATTCTCTCTCTCTCTCTCTCCTCTCTCTCTCTCTCCTCCTCTCTCTCTCTCTCTCTCTCTCTACCTCCACATCTCTCTCTCTCTCTCACACACACACCACACACAACACACACCACACAACACACACACACACACACCACACAGCCTTGGACTCAACAATCTTAACAATAACTGAAGACCCTGTGGTGAGATGCCCGTCGAAGGGGACTTTTTCTGTCTGGTTTTTACATTAGTGCCGGTCGACTCCACTCCTCTCTTAGTCCTTCAGGTGAGACTGTTCACCGAGGTCCCATGTGCGAAGGTAAGCCAGCAGAACATGATGTGTACACGTTATAAATCCCTATCCACATTTTGTAGAAATGTAATCCATGTATGACGGGTGGTGTAGATGGCACGACAATACTCAGCATGCATCTGGATGGACTCCGCTATGTTCAATTTGCCAACTAAACAACGCTTGAAAATGAAGTTTTCTGCTGAACCTGCAAACATTCCTGTGATTGTTTTATTGAATTGATTTTTTGTATCATTGCCGCGTCTGCCTTGAGGTCTTAGATTTCGCTCAAGCTTTAGCTTCCGGGTCAAATAGTGTGTTTTGAGAGCGGTACTCAAAAATTCTCTGGCTCATTTTCAAAGATTTTTCATCTTTGAAGTCGGAATGTGGCTACCATTGTAGTGGGCAAAAACATGGTCGCATACACAAAATCTCACCATTGGTGAACATCGGAGCTCTGGCAGAGGAACGGGAAAAATTTTTTTTTTTTTTAAAGTATGAACAAAATTAATGGAAGCCTACTTTTTTTTTAGATTGAGGACACATGAGCAATACCAAGTAGTCATGAACAAGTTGGAAATTCTCCTCAAATGAGAAAGTCCTACAACGCACCCCCCCCCCTCCCCTCCGTGCATGCACAATGTGGCAGAGTGCACGAGGATGAGAGTGCTTTGCAATTAAAGATCCAACTACAATTGTTAAAAACAGAGATTAGCCTGCTTGTCTCACAGATCTTTCATGGGATAAAGACGTGTTTTTGTTTTTTTGGTTGTGGTTTTGTTATATTATCTGATAGAACAAAAAAAAAAAAAAAAAAAAAAAATGTTCCAGAAAACAAAACGAAAAGACTGACCCGGTGAAACTGGTTTATGCATAAAATATTTAAAAATCAAGACTCATAAGTTTGTATTAAAAATCCTACGAGAATGTGACAGTAGACTCTTTACAATTCAAGATTTTAATTCAAAGATTGGGGAGTTTACAAATTAAGTGCTGTGTGTGTGTGTGTGTGTGTGTGTGTGTGTGTGTGTGTGTGTGTGTGTGTGTGTGTGTGTGTGCCGTAAAGTCAAATTTTTTATTTACAGATCAAAGGCATTGAGTAAGCAAAACACTTCTTGTTTTTTATCAACCATCTTCAAAAGAAAAGTATTAAGAAAAACGAAAAAGAACAAAAATCAACAATAATGACCACGACAATGATTACACAGCAATAGCGAGGACTGAAATGATGATAATCTCAGAAAACTTGCCATCCACACACACCTGAACCATACCGGTGTGTGTGTGTGTGTGTGTGTGTGTGCGCGCGCGCTATTTTGTATGCCAAAACAGTTGAAAGTGAGCATACAGTTAAAGCTAGATGCGCCTCCTTTCCTGCTCTCCAACAAATTTCATTCAGTCAGTGGCTGCCATGTCACTGATCATGGTAAAGGCTGTTGCCATGGGTGCCCAGTCATCTCTCCTTCCCTTTCCCGTTACCGCTGTGTCAATAGGACTCGAGTAACAAGAGTTCTCTCCCAATAGTCCAATAATCCATCTAACGTAACGTTTCGGTGAAAACAGATGTTTACTTGTTGAATACCTGGGGATTAAGAATATGGGTCGCCATTGTGTATCCCAACTTTTTGCTTTCAGAAATATACAGCATGACAGAGTTAAAATTGTTTTTGCTGAAAATTCTGAGCTTGCATTGATTTATGGCGCACGCAAACACATGGACAGTGATTTTAATGTAATTTTTGACAAATCGAATGGATCAAGAGAAGCTATTTATAACACTGATAAACCCAGAGAAATATGTATCGGAAGTTAAGGGCAGTCACTTCGCCAGTAGTTGGAATATGAATGGCACTATTTTTTTTTTGGTTCAGAACTGGCACAGTATTGCTCATTGATAAAAAAACAAACAAAAAAACCCAACCTTAATACGTATACATAATCTTACTAAGTCTACGTTTTACATCAAAGCTGTCTTATTTAGCTGGACTGAATGGAACAGCTGGATACTGGAGTAGTGAGGAGATAAAAAGGAAAATAAAAACGACAAGATGTAGATGAAGTAAGATTAAAAATAACAAACCTAAGAAAGATCCAAAGGTCTACATTATACTTTCCCCACCCCCCACCCCGACTCTTCCCCAGCCAATAGACATATCGCATCCAACAAGGTATATAATTATTCGTTGTGATCTATCAAAGATGCTATCCAAAGGCTGTGATAAAACAAAAAAAAACGAACAGAAACTTGACATAATTAGCTGATAAGTAGTAAAGTGAACCAAAATAGGTAAGGTAAAGGTAAAGATGTCCCATAACCTAGGCGGTCATAGGGAGCGAGGCATCAGAGACCTCGGCTTCTCTAGGGGCCAGCTATATTGAGGGCGGCACCCATTTCCTCTCCCTCGCTGCTTTACCTTTCCTGACCCTAAAGAGGGCAAAGTGTTTGTGTAGCAACCGTTTCTTTCCTCACCATTCAGGTATTATTAGCCTAGCCGCGTTTTCCACTTTGGGGATGATGTCTAAACATGTCACAAGTGTGTATGCATTTTAAACAGTTTTTGCCATCTGTTCCTACCACCACGAAATAGCCTGCTCTTTCAAAAGGCGGAACGGGTTTTTAACGTGTGCACAAGATGATCTGCGTGCGTTCGTACATAGGACCTCAGTTTATATTCTCATCCGAGAGACTTTTCGGGGGAGTAGGGAAGAGAGAGAGGAGAAGACTATATAATATATTACTGAGCAAAATGTCTATCTATCTATCTATCTATCTATCTATCTATCTATCTATCTATCTATCTATCTATCTATCTATCTATCTATCTATCTATCTATCTATCTATCTATCCCTTAGTCTGGCGACCGTGGGGGCACCCCCGAAGACTTGACAATCAGTTCCCTCCATTCCTCATTCTCTCCTGCCTTTCTCAAAATTGTGTCGAGTTCTAGGCCTGTCCATTCGCTGATGTTGTTCTCCCATCTCTTCCTTGGTCTGCCTCTTTTTCTTCCTCCTTGGACAGTGCTATTGCAATTCTCTTTTGGCTGGTCTGCCAGCCTCATCTATCAACTCCCTTCAGTGTATACAAAACTCTGCAGCTCGTCTGGTCCTCAGAAAGAAATTATCTGAGCACATTACCCCTCTCTTGCAATCTCTCCACTGGCTGCCCGTACCACAGAGAGTAAACTACAAGATCAGTACCCTCTGTTACAAATGTCTCCACCATACTGCACCCTCTTACCTCTGTGAATGTCTTCACTTGTACACACCTTCTCGCTCCCTCCGCTCGGCCGCAGATACTTTGTCCTTAAGAATACCCAGATTCAGCCTATCTACCGTTGGCCGCCGCTCTTTCTCAGTTTCTGGTCTTTCGATCTGGAATGACCTCCCTCTCTCCTTCCGGCAAAAGTCTACTTATGGCACTTTTAAATCTAACCTAAAGACACACTTATTTCAAACCTAAGATTTTTCTCCTGTTTCCATCTCTTATCTGTCCCTGCCTTCAACATCTACCTGCCAAAGTGTATTACCTTTATAGGTGCGCGCGCGCGCGCGCGCGCGCGCGTGTGGGTGTGTGGTGTGTGTGTGTTGTGTGTGTGTCGTGCGTGTGCATGTGTGTGTACACTCGAATTTACTAAAGCTATAAATGGTTATTGATTGATTTGTGTGTTGTATAGGTCGAATGGAAGTGCTTTGATTTTATTTATTTTTACAAGATATAGCGCTATATAAATTCTAGTATTATTATTATTATTATTGTTATTATTATTATTATTCATTATTATTATCATCATATATCATCATCATCATCATCATCATCATATATATTATTATTATTATTATTATTATTATATATTATTTTTTATTTTATTATTATTATTGTTGTTGTTGTTGTATTGTTGTTGTTCTTTTATTATTTATGTGTTACATATTAGATAATCATTATTTTAGCCCTGTGTGCTATACAGTCGTCTTGCTGGGTGATTTTTTGTGTGTGATTTTGTTTCTAAGCTGAATTCCGAGAGTGGTTTTTTTTTTTTTTTTTTAGATAGTGTAGTCATCTTTCAGCAGCTTTAAAAAAAGATATGCAGTCTTCAGTAATCTGGACATTTTTTTTACCACGTCACAAACAGCAACTGACAACGTGTTTATCTATCATCTATTTATCTATTTATCTATTTATCTATTTATCTATTTATGTATGTATGTATGTATGTATGTATGTATGTATGTATGTATGTATGTATGTATCTATCTATCTATCTATCTATCTATCTATCTATCTATCTATCTATCTATCTATCTATCTATCTATCTATTGCTGTCATTGAAAAATATCGTTCGCTATTTTTTATTTTTTCTGCTTGTTTTTTTTCTTCTCTTCTTTTTTTAATCTTTATAAATGATTTATGAATAATGCAGAAGTTATAACTGTGACTGCACTTGTTCCTCCTATCCCTTCTCTCTCTCTGTCCTCTGTCTCTGCTCCTTCCTCTCTCTCTCTCTCTCTCTCTCTCTCTCTCTCTCTCTCTCTCTCTCTCTCTCTCTCTCTCTCTCTCTCTCTCTCTCTCCCTCATATTTAACAATCATATATAAAATATATGTATGTATCTATTTATATTTATATATGTATATATATATATAATTATATACATATGCACACTGGTACTCATGAATATGCTCTGTGCGTGCACACACACATATTCAATCACACACACACGCTCACACACACAGTGTACATCTTGCACACACGTTAAATCCTGTTCCGCTTTTCGTAAGAGTAGGCCATCGTGTGCCGGTAGGAACAGATAACATTTACAAAACTGCATATACACGGGGACTGGATGTAAAAAGCACATGGATGCTTGTTTCATTATCCTCGATATAAATAAATAAATAAATAAATAAATTTAAAAAACGCACATACACACACATACACACACATACACACAACACACACGACACAACACAACACCACACACACACACACACACACACACACACACACACACACACACACACACACACACACACACACACACCACACACACACACAGGTATGTATGCAGGCACAAACACAGGACGAACAAACAGAGAGACAGACAGACACAAGCATACATGCTGACAAAAAAAGGAGGAGATGGGTGACATGCGAGAAGTAAAAGGAACAAAGCGGTTCAGGTGTTTCTGTTCGAGAGAGCAGGAGGTGAGAAAGAGGAAGAGAGGAGGGAATGAGAGAGAGTAGAGAAGAGAAGAGAGGATGAGGTGTACGTAGAGAGAGAGGAGGAGGAAGAGAGAGAGACAGACAGAGAAGAAGACAGACAGACAGACAGACAGACAGACAGACAGAAGACAGACAGAACAGACAGACAGAGCAGACAGAAGACAGACAGAAAGACATAGAGAAAGAAAGATGACAGAACAGATAGAGAGAGAGAAAGACAGAACAGACTCAGATACAGAAAATAGAATCTCTGATCTGTCTGTCCAAGCTGAAGTTGTCTGTCGCGTCTGTCTGCGCTGTTGTCGTCCTGTCTTCTGTCTGTCTGTCTTCTCTCTCTCTCTCTCTCTCTCTCTCTCTCTCTCTCTCTCTCTCTCTCTCTCTCTCTCTCTCTCTCTCTCTCTCTCTCCTCCAACATGAAATGAAAAGAAACAAACAAGCAGAACCGGCAAACCCCCCCAAAACAAACAAACACAAAACAAAACAATACAGAATTTGCTTGGAATTAAACTCAGTACCCCCCTCCCCCCCCCCCCCAATCAACAACGCATCCCATCCCACGGTCCCACCCCCACCCCCGTACCCACACAACCCACACACCCAACCCCCAACCTACCCTACCCTCCCCGCTCTAGAACCAGAAAAGACAATACACTAGTGGAACACAATACTAGACTGTTTGACAAGAGAGTGCAGGCAGGTAAGACAGGTGAGAGAAACAAGACTTGTGTATATACATATATATAGCTCTGCAAACTTGTGTGAAAAACATGGTCCTGTCTTGAGAAAACGGAGAAAAGTGCTTGGTACCACCAGTACAGCAGTATGCGTGAAGAGTACCAGAGAGAAAAAAGTAGAACCCCAAACAAATATATAGTCTAACAGACTTGGCAGTGACATATGGGAAAGTAGGAGACAAGAGTCTGTAGTGCACAGCTACAACACAACCAAGAAAAAAGAAAAACAAAACAAGCAATCCCTCCCCCCCCCTCTCCAAAACGCTGACTTCATGGCCTAGTGGTTTAGAGCGTAGGACTCATGATCTGATGATTATCTGAGGATGAGGGTTCGAATCTCGGGGTCCACTCTCTTTTATCTTCATTTTCAGACTCATTAAGTTTTTGGTCGGATGGGACTACAAAATGTCTGTGTGCGAAACGTACACATTTATTACCTTGCGCACACGACGGTAAAAATTCCACCAATCTGTCGTAGAAGTGTTGACCAATCATGATATAGGTCTACTTGTGTGACACCAACATGCCCAGCATGCAATCTGAACTTATAAAGAGGGATGGGCTCCGCCAGGTTCGGCTTGTGCCAAAACACATTGTCTATAAGTATCAGTGTGATATTAACATTTTCTTCACCTACTCCTCGGGAAGTTAAAAAAAAGCAATTTCTATGATTCTGTCAGTGCGTGGGATTTGTGTAGTTTTAATTGTATCATGCAAAGGCAATACTGCTAAGCACTGTCCAAGGAGGAAGAAAAAGAGGCAGACCAAGAAGAGATGGGAGGACAACATCAACGAATGGACAGGCCTAGAACTCAATAAAACCCTGAGAAAGGCGAAACAGAGAGAGGAATGGAGGGAACTGGCTGCCAAGTCTTCGGGTGTCCCCATGACGTATAAAGATAGAGGGACAGATAGACAGACAGACAGACAGACAGACAGACAGACAGACAGATAGATATAGATAGATAGATAGATAGATAGATAGATAGATAGATAGATAGATAGATAGATAGATAGATAGATAGTAGATAGATAGATAGATAGATAGATAGATAGATAGATAGATAGATAGATAGATAGATAGATTAGATGTGATACAAGAAAAGAGAAACACGTCATCACTGTGAAGCCCCCTTTCCCATGAAGAATAGATGCGTTTTACCTTAACCAAGGAAAGCTCTCTGTTCTTCATTCTTTTTAAGCCAGATTCAGCATTGTATCACTAAAAAAAAACAAATCCCCCGTGGGATGCCAGGCCTGTCAGTATACATACCATCACCACGTTCTGGAAATTCTGTGCAGGAATTTCCTCTTTTCTATCCCTCTTTTTGTTTCTTTCTTCTGTCTTTTCTTCCTGTCACCCCCTTCGTGTCTATTTTTGCCTTCTTGGTCCATTTTCCTGCCTTTTTTCACCAAAAAAAAAGAAGAAAAAACCTAACATGTAATCTCTCCCATGCTGAAGTCAGCTGCGCTGGGCCTGACTTGTCAGGCACTTAACGGCAGCGCACGCATTTTCGCTCTTGTGACAGACAACAGTGGTTTCTGTCTGAGCGTTCGACGACGACGACGACGACGACGACGACGAAGACGAAGAAGTATAATCAACAAAGAAACATTTGATAGATTGTTTATGAATGCTCTGACAAAAACAACTAGATAAGAACAATCTAACCAGCATATAATAATACATAACACCCCCACGTCCAAAACCCCACTCTACACCAACAACTAATAGCAATAGTTGAAAGAAACCATAATATAGACATGTTCCAGAACTATATATTATGATAAAAAAGAAAGAAAGAAGAAGAAAGAAAAGAAAGAAAAAAGGAAAAGAAAGAAAAGAAAGAACAGAAAGAAGAAAGAAAGAAAGAAAGAAAGAAAGAAAGAAAGAAAGAAGAAGAAAGAAAGAAAAAAGGAAAAGAAAGAAAGAAAGAAGAAGACAGAAAAGAAAGAAAAAGAAAGAAGAAGAAAGAAAGAAAGAAAGAAAGAAAGAAAGGAAAGAAAGAAGAAAGAAAGAAGAAGGAAGAGAAAGAAGCAAAGACAAGAAAGAAAAAGAAAGAAAGAAAGAAAAAAAAAAAAGAAAAAAAGAAAAAAAGAAAGAAAGAAAGAAAGAAAGAAAGGAAAGACAGACAGAAAGACAGAAAGAAAGAACGAAAAAAAAAAAGGAAAGATGGAAACAACCAAAGACAGAAAGTGTTCACAGGTGAGATAATAACCAGACTAGACCTCACCTGGGTTCTGTACCGGCACACATGGTCAGGGATCATACAGTAGTATCCATGGGGCCCAACAGGGTTCAACTCCCAGGGCACACACACACACACACAAACACAGATCTATTCCACTGCGCAGTAGAAACAGTATATACAGTGGCCGCACCACTCACAAACGTAGAACTTTAAAACAAACAGTATCACTTCAAATCGTTAGGATATACCGGTAACGCTCCCAACACACCACTTGTTCTCTGTCGCCTTGTGCAGTGCTCCTATAATGAAGAATCTGGACACAGTTACATCCTAGTATGGGCAGTAATTATAAAATTATGCAAAAAATAAAACCACGCCAGCTTTCCAATTTGTGTCATCTTTTTGTGTGGCAAAGTCACATAAACACAGCCAAAAAGAATGTAACAGACAGAACCCCTGTATTGTTGTTTTACTTTGTTGTATATGTCATGAATAAAATAGGATTGTACCAGATAGACAGTTTGCGTTCTTCTATGTTTTCACGCTCCGTGATCCAAGATGCTGGATGTGACGAAGAATTCAAATCTGTACATGTATAAAAAAACAACAACAAAAGTTAGGGAGGGAAATGGCACGTGATGATTGTTTAGCCTCTCACAGAATCGAAGTAGTCACGAGGCACTTCAATCAATCAATCAATCAATCAATCAATCACCAACCCCCTCAGTGATTGAGATGTGAAAGCCAGCAAATGCAGCCAGCGGATGACAGACAGACACCTCATTCCCTGATGGTATCAAGATATATATCACCGACACACACCGTGACTGGGATAGTTACAGCGCTGGCAGCATTATCTCCCCTTGACTGACTCGCTTAATCGCACGTTAGGCTATGGGTGTCTTGGTCGATGTCCGCATCCAGCTAGCTAGGCTGTGTGTTTCATAGTGTAGAAATGCTTCCCAATGCCTGGAAAAAGAATCAGGATATCAGAAAGAAGGTAGATGAGACTTGGAAAAAAATCGTGAAGTCCAGCAGAGGAAGACACAGAGAGAGAGAGAGAGAGAGAGAGAGAGAGAGAGAGAGAGAGAGAGAGAGAGAGAGAGAGAGAGAGAGAGAGAGAGAGAGAGAGAGAGACAAAGCCAGGCTGGAGAAGACGGAAAGAAAAAAGGCAGAAAAACAGTGAGGATTAGGAAGAAAAAGGTTGAAAAGCAACCAGGAACCCCCCCCCAAAAAAAAACAAAACAACAACAACAACAACCCAACAACAACAACAACAACAACAAATAAACAAAAAACAACAACACACATTTAAGTCAGATATGAAAAGCTTAACAATACGACCACACAAATCCACAATACAGGCACTACGAGCTTACTAGATAAACCAAACCGGTGAATAGGTGAAAAAGGCTAAACAGATGAAGAAAGTCAATATAACCAATAGTCAGATATAGCTAACCCCCCCCAAAAACAACAACCAACACAACAACAACAACAACAAACAAACAAAATAGATAAAGTAAATGAAATAACAAAAAAGACGAAACAAAATTAAAGAAATTAATGAAAAAAAAGCCCATCAGCTAAAGGAATCAATCCTAAATATAAGAGATCAAGAAGAAAAAAGATAATAAAATCAGTCACTTAAAAAAAAGACAACCCCCGCCCCCCCCCCCCCCCCCAAAAAAAAAAAAAAAAAAACCAGCAAAAAAAAAAATCCCACACTTTGATCAAGTGAAGAAAAAAAAAAGAAAAAAAATCCAGAACACAGTAGTGCAAAAGGTAAAACACACCACCACACACCACACCACACCACACCACACCACACCACATCACACCACACCACACCACACCACACCACACCACAGAACAACCCTCAGAAAAAAAACCCTCAACAAAATAATCAACAATCAACAACAAGAAGCACGTGGGAAGGGAAAAAAAAAAAAGAGAAAAAAAAATCACCACACACACCCACTAAAAAAAAAAAAAAATCCACCAATCACCAAACAATCCCACCCACCACCACCACCACCACCAAAAAAACAAAAAAAATTCACCACCAATTAAAAAAATAAATCAACAGCATTGACACACAATACCCCCCCAAAAAAACAACAACAAACAAACAAATAAAAAACAAAAACAAAACAACCAAAAAAAAAAAAAAAAAACCCCAAACCTACCCACATCCTCCCCCTTCCCCCCCCCCCCCCCCCCCCCCCCCCCCCACAAACACACCCACAACCCACATAACATAGCAGCACAAGAAGACCTGAGAATCAAAGTGGTGACGCCGTATGCACGGCAGGGTGCTCTGCATGCTGTGTGAAGAGAGAGGAGAGAGAGACAGAGAAAGAGAGAGAGCTATACTAGGCTAGCTCCTCCGACACCCGACCCTAAATCCCACCGTGTTAGGAGTCAGATGCCTGTGCGATAACATTGTAGCCCCCTCCGCCCGCCCTGTCACCCGGCGCTTTCACACCACAGTTCTCCTGTCAAAGCTTGCTTAAACCTTCCTTAGTAGTATAGTAGTATAGCGAGCGCTCTCTTTCTTTCTTTTTCTCTCTCTGTCTCTCTGTCTCTCTCTCTCTTGTTCCCGTCTTTGCATATATGTATTTATATATATAATATATATATCATAATATATAATATATAATATTTATAATAATATATATAATATATGTCCGTCTGCCTGTCGACTATCCTGTCTGTCTGTCAGTTCGTCTGTCTCAGTCAGTGAAGCGAGAAGGTATAGCAGTTGTTTGTCGACAAACACCTCTAGTAACGCAAGACTCACTTCTAATACACAGTGCTCGATCCCCTCACACCACACGACTTTTTTTTGATGGGGAGAGAGACTGCCAGGGGAGTCGAAGTCTTCTCTCCCTCTCAGGTCTCCATTCCTTCTTACTACTAACTTCTTCTATTCCACCTTTCTTCGTCTTCCTTCACTCTTTTCCTCCTCCTTCTCCTTCTCCTCCTTCTCTACTACCCCCCTTCTTTCTTACGAGGGTGGGTAGCGGCAGCAGTAGTAGGGGGTGTCGCTGAACGCTGAACGAGGGAGGCAAGTGTTAATCCGGACGTCCCTCCCTCCCTTTCTTACCCCCACCCCTCCTCACCTAACCCACCCACCCCATCACGCCTTCTCTCTCCTCTCTCTCCTCTCTCTTCTCTCTCTTCTCTCCTCTCTCTCTCTCTCTCGCTTCATTGCTTTGCCTGTCAGATGAGGCGCAAAGCTCAGCTCTCATTCGTCCAATCTTTTTTCCTTCACTACTACTTGCAGACAAGAAGGAAGGGTGGGGGGGGGGGGAGGGGGGGGGTAAGGGGGAGGGGGGAGGTGTGTGGAGGAGAGGGCGTGGGGGGATTAGCACCTACATGTGTGTACACACACACACACACATAGACCAGGAGGAGGAGGAGGAGGAGAGAGAGAGAGAGAGAGAGAGAGAGAGAGAGAGAAGAGAGAGAGAGAAGAGAGAGAGAGAAGAGAGAGAGAGAGAGAAAGAGAGAGAGAGAGAGAGAGAGAGAGAGAGAGAGAGAGAGAGAGAGAGAGAGAGAGAGAGAGAGAGAGATTTGTATGAGAAGTACAGGTAAAATAGAGATTGGAGGAGGAGATGAAAGAAGGGTGTGTTGAATCTGGAAATAAAATTTTGGGCAAAAATGGGAAACAGGGTATAGGGGGTGGGGGCAGGTTGGGTTGGGTTGGGTTAGTTGGTTGGAGGAGGACTCGGATATGAAAATCTTGTATGTGCATGACTTGCAATGCAGATTGTCAGCAAATAACGCTGGTTTCACCTATATTGATCTGCGATATATTGCCATGTTTGTGCTTGCACGGAAGCACACACTAGTGTGTGCGCGCAGGGGACACACACACACACTAACGCACACACAACACACACACACACACCAGACACAGAGAGAAGAGGAGAGAGAGAGGAAGGAGAGAGAGAGAGAGAGAAGAGAGAGAGAGAGACGAAGAGAGACAAGAGAGAGAGAGAGAGACAGGAGAGAGAGAGGAGAGAGAGAGACAGAGAGAGAGAGAGAGCAGAGAAGAGAGAGAGAGAAGAGAGGAGAGAGAGAGAAGAGAGAGAGAGAGAGGGAGAGAGAGAGAGAGAGATCATAGACGCACAACAGAAAAAGATCATGTGACAGTTATTATTTTAAAAAGAAAAAAGACAGCTATGAGAATTTTTTTCCTCTTTTTAAGTAATTAAGAGTGTTTCAATTTTATTTTGAATTCCCTCACCCACAAACAGGCCATCTTTAAAACAATGCGTAATCATGCAAATTTTAGTCCAGACATCAATTTAAAACCCCTTTAAAGTATTCTTGCAATAAACACATATACAATTATATTTATATATATATATATATAATTATTAGCAACCTACTCATGTCAAACGTTTGTTTTTAAAAAAAATTTCTCTCAAAATATTTATTCTTTTATTTCATAGTTGTTAATTACCTAAAAAAAAGCATATGCATTGCTTACGAATAATACATAAAATCAGCTACTGTTAACACCTATAGATTCATCAATCCCAATTGAATGTAGTATTATTATGACAGGACTAACAACAACAACCGTCAAAAAACCGTGCTTTGAAACAATTACGAACAAAGCCACCTTAATCAAGACAGGGCATGAAAATTTTTACAAATAGAGACAGGAAAAGAAAAAAAAACGTAATACTGGGTTAGAGCTGAAAGAAAACTTATTGAAAAAAGGTGTGTTGGGGGGGGAGACTGGTAAAGCCTCGGGTATACTACTTTTCTTTTGCAAGGGCGGGGCCCAAAACCGAGCCTTAATATGAGCGCTACATTCACCCTCTACCTTGATTAGAGAATGACCAAAGTGCCCAGTAAAAAAAGGACCCCAAAAAAATTACACAACCTAAAGGAAACCGCGCCCCCCGGGCCTTTTTATTAGTTTGCGAAAGTAAACACTTTTCCTCCCCAACGAAAAAAAACGCACGGCGCCGCTTTTCACGCACGCCGCGCGCCCCGCAAAACCCCCATACATACAAACCCGGAAAAAAAAAAAAAAATTGACTAGGGACACGAAACACATACTTGGTCTGTTTTCTTGTCTCTCTCTCTGTCTCTGCTCTCGCTGTCTGCCCTTGGCCTCCTCTCTCCCCCCCCTCTCTCTCTCCTCCCCCCCTTTTCTCTCTCTCTTGTACTTAAAAATCTTGATTTTTGGGAAGAACTGTTTTTTTAGGTTGGGTTGTTAAGAGGTAGTTTTCGTTTTTGATTTTTTTTTAAAAACTTTTTTGGTTTTCATTTAAGGGGAACTTCATTTTTTCCCCCTTTTTTAAAATCAAAATTGAATTGTAAAAAAAAACTGACTGATTTTTTTAATATTTAAACTTTTTTTTTTTAATTTAATCAGGGGTTTTTTTTCCTTTCTTTTTTTCTTTTTCCCCATGAGGGCCGGTGAAAAAAAACCCCCTCGGCCCCTTCCCCCAATTAACCCTCATTAAAAATTTCGAGTTCGATTTTTGAGTTCGGTTTTTCTCTCTCTCTTCTCCCCCACCTCTCTCTCTTTTCCTCTCTCTTCCACCCACACCAAACACACCCAAAAAAACCCCCCAAAAAACGCTGGACTTTTTTTTTAAAAAGTATTTGTTTTCCCCCACACACACAAACACATAAACACACACACACTCACTACCCCTCACCCCCCCCCACCTCCCCCCCTTACACCCCACATACACCAAAGGGGGAAAAGATTTTTCCCCAAAAAAGGGGGGGGCCCGAGGGAAAGGGGGTAGGGGGTGGGTAGGTAAGGAGTTTTTCAAAAAGTAAAGCATGCTAAGCCCCTTACTTACTTCAAGGGGGAATTTTTTCACAGTATGGAAAAAAACAGTAAAAAAGAAGAGGGGGAGGGGGGAGGGCGGGAAGACGATTGGGGAAATCAAACTGAAAAAAGTTCAGCCTTTTTTTTCCTTTACACACCCCCATAAAAACCTCCCACTTTCGGGTTTCAACGAAACGGGGAAAACCCTTTTTCGTTGAAACCTCAGGTTTTTTTTTTTTAAAACCTTTTCTTTTATTTTTTAAAAACCGGTTTAAAAGGGAAAGGTGTCTCATAACCAGGGGTTGTAACGTGGGGAAAAACGGGGGATCAGGACCTCACTGCTTCTTGGGGCCATTATTGGGGGCGGGCCCAACCCTCTCCCTCGCGCTTTTTAAAACCTTCCCCCCCCCAAAGAGGGCGGGGACCCATTTAAGCTGGGGGAATTTTGGGGGGGCTGTTTTAAGTAAAGTTTGAAAAGGCACCCACCCAAAAAGGAACCAAAGGGGATGATGGTGCTTAACTTAGGCCCAAAAAACGGGGTGCTCTGAAGGGCAATTTTTGTCTTTCCTTCGTCTCGTCGCCCTTTGTTTTAACCCCCGGTCTTACAAAAGTCTGCCAAAGGGGAGAAGTTCGGGTTTTAGGGTTATTTTCTTGTTTTTTTTTGTATCCCTTTTCAAAGTAAGCAGATCACTTTGGCGCGAAATTCGGTACTCTTCTAAAGGGGGAAAAATGCGTTTGGGCCCCAAAACAAGACAGCGCCACTCATTTTTTTTTGGTCCTTTCCCCTTGTGTATTTGTTTTCTCCTCCAAAATTTTTTTTTTTCCTAATTTTAAAGGGGTGGACAACTCCTTGCCCCGTGGGTTTTTTACGTGTTTAAATGTGGGCCCAAAAATGGCCCCCGGTTTATGCCCCCACCAAAAAAAAAAAAAAGCACCCATGCCCCGGGGACGGCTTGTGGATGGAGAAAAAGTTTCGGGACAAACGGGGGTCAAAACCCCCCCCCCCCGGGGTCAACCCCGACTTTTCGCGTCGGGGAGGGGCTTTTAACTTTTTCCCCCCAACCCCCCAATATATTACGTGGTTTTTGTTGTTGGGCGTGCTTTTTTGGGCGTTCAGCAGTAAAAACAGGGGGTCACCAAAATTATGTAAAATTTTTTTTTAAAAACATTTTTTTTTTAATTTTATTCTTTTTTTACGGGGAAAAGGAATAAGCACTTGGTGTTTTTTCATACTCCCCGTGGGCATTTTTTTTTTAAAATTTTTGGGGCTCTGTTCCCCCCCGGGAAAAAAAGATGGCCTACATTACAAAAAAAACGGAACAGGTTTTTAAAAGTGTGCGCAAGATTTCCCCCGTGCGTTGGGGAACCGGGGCCCCCGGGTTTTAGTTCATCCGAAGGTTTTTGGGGGAGTGGGGTCCCGCCGGAAAAAAATAGCAAAAAAATCACTCATCCCACCGGGGAAACACCTTTGGGGCAAAAGGGGAAAAAACCTTGGTCAAGAAAACTTTTGGGTGAATAGATTCTTTTAAAGCATTCCCCAATGGAAAAAAACCCTACTCCAACTTTAAAAAGGGCCATAGACCTTTTTTTAAATAAAATAAAAAAATTTTTTAATGACGACATTCGTGTTTTCGGAGAAAAATAGATACAAACTGAATAAAACCCCGGGGGGTTTTTTCCCTTGTGGGTCACTTACTATACGTTTTTAATTTTTTTTTAATGTTTTTTTTTTAACCCAAAAAAAAGTTTTTTTAAAAAGTTTTCCTCACAGATTTGGGGGTTTATTTGGGGTTTGGGGTTTTTTAACTGGGAAAATTTTTTATTGGGATCAATCCCCCGCACAAACACCAATAAAAAAAAAAAAGTTTTTTGACCCAAAAGACAGACAGACAGACAGACAGACAGCACACCCACACACCACACACATACACACACACAAAAAAGCACGCACGCACGCACAACCAACCCCCCACGCACGCATTTTCCCCCAAAAAGGCCCCCCGAGAAGAGAGAGAGAGGGGGAGAGAGGGGGAGAGAAGAGAGAGAGGGGGGGAGAGAGAGAGAGAGAGAAGCCCAAAGACAACGGGGCAGCCCCGAAGACAGACAGACAAGACAGAGCCCCGACAGGGGGCAGGGGGACAGAAGACAGACAGACAAAGAAACAGACAGACAGAGATACAAGGGACAGAGAAAACAGGGGGCAAAAAGACAGAAGACAAACAGACAGACAAAACCCCCGACTGAAAACGGGGCAGCAGGCAGGCAGGCAGGCAGGCTCCCCGGCAGACAGACAGAAAACCCCAAAACGTGTGGACAGAACGACACAGAAAGAGGGAGACTGGGGAAAAAAAGGGAAAAAAAAAACGGTAGACTGACACAGGGCACCAATTTTTTTTTTTTTTCCCTTTAATTGGGGTCACCTCACACACGACAATCACCCCCCGACGACGGACAGACAGACGACACGGGGCAGACAGACAAAAAAGGGGGGCAGACAGGGGAGGGGGGTCGGGGTGTTCTTATATATATATAAAATATATATTTTATATTACATAAATTTTTTTTTAGATAATTTTTTGTTTTGATAGATAGATAAAAAGAGGGGGGAGAGAGAGAGAGAAAAAAGGGGGAGAGGAGAGAGGGAAGGAGAGAGAGGGGAGGGGGGAGAGAGAGGGGGAGAGAGATATCACCCCCCCAAAAATCTACGACAGGCAGTAAAAAACAGAGGGGAAGACAAACATAAAAACACTTTTCCCCTTTGACTTTTCTTTTTTTTTATCATTTCCCCCAAAAAAAAAAAACAGACAGACAGACAGCCCCGCAGAAAAGCCCCAAAAACAGCAGAAAGACAGAACAGACAGGGGGAAAAAAATGTTCTTTGTTTTTCGCAGACATGAAAAAAAAAAAAAAAAAAAAAAAAGTCTTACAAAGAAGAAAAAAGACCAAAAGGGGGGAAAAACCCAAAAGCTAACCCCTCTTCCCTATCTCCATTCTTTGGGGTTGTGTGTGTGTGGTGTTGTGTGTTGTGTGTGGCGCGCGCGCGCGCCCCGCAGGTGTTGTGTGTGGGGGTTTTGGGGTGTGTGTTTTTTCGGTGTGTGTCGTGGTGTGTGCTTTTTGAGCGAAAGCCCCTTTTTGTTTTATGTGTGTGTGGGCTTTTTGTCCCGGGGGGTTTTTGGTTTTTTCCCCCCACGTGCACGCCTGTGTGTGTGCGTGCATGTGTAAAATTTGCTTGCGCAAAAAAAGGGGAAAAAAAAAAAAAATTTAAAAGATAAGAGAGGAAAAAAAGAATTTTTTTGGGGGGCAAAAAATTTTTCTAAAAATAATTATAAAATTTTTTAAACCAAAAGGGGAATCAACAATGGGGGGGCGTTTTAAAGGGAAGAGAGGGGGAGAGGGGGAGAGAGAGAAGGGGGAGAGAGAGGGGGAAAGAGAGAGAGGGGGGGAGAAAAAAAGAGAGAGAGGGGGGGGGGAGAGAGAGAGAGAACGGGGGAAAAAATAACGATAAAAATATTTTTTTAAAAAAGGCTTTGGCCCCAATTTTTAAAAGGGGCAACCATATTCGAATTCCAAAGAGAGAGAGGGGGAGGGGGGGAGAGAGAGAGAAAAGAAGGGGGGAGAGAGAGGGAAAAAAGGGGAGAGAGAAGGGGGGAGAGAGAGAGAGAGGACAGACAACAACAGACAGACCAAAAACAGACAGACAGGGGGGCAAAAGACAGAACAGAGAGAACAAGACACAGAGGGGGGGGGGGATGGGAAAAGGAAAAAGGGAAAAAAAAATAGTTTTTTTCCCCTTTTGAAACAAAGAAGCTTTTGAACAAAAAAAAAAAAAAAAAATTTGGTGTTTTGGGGGAACCCCAAAACGGGGGGTACGGCCATCCCCCGGTTTTTTTCCCGGGCAGAAGCAAATTTTTTCCCCCCCCTGAAGCCATGTTTTTTTATCTTTCCCCCCTGCATCGATTCCTTTTTTTTGGGGGGGCTATTTCAACACCCCCCAAAACCACCCCACCGCCAAAACCCCCCCCCCCCCAAACCCCCCTTTTCCCCCCCCCCAAAAAAAAGGGGGATAGCTAAGGGGCCTTTTTTTTTCCCAAAAGGGGGCTTTTTTAAAAAAAAATTTTATTTGCTTTATTTGTTTTTTATTAATTTTAAGGGGAAAAATTTTAAAAGGATTGTGTTAAATAAAAAAAAATCTTTCAATTTTGGTAAACCCCCGGGGAAAAATATTTTAAAATTTTTTTTAAAAATTTTTAAATTTTTAAAAAAACCCACCCGGTTTTTATTTTATTCTCCAAAAGGGAAAAATTTTTTAGTTTTCGTGTAAAATTTTCTCTGATACTAAAACTAAAATTTAGTACAAAATTTTAAAAAAAATTGTAGAAAAACCCCCCACAAAAAAAAAAAGCAACATCTTGACAGGATAACAAGGAAAAATTTTTGCCCCCCCCCGTCATTTTTTGGGGGATAATGATACACATTGTGACCGTTGGGGCCAAAAAAAAATTTTCAAAAAAAAAAGACTAATTTTTTTAAACCCGGGCTATCATAAAAATTTTTATGTATTGTTAATAAATTTTGGGGAAAAACCCCCTGTTTTGACCTTTTCCCCTTTTATTCCCTATCATACCATGCCCTACCTTTTCCCTCCCCCACCATACGATACATTTAAAAAAGGAAAAACCCCTTTCCAAAAACCCTACCATACCAAACCCTCCCCAAATACCCTACCCTACCTTACCCTACCCCCACCCTACCTTTTCCCCCAAAACCCCTCCCTTCCCAAAAACCCAAAAACCCCTGATGGGGCAAAGAGAACCAAAAAAATACAGAAAAGGGGGGTAAAAAGGGGCTTGATTTTTTAAAAAAAAAACCAATCCCCAAAAAACAAAAAAACCCCCAAAGACCATCAAGGGGAAAAGTCCCCCCCTTTCCCCCCAAAAAGGGTTTTCCCCCAGACCTTTTAAAAGGGGAAAATCATCTTTTCCAAAAAACGCCATCCTAGGGGGGGGCAAAAAGTCACAACAAGAAACCCCTTTCAAAAAACCCCAAAACTGGGGTTTTTCATTTCAAGCTTTCAGATTACCAAGTAGAGGGCCCCTGATTGGACAAGGAGAAAAAAACCCACTAATTGATTTGTCAGCCAGGGACAAAAAAAGAGACAGGCCTATAATTAACCCCCCCCCTTTTTCCTTTCCCCCGTGGGAGGGGGGGTTTTTTTTCCCGCCACACCCCCCTTTGTTGCCGGGGTTTTTGGGGAATTTTCTCCTGCAACATAAACAAAACTGTCCTTCCCCCCTAAAGGGGGTTTTAAATTTCAAAACCCCCCCAGAAAAAAAATGGAGAGGAGGAAAACCCCCCGGGGAAAAAACAAAAATAGTAGCAACAACAACCCCCAAAAAAATTTGGGCATAAAAAAGGTCTGGGAGGAGTTGGGACGGGAAACCCCCAAGGGAGCTTGAAAAAATCCCTGTAAATTTTTGGGGGAAACCAAAAGGCCCCCGGGGGGGAAAAATTTTTTGGGGGGTGTGTATTTGCAGGGGAAAAAAAAAGAAATTCCCCGTTTTTTTTGGAGGGTTTTTTTAAAAGGGGGCAAAAGAGCGTAAAGAAGGGAGAAGCACAAAAAAAAAAGGGGTGGTAAAAAAGGGGGGTTTTTTGGAGAGGCCCCCCCTTTTTCAGGGCCCCCGGGGTTGGACGGGGGGGGTGTAAGGGGGGGGGCCCTGGAAAAAGGGGGAGAATTTCCTCACAAAAGGGGGGGGAAGGGGGGGGTTTTTGGGGGGCGTTGAACCCTGCCCGGTGTGTGGTCTTGGGGTTTGGGTTTACTCAAAAAGGGGGGTCAAGAGGGGGGGGGCCTCCCTTTCTCTGACCAAGGGGGGGCCTACCCCTTCCCCCTTTTTTTTCCCCCCCCCCCCCTCTTCCCCCTTTTCGTTCCCCCCCTTCAGAAAAGTTGATGAAACTGTTTTTCCCCACCATCAAATTCAAAAGTGTCACAGTGTGGGGCCCGAATTTTTTGGGGTTTTTAGTAGTAAGCCCCAAAAATTTTCCCCCTCTTTTCTCTCTAAACCTTTTTCCTTTTTCTCTCCCCTTTTCCCCCTCTCTCTCTCTCTTCTCTCCCCTCCCCTATTTCCTTTTTCCCTTTTCCCCTTTTTCCCCTTTTTCCCTTTTTCCCCCCCAACTTCTAAAACCTTTTTTTTTTTCTATCCTAGAATTGTTTTGGTTGTTACTTTGGAAAATTTTTAAATGTATATTTTTTCCTTTTTTTAAAAAAGAAATTTGTTTTCATATAACTTTTTTGTTTTAAAGGGGGTTTTTTTTTTTGTTTTTGGGGTTGGGGTTTTTTTTAATTTTGTTTTTTTTTTCCCCCCCTTTTTTTTTCCTACTTTGCTTGTTTTCCCGCTTAACACACCCCCAAAACACCACACAAAAAACACACACACACAAACCCAAAACACACACACAAAAACGCTAAAAAATTATAGATTTGTAATGCCTTCTGTTTCATGGTCCTAAATATTTGCCCCCTTTTTAAAAAATTTTTTTTGCTATGTTAAAATTTTTTTTTAAAAAAAAATTTTTAGTGTATCCAGTTTGGTGACGCTTTTGTTGAATTTTTTTCTGTTTTTTCTTTTAAAAAATTGGTTTTAAAAAACTTTTTGGGGGATTAGGGTGGGGGGTAGGGGGAGGGGGGGGTTTTTTGCTTTAAATTTTCCCCCCCCAGGGCAAAAAGGGCCCCGGGGGGGAAAAAAAATATGTAAAACTTTGTTTTCCCTTTAAAAAAAAAAGATTATTTTTTTTCATTCATTCATTTTTCATTTTCCCCTCTCCCCTCCTCTCTCTCTTCTTTCCCCCTCTCTCCCCCCTTTTCTCCCTTTTCTCTCCTCTCTTTTCTCTCTTTTTTCTATCATCTCTCTCTCTTTTCCCCCATCATGCCCCCCCCCTTTCCCCACCTTTCCCCCCCATGTTGCCCCCCCTTTTAAAAAGAAGTTTTTGTGTTACTGGGGGTTTTTTGCCAAATAAGTGGTGTGTTGTTTTTTTTTAAATTTTTCCCAAAACCTTTTTTTAAAGGGTAGACCCCGGGGGTTTTAAATGGGTTGGATACAGGCCCCGGTTTCCCGGGGTCCCCTTTTTTTTGGGCCCAAATTGTTTTTCCCCTTTTTTCTAAAAAAAGGGGATTTGGGGGGTCGGGGTTTTCTAGTCTTTTAAAAAGAAATGAAAAACCAAGGTCTTGTATGCAAAGGAACCCATGGAAAAAAGGGGAGTTTTTCCCCCGGCCAAATTCCATAAAAAAAAAACCCCTATTGTGGGGGAAAAAAAATACACAATAAGACAAGAAAAAAAAACAAAATAAAAAATGCTGCTGCTCAAGGGGGAACGTTTCTCCCCCGGGGAGGAACGCAAATTTAAAAGCTGAAAAATAGTTTTAAAAACCCTTTGAGTGATATAAAATTTTGGAAAAAACAATACAATACAAAAACAATTAATGCTTTGGGGTAAAAAATTTTTTCCTCCTAGGGGGGGTTTCCCCGGACCCCTTTTTTGGGAAATTTTAAAAACCCCCCAAACCTTTTAAAAAAAATTTTGTGCTAAAAATGTCCCCCGTTTCTAGAGGTCAAAATTGGGGTTTTTTTTTTTTTTCCTTTCAAAACCTCTTTCTTTTTTTTTTTTTTTCCTTCCCTGCCATTCCCCCCCTTTTTTAAAAAAAAAAAAAGCACATAAAAAAATTTTTCTTTAGCACTTGTATGAAAGATTTTCAGGGGGTTGGGCCCGAAGCCCCAAAAATTTTTACCCTGAGGCCAGGGGGCCCCGCCCTTTTCCTGGGGGGAAAAAAAAAACTTTAGATGGGGGAGGCATAGAACACCCCCCCCCCCCAATATCCCCCTGATGAAAAAAAAGTGCCCCCCCCAAAAACCCCCAAAAACACACACAAAACCACACCAACACACACACTCACAACACACACCCCACACCACCAAAAAAAACCCTTTTTTTCCCCAAAAAAATTTTAAAAATTTCCCCTCCCAAATTTCATTTTTACTGCCATAAAATTCCCCGAAAGAACCCCTTTTAAAACTTCAAAGGAGAAACTTTTCTTAAAAAACCCCCCCAAAAAAAACCCCCAATTCAGAAGAAAACCCCCCTTTTCCCAAAACTGCAAGAAAAATCTTTTCTTACACTGTCTCCAAACAGCATTGCAGGAAAAAATGTCCCCTTAAAAACAATCCCCTAAGATAACCCCTTTAAAAATTTAAAAAGGCCCCAGTCCCCCCCCCCCAGGGCAAATAAATTCCCTTTTGGCCCCCGGAAAAAAATGTCACACCCAAAAAATTTTTATTTTAAAATTTTTCCCCCGTTTCTTGTTGTTTTTCTTTCCCCCCTAAAATTTGCCCCTTTTAAAAAAGTTTTAAAAACCCCAAATTACCACCGAAGCACAAAGTCAAGAGTTTAAAAGGGGGGGTTAAAATTTCCGACCCCAAAAAAAATTTTGGGAAAAGGGGGGCAATTTTTAAAAAAGGGGAAGGGTTTTCCCCCCAAAAATTTTCCCCTCCCTTGTCAAAAAAAAAAAAAAAAAAAAGGAAAAAAAAAAACCCAAAAACAAAAAAAAAAAAGTTTTTTTTTTTCCCCCAAAATTTTTTAAGAGGTGGAAAAAGCCGGGAAAAAAAACCCCCGGATCTGAAGATGTCCCGGTAGGTATCAGATAAATATTAGAAGATGTTTTTCCCCTCCCCTCTTTTCTCCCCTCTCTCTCTTCCCCTCTCTCTCTCTCTCTCTCTCCCCCCTCTAACCCCCTCTCTCTCCTTTTTTTCCCCTTTTTCTCTCTCTCTCTGTTCCTCTCTCACAGATGACTTTTTAAAAAAATGCATAAAAACTTTTGGGGGCTGGATAAAAAAAAAACACAAAGATTGGGCCTTTTTTCCAAATTTTTTCCTCGTTTTTAAAAAAATAAACTAAAACTCTCTCCTCTTCCTCCACCTCCCTAAAAGGAAATTGTTATTAAATTTTTATGGGATGGGTTAGCGGCAGCATCTGCCATCCTTTTACAGTATAGGGCCCGGGATACCCAGTGGTCACAGCACTCGCTTTCCCCAAGCTAAGGATTAAATTAAGCACCTAGTGTGGTTACCAAGTGGATGGGTGACAGTTTCCGTGCCTTGGGGTACAGTACAGTCCCTCCCAGTTCACCCAGCTGTAAATGGGTACCTGCCCTCTTTAGGATCAGGGAAGGTAAAGCACCAAAGGAGAGAAGATGGGCGCCGCCCTCAACATGCTGGCCCCTAGAGAAGCTCTCTGATGCCTTGCTTCCCTAACAACCTCATAGGGTTTTGGGGACATCTTTACCTTTTATTTTTTTTGAAAGTAATGCCTTTTAGACAATGCATCCCAGAAATTGGATGCAGCTACTTTCGCGGGGGGTAGAAAATGGTCGTTGGCTAGAGAATCCAACAATTCACAGTGCTATGGTGGTAAGTGGAACCTAGGTACTCGAGGTTCCGTGCATCCTCTGGTTTTGTGTGTGTGTGTGTGTGTGTGTGTGTGTGTGTTTGTGTGTGTGTGTGTGTGTGTGTGTGTGTGTGTGTGTGTGTGTGTGTGTCTGTGTCGTGTCTGTGTCTGTGTCTCTGTTCGTGTCTGTGTGTTGTCTGTGTGTCTGTGTCTGTGTGTCTGTGTCTGTGTGTCTGTGTATGTGTCTGTGCGTGTGTCTGTGCGTGTGTATGTGGTGTGTGTCTGTGTCTGTGCGTGGTGTGTTTGTGCATGTGGGGTGTGTGCCCCCCCCCCCCCCCCCCCAATGCTCTTTGGGAGAGTGAGCACAAGTGATACAGACAAGCCTTCAATTCAATTCAATTCAAATTTAATTCAAAATACTTTATCATCTCTAACACAGAGAAATTCCAGTGTGGTATTGTGTGAGGGCCCTTCCCCTGTTGGGCATTCGCAGGGTTTAGGAGCTCTGTACATATTCTTGTGTTTTAATGGAAAGGCTATATTGATATTATTTTTTACGTGGTTTTTGTTCTTATATAATGCTTGTAACTTACTGGAAATTTCTTTGTTTAGAGATAATAAAGTATTTTAAGCCTTGCTTGCACAAAGTTACCCCACACTATTCATTAGTCTCCTTTTGAAACCAATCAGGGCAGATCATCACGGTGATCAAGTCTCTCAGAGACAATTGCCTTGACATGAACAAATACCAAGGTATACATACACAACAAAACTCCCTGTCAGTGGAAAAGGAAGAAAAAAACCCATAACGTAAGACACTACAAAGAGATCAAGATCAAGATTTCTTTCTCTGTCTTTGAGATTTTAAAGTATTTGAATTTGAATAGGTTGTTAGAGATAACTTCTTTGAAGCTGATTAACTTCTAATGAAAACCAAAAAAAAACCCCCGAAACTATGGAAATACAGACAGCTACTTTTAACATCTAGTTCCACACAAAGCACCTTTCTCAACCCACGCTGCCCCACCCTCCCTCATCCTCTGTATATACTGATGTCCCACCCAGACAGATGAAGGGTCCCGAGGATGACCTTTGTGACCTTGTCTTCAGGGTCATGGCCGTTAGATCAGTGAGGGAGGTCGCCATATCTAAACCTTATCCAGCATCACTGGCCCTGCTTCCTTGTACTGCGGGTGCAGACCTGTACTCTGCCTCTAGTCCTCTTCATCTAGCATTTTAGTTTTTCCCCCGAAGTCAGAAATGTGGCTATCTAGAGGGTGGGGGTACGTGAAGGGGTGGGGTGTGGGAGTGCTGGTCGCAGACACAAAAATCTCACCATTTGTAAAGTTCAGAGTGCTAGCCCGGGAAGAAAAAAGTATTTTGAGTTTAAATTCTTTTCAAATTAAGTCTTGGTTGATTGAGTTAATTTGTGGCCAAATCTAACGCGTATTATTATTATTATTATTATCATTATCATTATTATTATTATCATTATTATTATTATTATTATTATTATTATTATTATTATTATTATTATTATTATTATTAATTATTATTATTATTATCATTATTATTATTATTATTAACAACTGTTTTTATCATGTCACTGTATTTTTTCTTCTTCATCATCAACACACAGACAGTAAACCAGTGTTGTCTTGTGAGGGAAAATGTGTTGTATGGCCCTTAAGCACACAAAACAGGCCTAGTGCAATCTACTTCAGAGTGGGACAGAATGTTATCTTTAATTAAAGACTCGAAAAAAAACATGGACAGAAAGAAATGGACAAGAAGCCAGAAAAAGAGAACAAAGAAGCAGGAGGAAAAGGAACAAGGAAAACAAAGAGAGATATAGACAAGAGGAAATTTCCAGAAGGTGGGTATGCTATTTACACTGACAGCCCCCCCCCCCCCCTCCCTCCTCCCCACTGGCATCCCCGGGGGAGACAGATTCATTGGAGCCAGACTGTTTTTCAGCTTCAACACGCTAATTCTCTCTCTGACACCCTGTCAATTGGCCAGCCCCCATCTCTGTCTTTCCCTGTGTATGTGTGGTGTGTGCATGTTGTGTGTGTGTGTGTGTGTGTGTGTGTGTGGTGTGTGTGTGTGTGTGTGTGCGCGCGCATGCATGTGTGTGTGCGTGCGCGTGAGTGCGGTGTGTGTGCGTGCGTGTGCGTGCGTACGTGCGCGCACGCATGTGTATAGGTGTGTGTGTGTGTGGTGTGTGCATGCAGTGTGTGTGTACCCATGCATCCATGTAATCTGTGTACATGTATGTGTGCGGTGCACGCGCGCACACGCACCAGCATGCTCGTGTCGTCTGTGACACAACCCAATGTTGTCATTTCCCAGAGCATAATATGCTCAGATCTTCAAGGAAAAAAACATGAATTATTCCAGACCAAGCATGGAAGAGAAGAGATGTAAAGGAAACCCATCAAGTGTCCTGACAACGCCAAGTCGTCACATGCTTGACATCAATTTCCATGCAGATCACTGTGCGATACAAGATGTCAGAGATAGCGGCATGAAAAGGCAGGCAGGCGAAGGCAGGCAGGCTGGCAGGCGGGAATGGAAGCCTGAAGTCTTTGTGCCATAATAGCCATGAATGCTATATCCTATGACATAATATCACAAACAGCAGTGTTAGGACTATCATCGCTAATATTGTTGGATTCTGTGGTGTGTTTAACAAAATAAAAATTATCTTAATAGTGTTTTAGACTAGTGACTGAATCCTTGCATGATTCTCTCCCCTCTCTCTCTCTCTCTCTCTCTCTCTCTCTCTTCTCTCTCTCTCTCCTCTCTCTCTCTCTCTCTCTCTCTCTCTCTCTCTCTCTCTCTCTCTCTCTCTCTCTGTGTATGTGTGTGTGTGTGCACGCGCGTATGAGTGTGTGTGTTGTGTGTGTGTGTGTGTGTGTCTGTCTGTCTGTCTGTCTGTCTGTCTGTCTGTCTGTCTGTGTCTGTGTGTATGATTATGTGATGTGAGTAATAAAGAAAGGAAGCAGTATGCATACATGCATGTGTAAGTGTGTGTATGCATATGTGTATGCGTGTGCGTTCTTGCATGTGTGTGCATGCTTGCACGGGCGTGTGTGTGTATGTGCGTGCATGGGTGCGCACATGCACGCGCGTGCGTGAATACGTGCCTTGCCGTTGAGATTCTGAGGGATACAACCACACATGAGAAATTCAGAGTCTAGCAATTGATGATGATGATGAAATATGGAATTTATATAGTGCCAAATCTTGTGAAGCAAACAAATCGAAGCGCTTACTTCAAACATTTCAAAGGTAGGTGAGGATGAAGGAAGAAAGGTTGGGTAGTGGTGATCATTTTTATTTATTTATTTATTTTATTTCTTTTATATCTAGGATAATGGAATAAGCAATCATATGCTTTTTCACGTCCAGTCCCTGTGTGTATGCAGTTTTGTAAATCTTGTCATCTGTTCCCACCGGCACACGATGGCCTGCTCTTACGAAAAGGATTTAACGAGTGCGCAAGATGTTCTAGCCGCCTCTGTAGTCTAGAGGTTAGGGCGTTGGACTCGTAATCTAAAGTTGCGGGTTCGATCCCAGCTTCAGCTATGGCGTTGTGCCCTTGGAAAAGCACTTAACGGCTATTTTCTCACCCACCCAGGTGTAAAAGGGGTACCAACCTTGTGTTGGGGGCTAACCCTGCGATAGACTGGCGTCTATCCAGGGGGAGTCTATGACTCTCAGTCGCTTAACGCCACAGAAACCGGGATAAGCACCGGCCTGATGAGCCTTAGGCTCGGACAGATGTTCTGCGTGCGTTCGCACACGGGCCTCAGTTTATAGTCTCATCCGAAGGACTCATCACCCAAGGAGTGGATGCCTCACTCCAGCCTGGATCTGCTCCACTACTGACGCTAACATTTGCCATCAGTAGCATAGGCAGAGCTTAGAACGCGATGTCCTACATATGCTAGATCAGCACTGGCAGGCACCATGCCACGGAACATCACCAAAGTGATCAGATTGCAGCAGAGGAGGGATTCTTTTGGTCTGTAACCTCTCAGTAACGGTTCATTGAGGTTGGTAAAGTTCTTCCCTGTGTGGACTTCAAACTTCTGGAACCAAAACATCTGTGTGACTGTTCTAGTCAATCAGAGTAAGCACCGAACCTTACCCCCATCACAGCTATGACTCACCACAAAGAAATGAGAGGAACCAAAAAAAAAGAAGTAAAAACAACAAAAAAGGAGAAAAAAGAGAAAGAAAATGAGTAAGAAAGAAAGAAAGAAGAGAAGAAGGAAGGAAGGAAGGAAAGAAAGAAAGAAAGAAAGAAAGAAGGAAAGAAAGAAAGAAAGAAAGAAAGAAAAACATAAAAGAAAAAGTAGAATGAGAAAGAAAGAACGAAAAAAACCATAAAAAGAAAAAAAATGTAAGAAAGTCCTTTAAGAGCTTAAGGCTGCAGACTGCAACACTTTAGTCTACCATCAATTCTTCATGAAGCACTAAAACATTCCAGGCAGTCCTAAAAAGGAAAGAAAAAATAAAGAGGGTGGTGGTGGTGATGGTGATGGTGTGTGTGTGTGTGTGTGTGGGGGGGGGGGGTCCTTGAAGGACCTGTAGCTACAGTCTGCAACACTTCAGTCGCATAAATTCTTGAGCATAATTATATATTCCTCCCAAGCAGCAAAAGAAGAGGGAGAAAAAAGAAGAAACGAAAAAAAGGAGCAGAGAGAGAGAGAGAGAGAGAGAGAGAGAGAGAGAGAGAGAGAGAGAGAGAGAGAGAGAGAGAGAGAGAGAGAGAGAGAGAGAACAGACACGACAACAGACAGACAGACAGACAGACAGACAGACAGAGACAAAAGAGACAGACAGACAGAGACAGAGAGACAGAGACAGAGACAGACAGACAGACGGACACAGACACACAGAGAGAGAGAGACAGAGAGACAGAGACAGAGAGAGAAACAGAGAGAGAGAGACAGAGACAGAGAGAGAGAGACAGAGAGAGAGACAGACACAGAGCGAGAGAGCACCAAAAGTGGCTATTTTCACAGTTTTTCCCATCGATCTGTCTGGTGTGGTGATTATCATGCAAAGCAGGAGGAGGGGTGCAATGGGAAATGGTACCAAAGAGGACGTTCTGGGGACAGGGGAATGGCTGTGTTAGTGGTGAGAGATAGGTGTTTGATGGCTGCCACTGGCCCTTGATAGGATGGCTGAAAGAGCCGTCTTCCTATGATGGATTTCTTCGTGGTCTTATTAGCATCTCTCTCTCTGTCTCAGTCTCTGTCTCTGTCTCTGTCTCAGTGTGTGTGTGTGTGTTGTGTGTGTGTGTGTGTGTGGAGAGAGAGAGAGAGAGAGAGAGAGAGAGAGAGAGAGAGAGAGAGAGAGAGAGAGAGAGAGAGAGAGAGAGAGAGAGAGAGAGATCATTTATTTATTCTTTTATATCGAGGATAACAGAATAAGCAATCATGTGCTTTTTTCTCAGTCTCAGTCTCAGTCTCAGTCTCAGTCTCAGTGTGTTGTGTGTGTGTGTGTGTGTGTGTGTGTGTGTGTGTGTGTGTGTGTGTGGTTGTGTGTGTGTGTGTGTGGTGTGTGGGGTGTGTGTGTGGTGTGTGTGTGTGAGAGAGAGAGAGAGAGAGAGAGAGAGAGAGAGGAGAGAGAGAGAGAGAGAGAGAGAGAGAGAGAGAGAGAGAGAGAGAGAGAGAGAGAGAGAGAGAGAGAGAGAGAGAGAGAAGCATTGACCTTTGTGAATCAAGCTATTAAACGTCGAGGGCTGTATGTCAAGCACCAATGTTTCTAAAGCAAGTGATAATATCTGCAAATAAATCATAGATGCGTATTGTTGTTTTGTTAGGTGTTCCCAGCTTTACTTCCTGGCGTTCGCCCACAGTAATAATGCACTCTGTCTTGATCTTTCTCTTTCAACTTGGAAACTGCTGTGAGACCTTATTAACTACACACTGACTTGAAAAGTTGGCTGTCTGATTGTCTTCAAGTACCTCGCCATACACCCAGCCATACTCCAACTACAGATTTGTATCCTTTAAAGAAGATTTAAAGGTTATGTTAAGTGCTTATCACGGTTGAAGACAATCTTTGATATAACATACTAAACCATACTACCAATTTCAAGTAGGCTTTGGCAATGCCTTGCATAAAGAACTGACAAAAACTTTTGGCATGAGCCAAAGCACTGTCTGAACTTCAAACGTCACGTATGTAAATCAAATATTACTGTAGGATAAGTTTAGCACTTACGTCTCAAGGTCAAAGCTGACGTCAGCAAGTTAAGCATTGATTTCCATCAGAGGAGTTCCCACTTTTTTTTCTTTTTTTATTCCCTCCTTCCCCTGCTGCAGCTTTGATGGTGCCATTCATCACCAGCCTCAGCACACACTGATCGCTATGTAAATAGACAGCCACTGTGGGGAGGACTTTAGGGCATCGTTACTGATGATCATTCCTTCACACAGTGGAACTTCCACAAAATTTCTGAATACTGTCTGGAACCATCCAAAGTCAGGTTTTTGAGCTAGCAAGTTCTTAACTTGTGGTGTAAACACAAACACTTTCAAACTGGAAGAACTGATGTGATTTGTTGCTGGAAGAGTCAGAGAGCAAGCCATAAATCCATGCAGCTAAACAGTCCACCCTCTCTCCTTGCCCTATCATCCTGTACAGAAATGGGAGTCAATAACATCCCAGAGTTGTCTGCATGGAGACGCTAAATAGATATTGAATGTCCACTTGTGAATAGGTTCTTAGAATCTGCAGACCACTAACTAGATATTGAATGTCTACTTGCGAATAGGTTCTTAGAATCTGTGGGGGTTTTCCTATCCTATCCTCTGGAAGGTCTGAAATCATTGATATCATTTCCAACAACCTTCAACACAATCTAAAAGCCAGCACGGGTCTAAAAGCCAAAGAAAACAAACCACTGAGGAAGCAGGTGTTTATTTTGCTCTGGCTAAAGATAACAACTTCACACAGAAAGAATGGATCTTTCAAACACACACCACAGAAGAGACAAACCCTTCACAGTCAATGACATGTATTAATTTTTTTCCTGTCATCTCCTTTGCTGCCCCTCAAAACCTGGCTAGAAAAAATCAGTTCACACTGCATGTGAGAAAAAACTAAGTTTTGTTTGAAAAAAGAAATTACAACAGTAAAAGCCTTTTTGTGAAATAAGAAGATGGAGAGGAGTGTAGCCATCTATCCAGCCCCATTCCCATGCAGAAAAAGCATGGCCAGTGACGCTGGATATGGTTCAGATATGGCCGCCTCGCTCCTCCTCTAACGGCCCTGACCTAAAGACAAGGTCACAGAGGTCAACCTCAGCGTCATTCATCTGTCTGCTTAGACATCAACATGAGGAGGGTGGGTAGCTAGGGGCTGTTTGGAGAGAGGGGGAAATGGGTAAACTTGATTTAGGGTCTACCCAGCAGTGGAGAATGCACGAAGCATCCCAGTTTTCATCTAGCGTAATATTTTCTGATGTTCATCACTTAGAAAAAAGAGAAATAAATCACAGATACAGGCAGACCTAATACATGTCTGAAAAAAAAGAGGAGGGGGGGAGAGCATGGAAATGTGCATGAAAGGTGTTTCAGTTATAGGCATTGTTGTTAAGAGAATGTGAATGTGAATAGTTAATTCAAAGAGACTTGGTAACATTTGAAGGGGAAAAACACAAAGCACACGTTGTCATGCAAGTAATAATCATATGAAGACTCAATTCACAACAAAGCTTTATGGCAAGAGAGAGAGAGAGAGGAGTGTGTGTGTGTGTGTGTGTGTGTGGTGTGTGTGTGTGTGTGTGTGTGGTGTGTGTGTGTGTGTGTGTGAGTGTGTTTGTGTGTTGTTTGTTTGTGTGTGTGTATGTGTATGTGTGTGTATTGGTGTATTGTGTGTGTTCATATGCACAAATGTGTGTGCATATGTCCATGTGTTTTGAGAGAGTTGTGCGTTTGTGTGCATGTGTGCATGCACGCACATGCACATATATTGTGTGGGCATGTGCATGTATGTGTGGTGTCTGTCTCTCTGTCTGTGTTCCTGTCCATGCTTGTGTGTCTGTATGTATGGAAATTAAAAAATTGCATCCTGTATAACTTACATCAATATTGGTATTCATGTATGTTATCTTCTCATTTACAGCGAAACATTTGCACAATTTGGTTGTCACTCATTATTATCTAGTGTTTAATAATGACCCCATGAAGATAACTATTCACTTTTTTCCCTTGGAAGCAGTACACAGATACATTGACAAGCTTCATATTTCAAGTAATTTATCCAGAAAAGTGGAAAACATCTGACAACTGTTTTCCTTCCTTGGCTGGAGCTCTGAAGTTCACACAGGGTGAGGTTTTTGCATAGGTGACCATTTTTGTCCACCATTTAGGTAGCCTCATTCCGTCTTTGGGAACATTTTATACATAAAGATGAATGTTGATTTCTAACTTGATAATGCTATCACCCTTCACCCTGTACCTGTCCTGTAGTCCTGCGACCGTGGAGGCACCACTGAAGACTTTGCAACCAGCCTTCTGCACTCCCCGTGGTCCTCTGCCCTCCATAGCAGATTGCTCCACCCAATGCCTGTCAACAACAATGTCTTCCCCTGGTTTCCTCTGTCTGCCTCTTCATCTCCCTCCTCTTACTGTTCCCTGTAAGACTGTCTTGGCCAGTCCAGATGATCCTGTGACGTGCCCATACCACTTTAGCTTGCGTTTTTTCACTTTTTAGGAGCTGTTCATATGGACCTATGGCATTCTTTATTCTAGTTTTCACTTCTTCATTAGTGATGTGATCTCGTATGAAATGCCAAGGAGTTTGCGAAAGCATCTCATTTCCATTGCCTGTATCCTTCTTTCAATGTCTGCTGTTAGGGTCCATGTTTCACATACTACAAAAATATGGACATGATCAGGGAACGCATCAGTCTGATCTTGAAGCTGATGGCTATGTTCTTATTACTCCAGAGAACTTTTAAGTTTGGTCATTGCAGCTGTGGTCTATATTTCTTTTTAAATATCCATCTTGGATCTTGCCCAGTTGCATTTAGAAGCTATTTAAAGATTTGATTTAGAGATACTATCAAAGCTACGTAAGAACTTAGGATGACCATATCAAAGTGTCTCACAAATAAATTCACTAATGTGCTTAGGTTATAGCCAGTGCTAAAGTCTTCTTTAATGACTATGTCTAAGAAGAGGGGAAAGTTCAAAGCTGTAAGTTAGTCTTAATGTTCCCAGATCGTGAAGGGACTTAAGTAGATGCAAATGTCTTGCAGCAAATGTCTTGCAAACGGAGTAACTGCCATAGTGCCATGGGGACTGACGACAATTCTGCTGCTCTCTGGGTCACGTGTAGTAGTCGTCCAATCAGAAACAAGGTCGCAGGTCACTCTTAGGATGCATCACATATCTATCTGCACGGGATGTCAATATGCTAATGAGGGGTAGGATGGGGGTGGTTGTGAGGGAGAGGGTGGTTACATTGGTCAATTGATTTGAGGTTATACAAAATGGTAGTGCAAGGAACAGTCGAGGGCAAGGGAAGAAGAAGAGGCCCCAAAAGAAATCATGGGTTGACAACATCAAAGACTGGACCGCCCAACCCCTGCAACACCTCCTACTAGCCACACAGGATCGTGAAGCATGGAAAAAGATCTCTGTTGCATCTTCTCTCATGTCCCCCCTACGTCCTTTGGGACATGGGACTGAGTGAGTGAGAGTGAGTGGTGGTAAAGTACTGTAATGAGAGCTATGATATCCTTCTGACATTTATGAAGAAAAAGTTGGAATGGAGTGACATATGACCATATTATGATGTTCTGAAATAGAAACAATTATGAGAAAACAGCCTGCAAAGAAAATTGCTGTAAATGGGTATGGGTCTGACCTGATTGTAGAGAAACTTTTGGCAATGATGTGATAGATAGATAGATAGATTAGATAGGTATAGATAGTGTAGATGTGGTAGATAGTCAGATAGGTGTGTATATATGTGTATATGTATATACATAGACACACAATGTATTTATATATACATACTCTTAATTATATATATATTATAGGTATTTATATATATTGATATAAAGAGAGAGAGGAGAGAGAGAGAGAGAGAGGAGAGAGAGAGAGAGAGGGGAGAGGAGAAGAGAGGAGAGAGAGAGAGAGGAGGAGAGAGAAAGAAGAAGAAAGACAAAGAACATGAAAACACAGAGAAACGACAAAAAGACAAACAGACATGATAACAGAGAGAGAGAGAGAGAGAGAGAGAGAGAGAGAGAGAGAGAGAGAGAGAGAGAGAGAACAGAGAGACAGAGACAGAGACAGACAGACAGAAGACAGAAGAAGACAGAGACAGAAGACAGACAGACAGACAGACAGACAGACAGACAGACAGACAGACAGACAGACAGACAGACGAGAGACGAGAATCTGTCTCTGTGTCTGCATGTGTTCATGTATGTGTGATTCAGTGAAAAAGAAACACATTAACGATGGCTAGCTCATTCCGGGACTGCATAGAAATAGACATTGGCTGTTATATGACTTATGACTGTATAAACAGGAGTGTTTTCTTATCATCTCCTCAGGCTCACTGTGAAATAACAGCATGATGTTATTGCTGCCAATTACAACCTTTCTGATCAATCGATTGGAGAGATGTACTGTTTTTCCCCTTTTCTGGCTTGACAGTTTATGTGGCTTCTAGTTATCATAAGAAAGGGGAACTATATAGTACGCGAAAAATAACACTGATTTTGATCCAAATGACTTTGAAAAAAATTATCTCCTACGATCAGTCTTTGATTTTTGCCCAGTTGTTTAAATCATCTATATAAACCATTTTGAAGTAGTTCCAAAGCTACATGGAGATTTTTGAATGGCCATGTCAAAGTGGTGTCCAAATGGTATTAGAGGCTATTCTCAATTTAAAGTCCAGTATCAAAGTTTAATTATTTATTGATAGAATTATGAGCTATACTTTCTATACTTTAGTGAATTCCTTTTCTTTGACACAATAACGTATTTGGAATAAATTGTCCAGTCCTAAAATTCAGACAAAAACTACTTAGTGATGGAGTTATGTTATATCGAATTACTTTTTGATAGAATTATGAAGGATACTTATCTCCAGGGCTAAAGTTAAATCAAACTACTTGCTAACAGAAGTGTATATCATACTTAAATGAAGTCAAACACTTAAGTTAAACCAAATTATTTTTTGATAGAGTTATGGGTTATAAAACTTAAAAGTTACGTCCAAGGCTAAGTTACATAAAATCACTACTAATAGAATTACCAACTATACTAAAGTGAAGTCAAGTGCTAAAGTCAGACCTAAAATTCCTTGTTGATGGAGAGTTATGGGCTTGTACTAAACTTATGTCCAGAGCTAAAGTAAATCAGATGACCACCTCTATGAGGATGAAAGGGGGAAGGAAGGAAGCCCTCTCCCTGGACAGAGACACTTCCAGTGAAAGCCCAATCACAGGGTCAGTACCTATATGCAGAACACGTGAAGGCACCACCAAGCAGCAGCCACACTGCAATGGACACGACTCTCCTAGCGCTGTCTGGGTCACGTGTGGTAGACATCCAATCAGAGACAAGGTCACGAAGGTCATCCTCAGCATCGTTTATCTGTCTGTGGGATATCAACATACAAATGATCGGGGCGGGGTAAGGGGGGGGGGGGGGGAGGGTAGAGTGATGGCTGATAGTGAGGCAGTTTGAGGGAGTCCTATGGGTAACATTGATTTCCCATTGACGGGGTATCAGTGCTGCGTAAAGCAGCGTAGTTGTACGCGTAGTGTTATTCTGACATTTATCTGCAGAGCTGGACAAGGGATATCGGCACACACAATAAATGTCAGATGTACATCTAGCACCAAAAAAGAGAGAAAAAAAAGAAAGAAAGAAAAGGTGGGGTGTGGGGTGGAACACTGCAATGAAAAAGGCAATGAATGGTAATGGCTCTGTCTGGATTCTGCATATACTGTTGATGTGTGTGTGTGTGTGTGTGTGTGTGTGTGTGTGTGTGTGTGTGTGTGTGTGTGTGTGTGTTTGTGTTTGTGTGTGTATGTATAACAGAGACAAAGACAGAGATAAAGATAAAGAGACAGACAGACAGACAGAGACAGACATGAACAGAAACTTAGACTGAGAGACATTAGAAACACATAGAGAGAAATAAAGAGAGCATGTGTGTGTGTGTGTGTGTGTGTGTGTGTGTGTGTGTGTGTGGTGTGTGTGTGTGTGTGTGTGTGTGTGTGTGTGGTGTGTGCATGGGCACGTGTTCACACACACCAGTGTAAATCAACATTGTCTTCAGTAGGAAAAGCACTGTGAATGACCCATTATAATAATTGTGCTTTTCATCGGATTGTCATGCAAATAAATCAATGTCGACTGTAGGATGGCTTAGGGCCCTGCATAAACATTGTGTTTTTCTTATCATCTCCACGTGTTAGTTGTAAACTGACTCCTTGATGTTATTGCAGTCAACTCTATCTACTCCTCTATAGCTGATAGATCTAGAAAGATTTTTGTTTTCATAGGATGCAAATGGCTGTCTTTTGCATAACAGAAAACTGAATATCATGAAAAAGAACTTGTCAATGTTTAGCTGCTTTTGAGAAAACCATTTGATCATTAATTTGCTTTTACACAGGCCACTAGGGACAGTTTTCTAAGCTGTGCAAATACTTCATAATGTTTAAGTCAGAGCTACTTTTAAAAGCTACGTACACATTCTCTCTAACGGCCACATCAGAAAGCTTTTCAGATACAGTTGTTGGGATGGGGGGGGGGGGGGGATCTGTCAGAGCAAATTTGCATCTCCATCATCTGGAAATTAAGTGCTAGGGAATCCCTCTTTTCTATTCCTCTCTTTGTTTCTTTTCTTCGTGTCACCTTAATCTTGTCTATTTTCTGCCTACTTGGTCCGTTCTCCTGCCTTTTTTTTATTACCAGAAACATTTAAAAGATGATCAATCTCTCCCATGCTGAAGTCGGATGCAGATGTGCTAGGCCTAACTTGTCAGGTGCATTAACAATAGTGCCAGACATTTTCGTTCATATGACAGACAACAAAAGTTGCTCTATGGGTGTTTGGGGATAAAGGAGATATAGGTGTGACCAGTGATGAAGTCACATTGATTACCATCCCTCATGAGGGAGGGAAAGGGTGACTGTCTAACCTTATACAGATATGTTCGTGGCTAGATCAATACACCAGTCAGTCTCCATGGTTTGAACACATAAAAGGTGTATCTAGGGGTGTTAGAAGCGGCACTGATGATGGTTTAATCCAGGCTGGACTTTAATCAGAGAAAAATGCCTGAGATTGATGGTTTAAGAAAATTATTAGTTCAGAATAACGTTGCACTAATACATGTAATGGGTACAGCAAGAACAGCTTATCATGAGTACTCTAGCATATAATTATACTCCAGAAATATTCAGACTGATCTCTCTGTCTGTCTGTCTGTCTGTCCGTCCGTCAGTCTGTTTGTCTGTCTGTCTGTCTGTCTGTCTGCTGTCTGTCTGTCTGTCTGTCTGTCTGTCTGTCTCTCTGTGCTGTTTCTTTCTCAACACCATACACCACACACTGATCCGCACGGAGATGGATGTAAACTGAATGATGGTTTGTGGCTCCACTAGGCTAATTCTGCTGGGTTATCTTCTACTTCTTCCTCGAAGGCCAGACAGCAACCATTATTGCCTGTCATAGGACTGAAAGTGAAGTGCATTTCGCTGCAGTTAAGCATCGGAAAAGTCAGGCCCACCGCATCCCACTTCGGCATGGAAGAAAAGTGAGTATTACCTTTAACGTTTTTCTAGGAGAAAAGACAGGAGAAATGGCCAAAAAGACAGAAAACAGACAAGAAGGGGGTAACAGGTAGTAAAGGAACAAGGCAGAAACAAACAGAGGGATAGAAAAGAGAAAATTCCTAGCACAGAATTTCCAGAAGGTGGGGATACTATTTCTACTGACAGCCCCCCCCCCCCCTCCCCCCCATCCCCCCAATCTGGGAGCTGAGTTGTTTTAGTTTTCACTTTTGATCTGAGCTGCTCTGCTAAAAATCTCCCCCTTTTTATGAGTCAGGGATCAACTCGGTAGTCACACATCCACACCACATTCATGTGGGGGACGGATAGCCTAGTGGTCAGAACATTGCGCTCGCAATTTGACAACCGGGTTCGATTCCCGGTCGAGGGGATTTTTCTCTGGAGTTAACATCAGTGCTGACTCCACTCTCCGCAAAAGTCTTTTGATGAGTCTATCAACCGGGCCCGTGTGTGACGCATGCAGAACATCTTGCACCACGTTAAACTGTTCGCTTTCGTAAGAGTAGGCCATCATGTGCGGTGGGAGCAGATGACATTACAAAACTGCATTAAAAAACTGATGTAAAAAAGCACATGATTGCTTATTCCATTATCATCGATATAAAGATAAATAAATAAATAATAAGTTCTAGGCATCTCTCCAAGAGGGAATCACAGTCTAGACTGGTCATGAGCCATTCTGAAGTTGGAATGTGTTAGCTGAGGCCAGTGGGCAGGCCTCCTGCAGAGTTTCAAGCACAGAAGAAGACCAGGCACTCTGCACCCTGTCCAAATGGGGGCACAGAAACAGTCCCCAAGGTCAGAATGCAGCTACCTTAATGGTGGGCAGAAAACAGTTTGCATACGCAAAAAGTTTACCAACCTGGGATCTCTCCTGAGAAAGGAAAAAGAAAAAGAACTGAAAAAAGTGTTTTAATGTCTGAATCCTTCTTCTCTGTTTCAAGATATGAAATCAATGCACGGCACAATAAAGAAGAGAAAAAAAGAAAAGAGAGAAAAAAAGAAATGTAGATTATTCAAAGAAAGTAATGAAATGTTTCAATCACAATGAAAGACAAAAAAAATTGGAAAACAAAAACTAACATTTACATAAATCTTCCTTTGTTGCTTAATAACTGCAAAAAAGATTAATTTTATAACACAAGTAGTCAAACAAACATAAAAATAAAGGAATTATAAAGAGTTTCTATGATAATATATAAAAGCTATTTCATGGCAAACTGCATGAAGAGACGAAAAAAAAAAAAAAGCTAGGGCAGAAAAAGCATGGCCATTGACGCTGAATGTAGTTCAGATATGGCCGCCTCGCTCATCTAACGGCCGTGACCTGAAGACAAGGTCACAGAGGTCAACCTCAACGTCATTCATCTGTCTATATGGGACATCAACATGGTCAGAATGGGTGGGGTGGTGGGGGTGGGGGTGGTTAGGACAAGAAAAATGGGGGTGGTTGGGAGTTAACTTGATTTGAGAATTTCGATATGCAGTGATGCATAAACGTACCTGGTTAATGGCAGGCCAAGTTTTTGTCTATTTCTGCTGTTATGGTTGTTGGCATTTTAGTGTGTAGGTTTTGAATTTTTCTGTTTGTGAGGTTTTATTCATCTATTGTTTTTATATTTTTATATGCCTGTCCTCTGTTTGTAGTCAGTCTGTCTTGTTATTTTCTCTATTCCACCTTCTTTGGCTGCCTGGGTAGAGCTCTGTGTGTGTGTGTGTGTGTCTCTCTCTCTCTCTGTCTCTCTGTGTGTCTCTCTGTCTCTGTCTCTGTCTCTTCTCTAATGCCCAGTGTAGCGTGCACACGCGTACACACATACACACACATGCACACACACACGCACGCACGCACACACACACCTGCTCCAGTGCGCCTGGGCGCGCACACACACATTTATATAAAGAAAACGTTGTAGTCTTATATTCATTATTCCGAGAAGTCACAGAAATGCAGAACTCTCTATTGTTGTAGCCTATTCCACGACTATTCCATGACCACATCTTGAGAGTCACTAAGATCATGCACTCTGACTCACTCATCCCATCTGGGAATCACTATGAGACTAAAGACACATGACAGGCGCTATAACCCAGTGGTAAAGACCCTTTGACTTCAATCCCATGGGTCCATAAGTCGTGGGTTCGAATTTTGGTGGCGTCTGGTAAATTAAGGGTGGGTACTTTTTTTTAAGATCTCCCAGGTCAACCTTAAGTGCAGACAGCCAGTGCCTTAATTTCTGTCGTGAATTACACAAGCAGAAGATTGAAATATGGATGTTAGATAATCGTAAATCCATGTCAGGTTACGGAAGCACAGACATAACCCAGCATACATCCAGAGTTTCTCTGTTCTTGAGATAACAAAGTATTATTTTGAATTTGAATCCCGAAGTTGGTAAGTGCCTACTTTCACGGCTGGCAAAAACAGTTTCATACACAAAATTTCGCCATTATTGAACCTCAGAACTCTAGCAGAGGAACAAAAACAAATTAACAACATAAAACATCTTTTTATAGAATGTTTAAAGTCTGTTCACAACATCTTGACGTAGGTCTTGGCACTTAACTTTACAGCAATAACTGACAGTGCTTTTAGACCTGTGTCAGAAGGAATAATCATATATTTTAAATTTATAAAATTTTTATTCTTTTAATTCGGTAATGGAATAAAAGCACTTAGGTGCTTTTTCTTACATCCGGTACCCGTGTGTATCAGTTTTGCATATTTTGTCATTCGTTCCAACCGGCACACAATGGCCTACTCTTCCGAAAAGGGAACTGGTTTTAACGGTGTGCGCACACGGGCCTCGGTTTATAGTCTCATTCCAATGACATTTTGAAGGGGGTCCGGAGCAGAGTTGGTACTGACGGTAACTCCAGAGGAAAACTCTTGAACGAGATTTCGAACCGGTCAGCAGATCCAGCGCAATGTGCATGACTCTAACCACCAGGCAACCCTGTCCCCAAGCAGTGTCTTCTGTGCAAAACGAGAAGTCCTGCAGGTAAGGAGAGACAAAACAGACATGTATTGGAATGGCTTGACATTATTTCTATTGTAAAGCCTTCACGACCATTTCAAAACTAGGTTGTCATTGATCTCTGTCGTTCTGTTTGTCTGTTCTCTCTCTGTCTGTCTTTCTGACAGTATTTGTCTGTCAGTCTGTCTGTCAATCTGTCTATCTGTCTGTTTTTAGGGCTGGTCTGGTTGGTTGGTTGTTGGTCTGTGTTTTCTTGTGCCTTGTGATCGTGTGTGTTGTTGTGTGTGTGTGTGTGTGTGTGTGTGTGTGTGTGTGTGTGTGTGTGTGTGTGTGTGTCGTGCGTGCGTGCGTGTGTGTGTGTGTGTGTGTGGTGTGTGTGCGTGTGTGCGTGTGTGGTGTGATTATGTGATTATATATATATATATATATATATATATATATATATATATATTTTATATATATATATATTTATGCGTGTGTGCGTGTGCGCGCGCACGCGCGCGTGTGGTTGTGTTTATTTCTCCACACTTGAGTGACCAAATGGGCAGAGATTGATATGGAAATGGGGAAATGTGAATTGTCTCCTTTCATATTTAGCCTCCCTAGGCCCTGACTGACCACGCTCCGCGATGCTGGTCCGTACCGTCCATCCCCCCAATGGAGGGAGGGAGCATGGAACTGGTGTTGACAAAGGGAACGCATCAGCCGCTGCTGTGTTTTTCTTTCATCATTTGTATTCAGCTGCTAGCAGTTTGCCTTCGCGCGCCCGCATCTTTACCTCTTTTATAGAGAAAATGGAAATCACGGAGGTTTATTGTTGTTGTTGTTGTTGTTTTCATCCTTGTTATCATCATTATCACATCCGTCATCGTCGTCATCGTCGTCATGATCATGTCATCGTCTCTATCGTCATCGTCGTTATCTCATCATCATCATTCATCATCATCCATCATCATCATCATCATCATCATCATCATCATCTCATCATCATCGTCGTCGTCGTCGTCGTCGTCGTCGTCATTGTTGTCACCACTAGTATCTCATCATCATCATCATCATCATCATCATCATCATCATCATCATCATCATCATCATCATCATCATCATCATCAAGACCACCACCATCATTATTATCATCAAGACACACACCACCACCACCACCACCATCACCATCATCATCATCATCATCATCAGCAGCAGCAGCAGCAGCAGCAGCAGCAGCAGCAGCAGCAGCAGTATCGTCAAGACCACCATCACCATCGTTGTTATTTTCGATATTATCATTGTTTTATGCTGCTGCTGCTGCTGCTAACGATGATGATGATGATGATGATGATGATGATGATGATGATGATGATGATGATGATGATGATGATGATGATGCTGATGATGATGATGATGATGATGTATGAAGGTGGTGATCATCGTCGTCATTGTCGTTGCTGTGAACCAAGGGACATTAAGCACAGGAACATCATCATTTCTGCCAACAAACCAAGCATGTATGCCTCAAGCATAGA
>CM060328.1:16991316-17003816 GCA_030674155.1 Stramonita haemastoma
ACATCATGAAAAGGGACGCAGTTTTGGGGGTTTTTTTTTAGTCCTAGAACTTGGCTGACAAGACTTGTTACTTGTAAACAATGAAGGATTGCACTTTTTTTTGTTACGGTTGTCAAAAGTGATGCAATCCTGTCTTTTTATTAAATGTAAATATTTCCCCCTGGAGATGGCCTGGGGACTCTCTATATAAATAATATCCCCCATTTTCTGGAAACTCAAATTCCCTCTTTTCTGTTCCTGTTTTTGTTTTTGCCTTATGTCATTTCTTCCTGTCACCTCCTTCTTGTCTATTTTCTGCCTTCTTTGTCCATTCTCCTGTCTTTTTAAAGACTTAAAAAAAATTTCATTCTTATGCCGAAGTCGGATGCGCCGGGAGCTCATCAATATTAGGCCGCCGTGGGGCCACCAGCCAGAGGGGCCCTGCTCTACTGCTGGGTCACTTTGGTGGTGTTCAGTGGTGCCTGTTCTGAGCTAACATACGCAGGACACCACCTACTAAGCCCCTACTAACGCCAGTATTAGCTCAGTCGCGGAGCCAGCCTGAGTGAGTCGGGTGGCGACACCACAACGTCCCTCCAACGACCGCTCCCTCGAACCTCTAACCCCAAGGCTTTGACACAATCTCACCATAGGCACAGGAGCGTCTGGGAAAACCGAACCTGAGGTCACCATTACCAGAGCAACCGGGGCCACGGAATTAGAGGCAATTTTTCCTTGCACGATGATCGATGAGAATCAGGATGATGTAATGATGCTGCCAAGGAAGTGCATGTGCTTTGAGACTACTTGACAGGGCTGAACTCTATGCTTACTATCATAATATATCCCAGCGTCAACCGGGCCCGAGAGATACAGACACCTGCAGTGTTGGTCAGGTAATTTGAGCAACACTCTCAAACTCGCATCCGTAAAGTGGATGAAGCTTGACTGTGTGGTCCCAGTCTTCCCATTGAACCCACAGCACACTCACTCTGGGTAGGAGCCAGCCGAAAAATCCCGATGACTCTTATGGGAATCGAACTTACGACCTTCCAGTCGGGAACCCAAGGCGCTAACCACTGCGCCATGGCGGCTGGTGCCTACTGATTAATTTGTGAACCCCGACCTTTGGACAAAATGGCACAGTAAAATGAAATGTTGTTACGTGAGTCACCAGTTACTTAAACTTTGATTACAAAAAGCAAATGACATCTGCTGAATTTCTTTGCAGTTGCTCAAGTTTCTCTGTGTAATGTTTCCCAGTGTTTTCACAAGATATGCGCAGACCACAAAAAAAGCAACCCACGGTATTCTTCACGAAATATCTTTATTTGACTGGAACTTTGCACACCACCTTCTAATCACGACTTACACAAAGCGTAGAATGAAATCGGTTCATGAAAATACACATACACATTATTATTCCTACATAGAGTGATTTTCGGTCCCAACACAACCAGCCATTAGAAGGGCAACAAACAAAACAAAATCAAACGAACAAAACAAACATTACAATACAAGTACTAAAGAAAGCAGACATGAGGGAATCATCAGCAAACTACCCACCTACCTAAGCGCGTACATAATTATAATGCTATGTTCAACTGACTGGGCGGATAAACTATCATAATCATCAGGACAAAGCCATCGCCAATAATAACAATAATGATAATAAGGATAACAGCAATGTCAATGATAACAACGATAACAATGATGATGAATGATATGATGATGATGATGATGATGATGATGATGATGATGATGATGATGATGATATATAATAATGAGATGATGATGAATAGTGATGATGATGAATATATGATGATGATGATAATAAAAAGAAGAAGAAGAAGAGAAGAAGAAGAAGAAGAAGAAGAAGAAGAGGAAGAGAAAAGAAGAGAAGAAGAAGAAGAAAAGATGATGATGATGATGATGATGATGATGATGATGATGATGATGATGATATAATAATAATAATAATAATAATAATAATAATAATATAATAATAATAATAATAATAATAATAGTATAAAATTACCCACACACACATAAAACAGAAAGCTATAGACTATGTCTTGAATACAAAAATAATTTATCTCTATCCCTCCCTCCCCAACCCTCACCCCTCCCTCAGTGTAAGGACAATTTGTGTCGCTTTGTAACAAAGATTTTGCATGTAACTTGACAGGAAAAATACAGCAGAAAAGGGAAAAGTAAGAAGAGAGTAGAGAAAAGAAAGAAAGAAAGAGAGATTACAATAAAAAGGGGGGAGAAAGAAAGAAAGGATAACATCCAAAAAAAGGGAAAAAAGAACGAAAGAAGAAGAAAAAGAAAGAACTGTCAAAGCATAACAATAAAACAAGCATAGATGTCGCGATGAAGAGAGAGAGAGAGAGAGGAGAGAGAGAGAGAGAGAGAGGAGAGAGAGAGAGAGAGAGAGAGAGAGAGAGAGAGAGAGACAGACAGACAGACAGACAGACAGACAGACAGACAGACAGACAGACAGACAGACAGACAGACAGACAGACAGACTGAGACAGAGACAAACATACAGAGACACGGAGAAGAAACAAAACAAATATGGATGAAACAGCGGATTTAAAACAGAGTCAAAGAAATGTTTTCCCACAAGCAAATGATGAACAGGAACAAAGAACATCAAGCTGTGTGCCCTTTAAAAAAAACAACAGCAACAACAAAACCTGACAAAGTAAAAAAAAAAAAAATCATCAAGAGCAAACAAAAACCTCTACCAAATAATGATTAGCCTTTTTAAAAAAAACAAAAAAGCAAAAAACAAATAAAAACATGATCAAAAAGAAAACTGAAATATAAAAGATACCAAACAAAAAACGAAAACACACGTACACAGCCCTACCAGACCATAGGAAAGCACACCCTGGTGGCACATTAGCTGTGTTGTGTGTAGCTGTGTGCATTGGCGTGAAAGTGCCTGTGATCTTTTAGCAAAGTCAAGAATCCTGAGGGATGCTGGCGAGCATCATAGTCCCTCTTTGTGGATGCTGGAGCAGTTCTCAGCACGAATGATTCGTTTTCCTCATTTGATACATTCAAACGACTGATAGCAACCCAACAAAAGGAAAAAAACGGAAAAAGCCCCCCAACAAAACCTGCCCCCTCAAAAACCCTGAACCACCCTCTCTCCCTCCCAACCCTTTCTTCTTGTTGTTTTCTGTTGTTGTTGTTGTTGTTTTTTTTTCTCTCTCTCCCCATCTCTTGAGAATCTAGGAAATGTTCTGTTTGGATGCCCATGTACTTGAATGACACGTTTAGACCCCTATCACTACCACAATCACCTACATCACCACACCACCAAAATCTGCCACCATCACCTCCATTACAACAAGCTTGCCATCACTACCATCACCACTACTGCAACAACGCCATGACCCATATTGTGGTCTGCTGTGTGCTTGTTTTTTGTGTTTTAATATAAATTAGCTTGTGGACTGCTTAAAAGAAAACATGATAAGAAGAGGATGGATGGGGAGAGCGGGAGGTGGTGGTGGTGGTAGGGGGGGGGGTGGGGGTAAAAGCTGAGAAGATCTCGTCCAACATAAATTTTCGTTTGTTATGTTTAATCATTCCCCTCAAAAAAAAATCTCCGTATACATAATGATATTTGTGACGCTGACGATCACAAACAGTTTATGTACCATTAATTTTTTAATGTAACTTTCCACTGCAAAAGCAGTCCTGAACTATTTATTTATTTATAATTATATTTATTTTATTCATTTTATACCGAGGATAATGGACTAAGCACGCATGTACTTTTTTTTTTTTTACATCCAGTCCACGTGTGTATGTAGTTTTGTAAATTTTGTCATCCGTTCCCACCGGCACACAATGGCCTACTCTTCCGAAAAGCGGGACAGGTTTTAACGTATGCGCAAGATGTTCGGCGTGCGTTCGCACACGAGACCTCGGTTTATAGCCTAGTTTCATCCGACGGACTTTTGGGGGTAGTTGGGTTGGCACTGATGTTTACTCCAGAGGCAAAATCCTCTTGATCGAGATTTGCACCCAGGTCAGCAGATCACGAGCGCATCACTCTGACCACCAGGCTGTCCGGTCCCCAAAAAAGAAGAAGAAGGAAAGAAGAAGAAGAAGAAGAAAGAAGAAGAAGAAGAGAAGAAGAAGAAGGAGGAGGAGGAGGAGGAGGAGGAGAGGAGGAGGAGGAGAAGGAGGAGGACACGAGAAGGAGAGCATGAGACTGGGAGGTGGAGGAAGAGAGGAGGAAGATAGAGGACGACAGGCGAAGAAGAAGAAGAAGAAGGAAGAGAGAGGAGAGAGAGAAGAAAAAGTAAATATTCTGCAGTTAGGTCAAGAACTCTGAAGACTCCTCTTCTGCATCCTTCATTTTTCACTGCCTACACCCAGATTCGAACCTATTCCCTAGAGATTTCCAACACATCAAAACCAAGTTATCCACTGCGTTACAGGACACCTGTTCTTGGCAGGGAACATAAAGGGGACAATTTACGTTAGCAGCCTGTTTGGAATAAAAACTAATCTATCTCATGCAAAGATTTTAGAGACTTTGTTCTCTCAAAATGGCACAATAGCCACTTCTAGTGGCAATTCTTATTTGATTTTGTGCTCTGTGAGTAGTTCATTGTTTATTTATTTATTTTTTATTTCATATTATTTTATTTCATATCAATCAGAAATGGTGGAAGTTTTGAATATACACATAAATGTCTCAAAGTGTTACTGTTTGATTTTTTTTTTTGCTCTTGGCATTCCTTTTTGTTTCAATTTTTCATTTTACATCAATCGGAAAAGGTTGCGAGTTTTGAATATATACACATACTCCGAACTGTCAGAAAAAGGAGAGTCATTGTTGTTACATAGTTCATTTTTGTTCCTCCTTGACTGGATCCAACTCAACACTTTTCAGCTACCTCTGCCATTGAAATATGATTTTTTTGCTAAATAAAAAATAAATAAATGAATTTAAAAAATGAATTAAATAAATATAATAATTATAAAAAGAGACAAAAAAAATAAACAAACAAATAAGTAAATTTTAAAATATGCATATATAATAAAACAAAAAAACTCAAAAGTTGTTTCACAAATCACAGACAAAAATATCCCACACTCTCTCTTGCTCTACCTTCTAAAGCAAAGACTATGACCGGGCACATCTTTTTCTTAATTAAAGCTTACAGCACACCGCAAAGCAAAATGACCAAATCTACCCCTATCCTATCCGATTCTTTGCTCTCAAATACATAGTGCCGGCACATTTTGGTTTGTATTGATACAAGTTACAAATAGGTTACACCACGCAGAAGTCGGATACGCTGGGCCTGACGACTCAGGCGTTTAATGGCAGCGCAATGCAGTTTTCCTCATTTGAAAGGACAATAGTTGATGTCTGAGAGTTTGAAGAAGAAGAACAAGAAGAAGAGGAGAAGAAGAAGAAGAAGAAGAAGAAGAAGAAGAAGAAGAAGAAGAAGAAGAAGAAAGAGGAGAGGAGGAGAAGAAGAAGAAGAAGAAGAAGAAGAAGAAGAAGAAGAAGAAGAAGAAGAAGAAGAAGAAGAAGAAGAAGAAGAAGAAGAAGAAGAAAAGAAGGAGAAGAAGAAAGAAGAAGACAAGAAGAAGAACAAGAAAGAGGGAGGAAGAAGAAGAAGAGGAGAAGAAGAAGAGAAGAAGAAGAAGAAGAAGAAGAAGAAAGAAGAAGAAGAAGAAAAGAAGAAGAAGAAGAAGAAGAAATCAGTTAGACTTGTTGAAAATGTTATTGAAAACTTGACTGCAGCAGATTGATTGTTTTTTTTTTTTTTTTTTTTCTCTTTTATATCGAGGATAATGGGATAAGCACTCTTGTGCTTTTTTTTTTTTTTTTACATCCAGTCCCGTGTGTTTGCAGCTTTGCAAATGTCATCTGTTTGATTCGTTCATTCGTTTATTCATTCACTTATTCGTTCTTAATTTATTCATTCGTTCATTCCTTCACTTATTCATTCAGGCACTCACTCACTAATTTGTTTTAAATGTTTAATTTGTTCATTCGTTCGTTTATTCATTCACGTATTCATTCATGCACTCACTCATTTTTGAATGGTTTAATTTGTTCATTCGTTCCCTTATTCATTCATGCATTCACTGAATCATTTTTGAATGGTTTAATTTGTTCATTCCTTCGTTCATTCACTCATTCATTCATGCATTGACCCACTCATTTGTTGAATTATTTATGTGCTGACTTTATTTCATTTATTTATTTGTCTATTTATTTATTTGTTTATTTATTTATTTATTCTTTTATATGGAGGATAATGGCTGGGTAATTAAGTGACTTATTTTCATCGTTCTTACTTCTTTACTACCAACTTTCCTTCCTGCTTCCCGCTTTTAAGGTAAGATTGATCTGAGAGGAGAGGGAGAGGGAGAGAGAGAGAGAGAGAGAGAGAGAGAGAGAGAGAGAGAGAGAGAGAGAAGAGAGAGAGAGAGAGAGAGAGAGAGAGAGAGAGAGAGAAGACAGACAGACAGACAGACGAGACAGAGAGACAGAGAGACAGAGAGACAGAGAGACAGAGACAGACAGACAGACAGACAGACGAACAGACATGCAGACAGACAGACAGACAGACAGACAGACAGACAGACAGAGAAAAATAGAAGAGAGTAAAAGTAGGCAGACAAGATAAAATCAAAAGAAAGAAACAGTCGGAAATACAGATAAAAAATGAATTGGGGGGGGGGGGGGGATCCCTTTTGACCACATGGCAAAAAAGATTGAGATAGACAGACAGACAGACAAACAATTAGAGAGACAGACAGACAGATAGACAGACAAACAGTCTGTAACTGATTAAAAAAATAATAATAAAATCTCCAACTGATTACAAAACCAAAAAAAAAAACAAGCTGCCAAACTACCAAACAAATAAACAATAACAATTTCACAAATCTTGGGAGATCTTTTATTCTGCCTCATTCCGTACATAAGTCCATTTCATATTAATGGTTTATTTGTGCGTTGTTTTTATTTTATTTATTCATTTTTTTAATTAAAAAAAATTGTGTGTGTGTGTGTGTGTGGTGTGTGTGTGTGTGTGTGTGTGTGTGGTGTGAGTGTGTGTGGCATGGATGACACTCACACACAGCATGTATGGCATGGATGACACTCACATGCATGAATGGCATGGATGCACGGCTCACACCACAGCATGTATGGATGGATGATGCTACTCACACACAGCATGTATGGCATGATGACACTCACACACAGCATGTATGGCATGGATGACTACTCACACACACAGCATGTATGGCATGGATGACACTCACACACACAGCATGTAACGTCAGTGCTGACTCCACTCTCCCCAAAAACCCTTCAGATGAGACTATAAACCGAGGCCCTGTGTGCGAACGCACGCAGAATATCTTGGCACATGTTAACATCCTGTTCCGCTTTTTCGTAAGAGTAGGCCATTGTGTGCGGTGGGAACAGATGACAAGATTAACAAAAACTGCATACACACGGTGACTGGATGTAAAAAAAGCACATGAGTGCTTATTCCATATCCTCGATATAAAAGAATAAATAAATTTTAAATAAAAGCATGGATGACGTCACAAACACAGATGTATACAGATGCATACATACAAGTTATGGCATGGATGACACTCACATACACAGCATGCAGCCTAGCAAATGGAAAGGATGGCCTAAGCCTTGCTCTGCTAGAATGGACTGCCCACGACACCATGAGTGGACATTGAGTGCAATGTCCCAACGACTTCTTGATTGGTGAAGAGAAAGAGAGACCTTTCGTGAGGTGCACTACTACCCAGAGACCATCATTATAGAGAATGGAGTTTTTAATTACTTTTTATTTTTATTTCATTCTTTCATTCCGAGGATAATAGACTAAGCACTCATGCGCTTTTTTTTATTTTTTTTTTTACATTAAGTCCCCGTGGATGTGGAGTGAAGGTGGGGAGAGGCTGGCTTGTTGGCCCACACACACACCGGCGCGAGCGCACCACACACACACACACAACACAGCACGCACACACACACACACACACACACAACACACACACACAACACACCACCCACACAACACACACACCGACACACACACACTCGCACCACGCACGCACGCACGCACACACACATTAGAGCTATGTGAAGGAGGGAGGGAGAAGTTTGGGAGGTGGGTGGGAGGGTGTCGCAAGGCCAGGAAAGAAGAGGGGTCCAAAAGATCCATTCACAGAGCAACATAAAAGTAGTAAAGAACTAGAACATCAACGGAAAGAGATCGAGAAAAATGTAAAGACACAGAACTACTACAACACCCCAAACAACAACAACCAAACAAAACAAAAAGAAAAAACAAACAAACAAAACCCAAAACCCCAAACAAATCGAAACACAAAAAGAAAACAGAAATCGACACCAACAACAAAAAACAATCCACATCAACAAGAAAGAAAAAACACCTCAAGCACACAAACAAACAACACCAACACACTCACTCACCTCAGCAAAGACCCGTCACTCATAGCTTCTCTCCGCGAAGTGAGTTATTTCCCGTAACGATGACACCTCGCCTCACCTCAGAGGCAGTAGCAGACGGCAGCTTCTGGTATCAGTTGACTCAGTGTCCATGTCTGTCTGTCTGTCTGTCTGTCTGTCTGTCTGTCTGTCTGTCTGTCTGTCTATCCGTCTGTCTGTTAGCACAGAATCTATATCACCCAGGAAAAGAAAAAAAAACCACCTTCAGACTTTTCACCTGCCTTCGTCAGCTACATCTTTTTATTTCAAATTTTGTGTTTTTTGGTTTCGCGGTAATGGAGATAGATGGTGCTGATGTTGATACCTTGCAACAGAACCGTTGATGTTCTATAACTCGATGATCAGCAGCTGAGATAACCTTGCCACTCTGGTACAATCAAATCAATCAATGGGGAACAAAACACTCAAGAGACAATATGGACAGACGGAGAGCTAGCAAAACAGCTGGATTGACACAGTTGTACTACCGACTGTTACAGTGGGTATAATTATTGATGGCACAGTTTCAATGTACCACTGAAATCCATGGGTGTGTATGCATGCACAAACACGTGCAGTACGGTGTCTTTGGAAGCGTTGAAGTCAAGCACGCACACACACGCACATAATAAACATTAGACAGAAGCTGCAAGACTGAAAGAGCTTGCAAGCAGCAGACTATAGAGAATTGAAGTAGAGAGCCAAGAAGAAACTCCCGTAGTATAGTGCCAAAGAGGACGCACTCCTCCATACGTCGCTGTAGGTGTGAACAGAGGAAGGAAGGGGGTGGGGGTGGGGTGGAGATGGAGGCATCTGTACTCACCTCGTTTGTCTTCTTCGACAGATGGGCGGGCGTCAAAACCCCACCATCCATCCATCCATCCATCCATCCCGTCTTTTACATCTGCAGCAGCAAGCAGCAGCATCAACACAACACGCCTCTCTCTCTCTCTCTCTCTCTCTCTCTCTCTCTCTCTCTCTCTCTCTCTCTCTCTCTCTCTCTCTCTCCTCTCTCTCTCTCTCTCTCTCTCTCTCTCTCTCCTCTCTTCTTAGTTCCACCCTCCCTCCTCCCTTCCTTTTTTATTCTTCTCCCAAACTCCGTTTCTTTATCTCTCAATTAGACTTACTGCTCATCCCTTGCTTGCTGGCTCTCCCACTCCCCCCTCCCCTCCATACCCCCCCACCCCACCACCACCACCCCCACCTCTTTTCTCTTTCCCCCAGAGTGTGAGAGTAGTGGAGAGAGGCTGTGAAAAAGATACTTCCTCACGCGCCGTTTTCTGTCAAGAAAATCTGCATCTGTACTTTGAGAAGATGATTGTGTGAGCTGTTCGAGACAAGCAAGTATTCGACTACTTTAGACTTCCACAGCGGCTTCGATTTTGTCATAATTATTATTTCCCGAATCATTGGCTGATGCACGCAACCATTCTCTTATTTTTGGCCTGTAGACATTCAGCTGTAGGTATAGGGGAGGTTTGTGATAGCGAAGGTCACTGTCTCAGAGTGGGCGTCCCCATCCATTTCTGCTTGCCTCTGCAGCGAAAAGCCATTATTGTCGTCAGGAGGTGGCTCAGTGGGTAATGCGTTGCATGTGTTGAATCACACCAGGGTATCAATGAACGCTTTTGTTGTAGTAGGGTTTTTACCCTTGGGTTTCTTTTGTGTGTTGTGTGTGTGTGTGTGTGTGTGTGTGTGTGTGTGTGTGTGTGTGTGTGTGTGGTGTGTGTGTGTGTGTGGTGTGTGTGTGTGTGTGTGGTGTGTGTTGTGTTGTGTGTGTGTGCTTTGTTTGACTTGCTCTTTGTGTGACTTTCCTTATCATGTGTGTCATTCCGTTTTTTTTTTTATTATCGATTTAAGTGATGATAGTGATGTGGAACTTGTAAAGTATTTGATTTGAGATGTAGTGCCGAATTCACAGGAGAGAGAGAGAGAGAGAGAGAAGAGAGAGAGAGAGAGAGAGAGAGAGAGAGAGAGAAGAGAGAGAGAGAGAGAGAGAGAGAGAGAGAGAGAGAGAGAGAGAGAGAGAGAGACGTTTTGACCAATTTATTGTCAGTGTCCAAATTTGACCTATTGACAAGAGAGCTACAAAGAAACTAACTAAAGAAAGAGAGAAGAGAGAGGAGAGAGAGAGAGAGAGAGAGAGAGAGAGAGAGAGAGAGAGAGAGGAGAGAGAGAGAGAGACAGAGAGACGAGAGAGACAGAGAGAGACGGAGAGAGAGAGAGAGAGAGAGAGATGGTTTATATTTCATGCACTGAGGATATTAACATTTTTATGTCCACAATATTATTAAGTGGTTCACGAATCAATGCGAAGTGTGTGTTTTTGTATACAAATTTGATTTTTGCAAAAACTCGCACGACACCTGACCCGATGTTTAGCGAAATGTCAAAATGTCTTTCTCTTTAAAACACCGTCAAGCTTGTCATTGCTATCTGTTTAATAAAACAGACACCTCCTTTTTATGTGTTCGGCACACACACAAAAATCAGTATTAATTTCCACATTGTGAAGGACAGTTTAGAATGTCATTTTCTCTATTGGATTATTTTCTTTGTGAATACATTCTATATTTTAACACTTTTCTAGTAGTTCAATATAAGTAAAGTTTTCTCGTCAAAGAAAAAGGAGAATTTATATGTATGTATGTATGTATTGTATGTATGTATGTATGTATGTATGTATGTAGTAGTATGTATGTATGTATGTATGTATGTATGTATGTATGTATTGTATGTATGTAGTATGTATGTATGTATGTATAAAACATTTTATGATACAATACCATATCCTGTATCATATTAAATGTCCACCCCCACCACTTACCTTCCACACTTTTTCCAATGTTTCTTTGTTTTTGTTTTGTTTGGGGGGGGGGGGGGGTCTGATTTTTTGGGGGGTGAGGTTCTTTGTTTTGTCTTGACGGTTTTAATTCTGTTTGTTTGTTTGTTTGAACAAATAGTTTTCTGAGAACAAAGCCTGAGAACAAAGTCTGTTTTACGATCATTGGAAGATGTATTTACTTCAGTGTGTGTGTGTGTGTGTGTGTGTGTGTGTGTGGTGTGTGTGTGTGTGTGTGTGTGTGTGTGTGTGTGTGTGCATTTTATAGATTCCCTCTCCCCTTTCAAAAATAAAGTGCCACAATGCTATTTTTATTTTTCATGGTACGTTGTAAAGATTGGTTTATAATTTTTTTAAAGATCTCTAGCTGTCAAGAATATTAAAAATATAGCTTTGAAAGATCTCTCTGGATCTGGACACTTCTTAATAATAAGAATAAGTAGAAGAAGAAAGAAGAAGAAGAAGAAGAAAAGAAGAAGAAGAAGAAAAGAAGAAGAAGAAGAAGAAGAAGAAGAAGAAGAAGAAGAAGAAGAAGAAATGATAATGATGATGATGATGATGATGATGATGATGATGATGATGATGATGATGATGATAATATAAAATAATAATAATAATAATAATAATAATAATACATGGAATTTATATATAGCGCTATATCTTGTAAAAACAAATCAAAGCGCTTGCATTCGACCTAGTCTATACAACACACAAGCATTCAACAATTTACTGAAGTAAACACACACACACACACACACACACACACACACACACACACACACACACACACACACACACACACACACACACACACACACACACTGATCTTTTTTCACCACGTGGGCTGCCGATGCACAGAGTTCAAACTGCAAGACAAACCGATTCCAAATCTGACAGTTCCTCTTGTCTTGAAAGTAAGCGTCCCAATCAGGCAAAACAACCATTTTCCCTGGAAAGTAAGCTACTACTCATTTTATACAGATACAATCTCGACTGAGTTTTTTTTATGCAATATCTTTTTTTTTATTGTCACTATTCTTAGGTTGTGGTTTTATGTGTGTTGATAGAAAGCAATGTGCTAAACAGTTTAAAGTGAATAATTTCCAGTTACGTTTTGGGAATAGGTTTGCACGCACAGTT
>CM060328.1:17008816-17011316 GCA_030674155.1 Stramonita haemastoma
CAAGCAAGCGGAAGGAAGCCATCCAATCAGCAGCGCTAACACGGTGAGTGGTCAAAGGGAGAGAATGTCATTTCTTTGTGTGCAGCAACACTTGGCTCTCTTGTGTGTGAGGTTCAAAAGCGCTGGGCATCAAAGGCGGCCATGTTGAGCAGGCTTGATTCTCCGCTCTGTCTGTCTGTTCTTCTTCTTCATCGTCGCTGTCACTGGCAGTGGCATGGAACAGTGCTGGCCTGCATAGATACACAGCCAGGCAGTGACGAAGTGCCTTGAAATACGGGGTAAAAAAGAAACCTGCTGGTTGCGTTTCTATCTATCCGCATGTGGCTTTTATTTCCATCTTCTGAAGGAAAATTAACTGTGAGTGGTGTTGATATTCCTAAAACAGTATGACAAAGAATATGAGGTTATGTAATCAAAGGGCTGGCCACAGATAGCAGCAGATAATAAAATCATAACATTTCTGCGCAGGTTCATGGCTTATTGTTTGATATCTTTTAGAATGGGACAAGAGTGGCCCTAATTCATAGTTTGAATCCTGTCACAAGCTGGAGAGGACTTTTCTTTTATCTTTCATGCCAGGAATGATGGTTTAGAGGCAAAGGAATGAACAACAGATATTCCTGAATGAAAAAAAGAAATCCACCTAGAGATAACCAGTCAGTATGGCATAGGACTTGATCTAGTACTCAACCACAAGTTTTAAAAACAAGAATTTCTTCTAGAGTTCTGTCTATGATGAAAGTAGAATGGAGGAAGACTGCATTACATGTCTGAGGTGGTATGCCAGGCTGAGTAAGGTACCTGTGCACGAGGAAGGTCAGCAGAGTTGGTTCCAAACCTTGTTTTAATCTGTTATAGCTGCACAGTTTTTAATCTGAGATTTTTTTTTTTAATTTATGAGGTGACATCCTCGATTATGATCTCTTGTGGTCAGCAGGGCTACAAAAACAACGTGATTCGATTGGATAAGTGATACATACCATGACTTTGAACTCTGAACACATACATAAGGAATTATAGAATGATCACTTGTGTTTATGAACTGGACATGATGTGATAGGTGTGTGATGAAATCAATGCTCGAGTGAAATCAATAGTGTACTTTGGGAAATTAAATCAACAACGCATTTCCGCTCAAAAGACAATGATGTTTGTTGTCTGAGCCTTTGAAGAAGACGAAGAGGAAGAAGAAGAAGAAGAAGGAGAAGAGGAAGAAGAAGATGGAGATGAAGAAGAAGAAGAAAAAGAAGAAGAAGAAGAAGAAGAAGAAGAAGAAGAAGAAGAAGAAGTGAAGAAGAAGAAGAAGAAGAAGAAGAAGAAGAAGAAGAAGAAGAAGAAGAAGAAGAAAGAAAGAAAAGGAAAGAAGAAGAAGAAGAAGAAGAAGAGAGAAGAAGAAGAGAAGGAGAAGAAGAGAAAGAGAAGGAGAAGAAAAAGGAAGAAGAAGAAGAAGAAGAAGAAGAAAGAAGAAGAAGAAGAAGAAGAAGAAAGAAAGAAATACACGCATAAATAATTTCCTCAGTTGTAGACTTCGACACTGTCATCATGCCTATCCAGAAATATTGCAAAATCTGTGAAGTCTCATTTAACTCTTCTCTGTTCATGAAATTGTGTTCCTCTGTCTATGGTGTGGTCACTGTCTGCAGTTTCTCTGTGGAGTTGCTTAGACAGATAAACAGACACACACACATACACACACATATACACACAAACATGCACAGACAATACACACACGCACACACACACAAAACACACAGCGCACACACCACCACACACACACACACTCACCAGACATAAACACACTCACAAACACACACTCACACACACACACACACACACACACACACACACACACACACTTACACACACACACACATACACACACACATACGCACACACCAGACATAAACACACACTGACGCACACACACACACACACACTCACACACTTACGCACTGCAACCACACACACACACACACACACACACACACACACACACACACACACACACACACACACACACACACACACACACACACACACACGTACAGATAGACAGACAGACAGACGGATAGACAGACACACAGACAGACACACAGACAGACACACAGACACACAGACACACAGACAGAGACAGAAATGTCTTCTTCCTTTTTGTGTGTGTGGTTTGCCCTAATGGGCCAACGTCTGTTTGAAAGACAGCTGCCAGGTTGATTTTTCTTGTTCTTACTCTCCTTTTCATTTCGTTCCGTTCAGGAGACTTTCTCTTCTCTTCCTAGTGTCCATGTTATATTACTCCGTTTGCGTAATGAGATCTTGTTTCGCTGTTGTTGTGTGTGTGTATGTTTATTTTTCATGTCCCTGACTGTAATGAAATTTGCAAAAACACTTGTTTGCATCATTTCCTGGCCAGTTCCTTTTTAATTGGGTCTTGTCTCACAAACCTTCAGACCCAATCAACGAGAATCGCCTTAATTATTCCATTAAGAGAGAGAGAGAGAGA
>CM060328.1:17021316-17036316 GCA_030674155.1 Stramonita haemastoma
GCAAAAAGACAAACAGACACAGTGAACCCAAAAAGAAAGAATATATAATTATAAAAAAGAAGGGCAAGAGCAGAGACTTCGGGGGAAAATCCCTGTACAAAAAACATACATAAAAAAAACAGACAAACAGACAGACAAAGAGACAGACAGACACAAGGAAGCCAGCCAGAGAAAGAGAGAGAAAGAGAGAAAGGATATAAAAGGAAGTGCAGAGCTAGGCTAAGCGTAGAGAGTAGAGAAAGAGCGTGGCAAGCAAAGTAGGTCTACAGACACAGCAGCGAAGAAGTCCCGGCCCTGCTCTATAGACCCAGCCTACTGCTAGGCCTAGCTGCACATCTCATCAAGCCACGGGGATGGTGCCAAGTGGCCGATGGATCCAACACACACCGCTAGGCCTAGCTAGGCCTACCGAAGGGGCCAAAGGGGCCGCCAAGAGGGCATGGGAGGAGAGAGAGAGGGAGTTTGCGGGCCCTGCTTGCCGCCATTTCCTTCCTTTCTCCTGGGGTGCCATGGAAGAGACAACGAGAGAAGCAGAGGACTGACTGGGGTGAGATTCGTCTTGATGACCTTCCCAGTCCCCCCACGTCACTACGATATGGCCCATTGCCCCCGCTACATCGTTTTGCCACTCTTTGCCCCTACCCCCTCACCCCCACCCCACCCCCACTCACCACCCACCCCCTCTCCCTCTACATGTTATAGTTCTAGTAGCTAGGCTGCATGCAGTCAAAGCCATCTAGATCTATAGGCCTAGCTCAGGAGCCGGCATCTCTGTTAGCCTACTCTTCTGTTCTTACTGTAAAGTTCGCTTGCTTCCACGACGTAACTGTTTAGTTTCAGCAAGGGGAAAATAACAGGTACATATCAGGACGCAGGCCTGATTTATGGTCGCCATCAAAAGGTGCGAGTATGGTAAGAGAATAAAAGCTGAAGGTTACTTTACTCAATGTGACAAGGGCGAGAGAGAGAGGTGTGTGTGTGTGGTGTGTGTGTGGTGGTGGGGGGGGGGGGGGGGGGGGTGAGTGAGTGAGTGTGTGTGTGTGTGTGTGTGTGTGTGTGTGTGGGGTGTGGTGTGGTGTGTGTGAGTGTGGTTTACTTTATTTTATTCATTTTATTCTTTTATGTATGGTAAGATAATAAAAGCTGAAGGTTACTTACAATGTGACAAGGACGAGAGAGAGCGCGCGCGCGCGCGCGCGCGCGTGTGTGTGTGTGTGTGTGTGTGTGTGTGTGTGTGTGTGTGTGTGTGTGTGTGTGTGTGTGTGTGTGTGTGTGTGTGTGTGTGTGTGTGTGTGTGTGTAAATGTTGCTGTGTTTTGGAGCTTGGGGATGTCTACGACAAAATCAGTCGAGAGTTCTGGTTCTGGTTCTTGTTCGTGTTCTTGTTCTTGTTCTGATTCTTGTAGTTCTTATACTTCTTGTCCTTTTTCTTCTTGTTCTTGCATTTCTTGTTCTTGTTCTTCTTGTTGTTTTTCTTGTTCTTGTTCTTCTTGTTCTTCTTGCTCTTCTTCTTCTTGTTGTTTTTCTTGTTGTTGTTGTTGTTGTTGTTATTCATGTTCTTGTTATTCTTGTTCTTGTTCTTCCTCTCTTCTTGTTCTTGTTCTTGTTCTTGTTCTTCTTCTTCTTCTTCTTCTTCTTCTTCTTCTTCTTCTCTTCTTCTTCTTCTTCTTCTTCTTTCTCTTCAAATTAAACAAAATAGGGAGGAGGTAGGGTAAGAGTTATTTGTGATCGATATCGAAATAGAGAATACGAAAACCTAACAGCTTACAATGATATGCACTGAGAAGGAGAGCTTTTTGTGATTCAAAGTCAACGAACTTGTCTTGTTGTTGTCGCTGTTTTATTTTATTTTGTTTAGTATTGTTTGTGTGTTTGTTTATCTGTGAGGGGAGGGGGGCTGGTGGAAGGGGAGATGGGAAGAAGAAGATCATGACGAGAGAGACGGAGCAGAGCAGAAACAAGTATATTATTTTTGTGCAAGAGAAAAAAAAACTGCCTGAGCATCTTCCTTTTTTTTTTTCCTTTCTCGCTCATGCTAGATACGCGTGAAGGAGGAGGCTTACATTAGAAATGCCAGGTAGCGTGTGCCATAAACTGTTAGCAAATAAATAAGGACACAAGTGGGTGAAAACAGATATAAAGGAAAAGGTGGATGGATGGTGATGATATCTTAGACCTCTGGTAGGGTGCAGGAGCAAGACGCCATTGGTGGATTTATTTTATTATTTGTTTATTCATTTTTTATTCTTTTACATCGAGATGATGGGATAAGCACTCTTGTCCTTTTTTTTTACATCCAGTCCCCGTGTGTATGCAGTTTTGTAAATGTCATCTCTTCCCACCGGCACACGATGACCTACTCTTACGAAAAGCGGAACAGGATTTAACGTGTGCGTAAGATGTTCTGCATGCGTTCGCACACGGGGCCTCGGTTTAGTTTCATCCGAAGGACGTTGGGGGAGAGTGGAGTCAGCACTGATGTTAACCCCAGGAGAAAAATCTCTTCAAACGGGAATCGAACCCGGGTCGTCAAATTGCCAGCGCAATGTTCTGACCACTAGGCTATCCCGTCCCTTGGTGATCTGGTGAGAAGGAGGGTGTGAGGGTGGGGATTGGCTCTTTTGTTTCACCAAAACCAGGTATGGGGATTGGCTCTTTTGTTTCACCAAAACCAGGTATGAGGATTGGCTGTTTTGTTTCATCAAAACCAGGTATGAGGATTGGCTGTTTTTGTTTCACCACAACCAGGTATGAGGATTGGCTGTTTGTTTCCCCTAAACCAGGTATAAGGACTGGCTCTTTTGTTTCACCAAAACCAGGTATGGGGGGATTGGCTCTTTTGTTTCACCAAAACCAGGTATGGGGGATTGGCTCTATTGTTTCACCAAAACCAGGTATGGGGATTGGCTCTTTTGTTTCACCAAAACTAGGTATGGGGATTGGCTCTTTAGACACTCCAAAACGTTGAAGAAGTGTAGACACTGTTTGCATTATAACAGCATTGAAATTTTGATTTCTGTTACCCGAGTCTTCTAATCTTTTTTTTTTTATCTTTTCGTTTTTGTTTTGTTTGTTCGTCTGTTCGTCTGTTTGTTGGTGTTGTGTGTGTGTGTGTGTGTGTGTGTGTGTTGTGTGTGTGTGTGTGTGTGTGTGTGTGTGTGTGTGTGTGTGTGTGTGTTGTGTGTGTGTGTCTGTGTGTGTCTGTGTCTGTGTCTGTTGTGTGCTTGTGTCTGTGCGTGCCCGTGTCTATGTGTGTGTGTGTGTTTGTGTGTGTTGTGTGTGGTGTTGTTGTGTGTGTGTGTGTGTGTTGTGTTGTGTGTGTTTGTGTCTGCACGTTAGTGTGCGCGTGTGTGAAGCTCTGATGATTTCTAGGAAGGAATAGGGTGAGAGCTTTGGTGTCCGTCCATCTTACGCCTTTAAAGTATGACATTTTAAACCATGTTTGTTGCTCTGTCTACCGCTTTCGCTTGTGTCCCTCTACAGTTCCCCGGGGACTGGATTTAGCGAGGTGTTAGGAGCTACCATCAGTCCCAACAGGCTGTTTACCAATCAGCCACCTTCTGTCCTGTGCGTTACAGTCGTTACCAGCAGACACTAACATTACTATTTCTATTACCGTTGGCTTACAAAGCAACCATGGCTGTCAGAATGGGAAACAACACCATGATCATCAACAGTACTTAGCTAATAGCAGAAACAACCCACAACGACACAGTTATTCGGTGTGTGTTATGTATTATATAGTCAAAATACTACTCTGACATACCCGTGTGTTGTTGTTGTCAAAACATGACTATGGTTGTTGTTACCATTACTGTCAACTTATATTGCCAGCATCACTATTGCCAAAAAAACAAAAACCAACAAATTTTGGCGGCGTCCGTGAATTTAGGCTGGGTTTTTTTTACGATCTCTCAGGTCAACTTCAAGTGCAGACCTGGCCAGCACTTTAATGCCATTTGTATAGATCAGATATGCACGTTAAAGATCCCGTAATTTATGTCAGCGTTTGGTTGATTTTAGAAACACGAACATAACCGGATTTATAATGGCTAAAAACTGGTCACATAGGTAAAATCTGACCATTGGTCAACTTGACAACTCTAGCTGAGGACGAACCCCCTCCCCCACCCCCCCCTCGCCCCATCTCAAACAGTCCATACGTCTCAGTAGAGACTGGAACCCACGCCCTCTCAGTTACTGTGGCACCATTAAACTTGAGGCTCTAACCACTGACAAGGGCGGTATACCACCACTACTACACCTTCTACTCCACTAGTTTTGTCTTATAAGAAAAAAAAAGACGAAGAGAGAAAGAAAAAAAAACAACAAAAAAAACAACCACCACCCTACAACAACAAAGAGAGTACCCGTGAGACATAAGGGATCCTAACAAAGCACCGAACGTGACTCGATCCGTGACCTCTGACCCCTGGCCTTTGAGAGGTGACAATTCCCCTCTGTCTGCCGCGCTCGAACAAAAGGCCACAAGAGAAGGGGAGGGGGAGGGAGGGGGAATGGGGGGGGAGGGGGGGAAAGGGGATGGAATGAAAGAAGAGAAAGAAGAGAGGATTTTTTAAAATGTGAATTGGTAGCGGGAAGATTGGAATGGGGGGGGGAGGAAGAGGGTAAGGGGGGGGGGGGGGGTTTGGAGGGGGGGGGGAGGTCGAAAGGCAAAATGACAAGCTCCGTTATTATGTCAATGACACTCGAGATGGAGGGAATACTGATGATGGGGTGCGAGAGAGAGAGAGAGAGAGAGAGAGAGAGAGAGAGAGAAGAGAGAGAGAGAGAGAGAGAGAGAGAGTAGATAAATGAATGAATAATCTTTATTTTCCAAGGGTAACAGAGTAAGCATGCACATACTTGTTTTCATCCGGTCCTTGCTCTGATTAGGGAATAGCAGCCCCCCTCCCCTAAAAAATACAACACAAAAAACAGAAAACAAACAAACACACCCCCCTCCCTCCCGCCGCAACCCCCCCCCCCCCCAGAACAAAACAAACAAAAACAAACAACAACAACAACAACAAAATATAACAAAAGAAAAACCACCATCACCAACAATAAAAGTTCAACCAATGATTCCAGAAAAGTAATATGTATACTTTCAACAGATGCAGAATCCCCATTAGATACATTAAAAATCATTAAAAAAAATTAAAGATGGGCCTATGAATTCAGCAAACAGAGAGAGAGAGAGAGAGAGAGAGAGAGAGAGAGAGAGAGAGAGAGAGAGAGAGAGAGAGAGAGAGAGAGAGAGAGAGAGAGAGAGAGAGAGAGAGGTCAGATTGTCAAATTAGGCAAAATAACACCCAAAAAACCCGGTTTGTGCTGGTAGGTATTTGGTGGATTGGTTAGTGGCTTGGTTGGCTGGTTGAAACTATCAGCCAATTAGTTATATCGCGTTTGGGCCCAAAACTTTCCCCCACCATTGGACCATGAGTAAGGGTCTGGGTGCTAGTATTTCGGATGAGACGAAAGCCGAGTCTTTTGCTACACTTATTATTTAGCGCACGTCAAAGAACCCATAGCAACAAGAGGCTCGTCCCTGGCTAAAGTCTGTAGAAAAAGCCACTTTGATAGGAAAAGAAATACAGTTACAGACAGGGAAAAAAATAATGGGTGGCGCTGCACTTGTGGCGACGCGCTCTCCTCGGGAGTGCAGCCTAAAATTCACGCAGAGAAATCTGCTGCGGCATAAAGTGGTATAAAAAAAAAAAATGATATTGTTAATTACAAATTTTGGATAGTTGGATTAGTCGTCAGTCATCATCAGTCAGTCAGTCAGTCAGTCAGTCAGTCAGTTAGTTAGTTAGTTAGTTAGTTAGTTAGTTAGTTAGTTAGTTAGTTAGTTAGTTAGTTAGTTAGTTAGTTAGTTAGTTAGTTAGTTAGTTAGATTGATGGTTAGATAGATTGATGGTTGGTTGGTAAGTTAGTTAGTTATTTGTTAGTTACTTAGTTACTTAGTGACTTACTAAGTTACTTACGTAGTTAGTTACTTAGTAGGTAGGATAGTAGTTAGTGGTTGGTTGGTTGAAACTATCAGTCAATTAGTTATATCGTTTGGGTCAAACTGTTCCCCATCCACTGACCATGAGTAAGGTCTGGGTGCTAGTATTTCGGATGAGATGATAAGCGAGGTCCTTTGTGTTACACTTTATTATTTAGCGCACGTCAAAGAACCCACGCAACAAGAGGTTGTTGGTAAGTTAGTTAGCTAGTTAGTTACTTTAAACATAGTTTATTCAATATATATATACACCATAAGCGGACAACGATACATCCGAGAAGGCATTAAGCTTACAGTCTGTTTATGCCCCACCCTATGCAGTATACATGTCTGCCTATGCAAAGAAGGTGACTTTTACATTACAATACATAAAGTCACGTGTTTTTGTGTGTGTGTGTGTGTGTGTGTGTGTGTGTGTGTGTGTTTTGTTTTGTTTTACATATTACAACGAGGCCTAGTTAGTTAGTTAGTTAGCTAATAGTTAGCTAGATATTTACTTACTTAATCTGATATTTGGTTAGTTCGTAACTTATCTAGTCAGTTGTTTGTTAGTTAGTTAGTTGGTTGGTTGGTTGGTTGGTTAGTTAGTTAGTTAGTTATTGTTAGTTAGTCAGTCAGTCAGTCCGTTTGTTTGCTTGTTAGTAGTTAGTTAGTTGGCTAGTTGGTAAGTCAGTTAGTTATTTGGTTAGTTAGGTAGGTAGGTAGTTAGCTAGTTAGCTACTCGAAGTGAAGCTGGTTGTTGATGTTTGGTTGATTAGCTGCTTGTTTGACGGCAAGTCCAGTCAGTCACTCAGTCAGTTGATAAGTTGTTTCATCAGTTTGTCAATTAGTCTATTAGAAAGTTGATTTTTTTTAAATCTAGTCTAATGGATGGTTGGATGTGTACGGTATTGTAAAAAAACCAAATACCAGACTAAGGTTTCACCTACAATCATCATTCAGCTTTTTACGCTGAAAGCGGATGTGCTGGGGCCTGATTTGTCAGGCGTTTAACGGCAGAACAAGTCATTAAGTTTTTTTGCTTATATAACAGACAAATGATAATTGCTGTCTGAGTGTTCGACGAAGCTTGAAGAAGAATTAAGCATTGAATTACTGTTAGCTCTGTACTTTTGGACTGAAATCAGAACAATCCAATAAAGAATCAAACAATCGAACAAGCAAGCAAACAGATATATCACTGCAAATAGCAGCAAATGAGGTATTTATAACAAGAAAAGACAAAACACAAAATTCTATATCGCATGATACCCCAGTTACTTTAACCCATACTGACCCTCTCTGACCAACGCTGCAGCTAACAAGGCAGCAGCACAATTACTGCAGAGTGACGGTGCCTTCAATAACCGCTTAAGGCCATTCTCCAGCCATCCATCTCAAAGGAAAGAGCTTGGGGAGAGGGGAGGGAGAGGAGTGGTACAGGAGAGAGAGAGAGAGAGAGAGAGTAGAGAGAGAGAGAGAGAGAGAGAGAGAGAGAGAGAGAGAGAAGAGAGAGAGAGAGAGAGAGAGAGAGAGAGAAGGTGAGAGAGAGAGAGAGTGAGAGAGAGAGAGAAGGTGAGAGAGAGAGAGAAGGGGGGGGGGGGGGGGGAGAAAAAGCCTGGTGTGCAGAACTGGAATTTGTACATTGATGGTAATTAAGGGCATTGATTCCAGTCCCTGCAGAGATGTCGCTTGTTGTTGTTGTTGTTGTTGTTGTTGTGTTGTTGTTGTTGTTGTTGTTGTTGTTGTTCTTCTTCTTCTTCTTCTTCTTCTTCTTCTTCTTCTTCTTCTTCTTCTTCTTCTTCTTCTATTCTCTTCTTCTTCTTCTTCGCAATTCTTCGCAATTCTTCGCAATTCTTCGCAATTCTTCTTTTTCTTCTTCTTCGCCGCAATTAACTCTTCTTCTTCTTCGCAATTCTTCGCAATTCTTCTTTGCACTTCTTCGCAATTCTACTTTTTCTTCGCAATCCTTCTTCAGGATTCTTCTTCTTCGGAATTCTTCTTCTTTTTCTTCGTTGTCGTCGTTGTCGTTGTCGTTGTCGTCGAACGCTCAGACAGTAATTATTATTGTCTGTCATATGAGCGAAAATGCTTTGCGCTGCCGTTAAATGCCTAGCAAGTCAGGCCCAGCGCATCTGACTTTGGCATGGGGAAAAATAGATATCTTTTAAATCTTTCAAGTAAAAAAGGCAGCAGAATATAGACCAAAAAGGCAAAGAATAGACATGAAGGAGGTGACACGATAAAAAGAACACGACAGAAACAAAAAGGGGTCTAGAAAAGAAGGAATTCCTTGAGCAGAATTTCCAGAATGTGGGGATGCTATTTATTATTTATGCTGACAGGCCCCCAGCATCTTTGATGGGGGTAAGTTGCGTAGCGGGATGGGGGAGGGGGGGGGGGAACTGTTCGAGTTTGAGCTTTCTGTATTGACGTGTCCACACGTATTCTAACTCCATCATCTTAATAATAATAATAATAATAATAATAATAATAATAATAATAATAATAATAATAATAATAATAATAATAATAATGATAATGATAATGATAATGATAATAATAATAATAATAATAACAACAACAACAACAACAACAATAATAATTATAATAATAATAATATGATGATGATGATGATGATGATGATGATGATGATGATAATAATAATAATTTGAATTTATATAGCGCTGTATCTTGTAAAAACAAATCAAAGCGCTTGCACTCGACCTATACAACACACAAGCAATCAATAACAATTTATAGTTTTAGCAAACTGAAATGTGTGCACACATGCAAGCGAGATTATAAAAAAGAAACATGGTCCCCCGCAGGAACCAGCGAACTGCATACTTAACATTTAGCGCACATGTTAAAAACGAAATGATCCAACTTTGATAGAGGAGTGGACCATAGTGAAGAAGTTGAAAACGTTTTGAAATACAAATATCTGGGAACTGTTTTTGACCACAAGCTAAATTGGGATGCTAACACTGACGCCATTGTCAAAAAGGGGCAACAACGTGTGTATTTTTGTTTGTTTTTGTTTTTGTTTGTTTGTTTGTTTGTTTGCTCGTGTGTGTGTGTGTGTGTGTGTGTGTGTGTGTGTGTGTGTGTGTGTGTGTGTGTGTGTGTGTGTGTGTGTGTGTTGTCTGTCTGTCTGTGTGTGTGTGTGTGTGTGTGTGTGTGTGGTTGTGTGTGTGTGTGTGTAAGCTTCTCTGAATTACTTACCTGTCACTGTTATGTATGTAGCCAATGCATACAGGCGTGCACATACATGCATATGTACCATAAAATAAGTATGTCTTATTTTTGGCTTTATTGATTTTTTTGTTTTGAATTGCTTGTAAATTCACATGTCTTCTACCAATTATGTGCGTGTTGGGGGGGGGGGGGGACGGGTGGGTGTGGATGGTGTGTATGGATAGGGGGGGGGAGCGTGTGTGTATGTGTGAGTGTGGGGGCGGGTGGGTGGTGGTGTATGGGAGGGGAGGGGGGAGCGTGTGTGTGTGTGTGTGTATGCATGTATATGTGCGGGTGTGAACGCGTGCGTATAATGTGTAAATAATGGGATCATATGTCTTTTCTAGTCAATGGTTTTTAAGAACATTGTATCTAAACATTGGTGTGTGTGTATGCGTGTGTTTGCGTGTGTGCAAGCGTGCGCGCGTAGAGTGTGAGTGTTTGTGACATTTTATTTGAAGTTTATAATGTTTGAACAAATAAGAAATGTAGCTCCTTCGTGTGTTTGATTATGATTTGTATCAATATGCCTGTCAGTATTGTAATTGCCCTTCAGGGATGATTAAAGTGTTTTTGACTTGACTTGACTTGACTTGACTTGACCACCACAGACTTCTGGCACAAATATACCTCGAAGATGCATACAAAACATTTGTTGCGATCCAGACAAGCATGAGCTGGCCAGGCTCAACTTTTTCAGCACAGCTGTGACTAAAATTTTGAAAACAATATGCTCTGAAGACGCCTCAGGGAGTTCAGAAGAAGTCAGATCATTTTTGTATCAAGCGTCAAGGCACACAGTTACTGCAGAAATGAGAATGCACTCAGTGACTGCTTCAGGCCGTGTTCCACCAATCTGTTTGGAAAGGACCAGACAGGCTAACGAGCCGTCAGTTAATGATGACTGATCTGTCATTTGGCCCTTTAGTTCTCTGCAAAATACCGCCAAAGATTATCAGTCACGAAAAGGGGTTTCTTTTCTGATTGGACACAGACACTGACAGATACACAGACACACAACAACACATAGCACACACCACTCCCCCACACACACACACACAGACACACACTCACACACAACAACACACCACCAAACACACACACACAAACACAAACACACAACACACACACACACTAAAAACACTATGGGTATACGTGCATGCACACCCATTATGCATGTATGCTTGCATACACCCACTCACTAGGCCCACACAATACACACATTATAATAATATTTACACACGTGTTCTCACACACTAACACAGACAGTTATGAATAAATACACTGTGTGCTCATTCACACACACAGACACAGACACACACAATCACACACACACACACACACAACACACACACACACACAATCTCACAACAATCTACAACACACACACACACAACACCACACAACACACACACACACACACACACACACACACACACACACACACACAAACACACAACACAATTCTCACTTTCTTTTTTGTGTATTATAATATCACTTCGAGTGAACAGACTTAAATTAAAGAAAGCACAACACACAACACATACACACAACAACAACACACAACACACACACACACACCACACCACACCACACACACGCACGCAAGCACATGCACGCATCACGCACACACCACGCACGCGACACCACACGCACAAAAACACACACACAACACAGACACACAAACACACACACACAACACACACACACACACACACAACACACACACACACACACACACTGTTAAGGAAAAGAGAAAAGAGTTAAGCGAAAGCAGCATTCAAAGCAATGAGGGGAGGAGTGCTCATTTCATCCATCATTGCACTAATGGCCAATTCCTAATGCTGTCTGTATGCACAGCGATGATAACAGCAGCTTCTGTTGAAGTCATTTGCATGATGACTGCACCTGCAGCATATAGAACTGATAGATATCAACACTCAATATGTTTAAGCATTCGTATAATATTGATTTACAGCATTTTGGAGGCACAAAGTTTCGGGGGTGGAGGGGTGGGAGGGGGGGGGGCAGACAGGTTTGGTGGTTAGAGCCTTAACTCATCACTCATGTTAACTAAAGGTGGGGGGTTCAAGTAGCAGTGACTAAAATAAGAACATAAAAAAAAATATTATGAATTTTCAGTCACCCTGGAGGATCGTTGGTTCTGAGTGTACTCTCTGCAAGTTGTGTTAATGAGACTAAACCAAGATTCTCTTGTCTGTTAACCACCATCTGAGAGGTGTTTTTTTTTTTAAAACCCCTTTGCAAAAAAAAAAATTTCTGACTGCATTCTTCTGCTAGTTGTGTAGATGAGACTATAAACCAAGATCCTGAGTGCAGAGGTACACAAAACATTTTATACAATATGCAGTAAACCTTTACCCATCTTTCATAGCAGAATGGGACCAGCTGAGGCTTGAATAACATGAACGACATAGTATGGCTTCTGTAAGTTAGAGATGGATGGACTTTGCCAGGTTAATTTAAAAGCTTCTTTAGAATGTACTGACTGAAAGTTAGAGAACAATGCTCTTTTGGAGTTACAGAAGAAGTGATATCATTCTGTAACAAGCGGTCAAGGCAGCACAGTTACTGCAGAAATGAGGAATGCACTCAGTGACTGCTTCAGGCCGTGTTCCACCAATCTGTTTGGAAAGGACGCAGACAGGCTAACGAGCCTCAGTTAATGATGACTGATCTGTCATTTGGCCCTTTAGTTTCTGCAAAATACCGCCAGAGATTATCAGTCACGAAGAGGGGTTTCTTTTCTGATGGAACACAGACACAGTCAGACACACAGACACAGGCACACACAGACACACACATACACCACACACCTGCGTGGCGCGAGCACATACATACTCACACACACACACGTACGCACGCACGGACGCATGCAGGCACACACCCATAGTATACTCATACACACACATACTCACACACACACTCACACACACACACACACACACACACACACTCACACAAACCTATCTCTCTCTCTCTCTCTCTCTCTCTCTCTCTCTCTCTCTCTCTCTCTCTCTCTCTCTCCCTCTCCACACACACACACACACACACACCCGCGCGCGCGCACACATGCACGCACACACACACCTACACACACACACGCAGCAACATTACAGGTAGATGTGTATGCACGCCCACATGCATGAATATGCGTATGTACGCCTGCATATATGCACACACCAGGCACATTCATTAATTCTACACACACTGCACAAATACATACGTGCGCACCCACAAACAATTACACAGACAGATATGAATACATTTAATCATGTGCTTATAAGTGCGCGCGCACACACACACACACACACACATACACATACACATACACACACACGCACGCACGTACACACACAAAAAGGGATGTCGAAATTTATAAAATTGCATACACACGGAGACTGGATGTGAAAAAGCACACGAGTGCTTATTCCATTATCCACAAAAGGAAAGAAGAAACAGATAAATGAATGAATGAATGAATGAATGAATGAATGAATGAATGAATGAAATAAATAAATAAATAATAAATAACACTTTTTGAAAGAGAAGAGAGAGTTAAGCAAAAGCAGCATTCAAAGCAATGAGGGGAGGAGTGCTCATTTCATCCATCATTGCCCTAATGGCCAAATTCCTAATGCTGTCTGTATGCACAGCAATGATAACAGCAGCTTCTGTTGAAGTCATTTCCATAATGACTGCACCTGCAGCATCAGATCTGATAGATATCTTCACTCACGCAAAATGTGTGATCATTCTCCAGCAGTTTAAGGGGCGGAATAGCCCAGTGGTTAGATAGAGCCTTAAAATCGTGACTGATACTAACTGAAGACGTTTGTCAGACCAGTCCACATAGTTGATACAGTACTGTTGACTATAGTATACTTTAAAAAAAACTTTAAAAAAACATTTCACACCACTTTAAGTCATGGCAGATTTTCCTGCACGAAATTCGGGCTGCTCTCCCCGGGGAGAGCGCATCACCAAAAGAGCAGCGCCACCTTTTTTTTTTTTTTTTTTCTTTTCCTGTCTGCAACTGTATTTGGTTTTCTTATTAGAGTATGTGTTTTTTTCCTACAGAATTTTGCCAGGGACAACTCTCTTGTTGCCGTGGGTTTTTTTTTTTTTTACGTGCGCTAATTACGTGTAACACAAGGGATCTTGGTTTATCGTCTCATCCAAAAGACTAGCACCCAGACCACCACTCATGGTCTAGTGGATGGGGGGAAAGTTTGGGGCCCAAACGGGATTCGAACCACCGCACACTTCAACTTAATGTTTGACAGCCTTTGGGAGGCTTAACATTTATTTTTCTATCTGTTTCCATTAATCGCTTTGGTCTTTGTTTTATATGAATATTGGTTTATTTGTTTGATATGTTTTGTTTGTTTATTTGTGTGTTGTATTGCTGACTTGTTTTTCTCTCTGTTTGTTTCTTTGTTGTTGTTGTTTTTTTTTTTATCTCATCTTGCAGCTTGTTGTTCGTTTATACGTCTGTGTTGTGATTGGTTATTTTTTCATCATTTACTTTTACCGATTTATTTCTTCACTTTTTTTTTAACTGAATACAAAGCAAGAAAGTAAGCGCATTTTTTTCCAATGTTTGCTTATTTATTCAATGGATATGTCTTTTTTGGAGTAATTGTTAATTATTTCATTATCTTTGAAAATTAATGCTGTTAAGAGCTTTGATTTGTTTGCTTTACAAGATTCAGCGTTATATATATTCCATTTATCAGCATCATCGTCATGGTCATCGTCACCGTCACCGTCTTCATCATCATCATCATCATCATCATCATCATCATATCATCATCATCATCATCATCATCATCATCATCATCATTCATCATTATTATCATTATTATCATTTATTATCTTATTATCATCATCATCATCATCATCATCATCATCATCATCAGTCGTCGTCGTCGTCGTCGTCGTTGTTGTTGTTGTTGTTGTTCTTCTTCTTCTTCTCATTATTATTGTTGTTGTTGTTGTTGTTAGAAGTAGTAGTAGTAGTAGTAGTAGTAGTAGTAGTAGTAGTAGTAGTAGTAGTAGTAGTAGTAGTAGTAGTAGTAGTAGTAGTAGTAGCCCGATGGCTTGACCGATTCTGATTCTCACTTCCTCCAAAGAGATTCTAAAGAGATGATGGTCTTGGCTTCAGGAAAATGGCCAGACTTGTCCACCTGCTCCGGCCTTGTATTGGGCCTTCCTTTGCCAGGGAGTCAGCGGTCCCGTTGCGGAGCACATTGCAATAGGAATACGCGCACGTACATTCGCACGCACGCACATATACACACACATACGCACGCACGCACGCACACACACACACACACACACACACACACATTTACAGCCAGTTATGGCACTACCATACAACTTTTATTCAGACTTTCTCTTCCGGCCCCCCGCCCCCCCCCCCCCCCCCCCCCCCCCCTCCAAAAAAAGTACTAAAAATTGACCTACCCCCCACCCCCCCCCTCTCTTCTACAGAAACAGCACTGCACTCAATAACCGCTTGGGGCCATTTTCCAAGCACCCCACCCCCCACCCCCACCCCCCAGCGTTCCCTCTCCCATCCCCTCCCCCTTCCCCAATCTTCAAATAGGACGTAGATTGGCAAACAAGCGGCCATTTGCAGATGACTGATCATTCATTGGCCGCCCAGCCCTGCACGGAACGGCCATTACGCTTGCCACTCACGCCACCCTCCATCTCCATACCATGGCCTGCTGGGCTAAAGGC
>CM060328.1:17041316-17046316 GCA_030674155.1 Stramonita haemastoma
TTATTTTCCTTCATCAGAAATGATGCCGTTACTTTCCCTCATCACCAGCACCTATGATGATAACGCATTTTGACTGTTAGGTGTTCTCTTCCTTTGGATGAATGAGCTCCAGCAAAGACAGAACCATCAAGCCTTGTGATATACAAGGGTATATTTATAGGCAACATGTACATTACATTTTTCCCCTTTTTTTTAATTCCTTGGTTAGAGCTCAAGATTCACCACTGGTTCGATTTTTGCATTTGTGACTGGTTTTTGCTCACCATTAAGGTAGCTGCTTTTTTTTTTTGGGGGGGGGGGAGGGGGTGTATGATGTCTAAACATGAAAATCAATGTGCATTGTGTTGTGCTTTTGTCATCCTTTCTTACCAGCATGAATGGCCTACCCTTCCGCAAGGCAGAATGAGTTTTAACATGTGTACAAGATGTTTTGCACATGCGGCCTTGGTTTATAGTCCCATCTGAAGGACTTTCAGGGAAGTGGAGACAGTACTAATGTTGACTCTAGGGGGACAAATCCCCTCGAACAGGCGTCTTGATGGTGGGGTGAACCCGGGCACAATCCCAGACCATCAAATTGGAAGCGCAATGCTCTAAACCACTAAGCTATTCCCCCCTCTCCCCCTTTTGTTATCTGACTCTTGCTCCATAAAAAAGGAAACACCAACAATGTTTTGTACACATACAAATGTGTGTGCTAAGGCGCGTCTACATGATTGTGTATTTAAATTTTTGATACACATACATGCATGCATAGTATTACACACATGCACGAACCCATGCCCACACACTCACACATAATTTATTCACACATACACACAGTTACCCATGCATGCGCTCATGCACACATGCATGGAGAGAGAGAAGAAGGAGAAAAAAGCAAAGAACCAACTTTATGTGGAGAGGGTAATAGAATCAGCGGAACAACTGGTTTTTTTTCTGTTTACATCCAACCCTCTGAAAGAGCAATGGGCAATAACACGAATTAGCAGATGCGTGTTATTTGTTGATACTGCAATTTGTCACAAACAGCAACAACTGTCCACTGAAATGGGTCATCAGAACAAATCAGCTTTGCACGGGCAGAGAGACAGACAAACAGAGAGACAGAGACAGAGAAACAGAGAGACCGTGAAACAGAGAGACATAGATATAGACAGAGAGAGAGAGAAAGAGAAAGAGAGAGACAGAGACAGAGAGACAGAGATGCAGAGACAGAGACAGAGAGAGAGAGATTTAGCAGAAATAGAGAGACACAGGAGAGGGAGAGAGATAGAGAGAGAGAGAGAGAGAGAGAGAGAGAGAGAGAGAGAGAGAGAGAGAGAGAGAGAGAGAGAGAGAGAGAGACAGACAGACAGACAGACAGACAGACAGACAGACAGACAGACAGACAGACAGACAGACAGACAGACAGCAGCAGCCAGCCAGACAGCCAGACAGAACAGACAGAGACAGAGACAGAGAGCCAAGACAAACATACAGACATACATACACACAAACAGAATATCAGATTGAAACAAAGGCAGAAACAGGCAGTGGCAGAGGCAGGGCAAAGCTGATTTGCCTAATGGCCAATGGTAGCGGACAGTTATTGCTGTTGATGACACAGACACACACAGCCTGCTTCCTGTCACACACCTCAGAGACTATTGGAGATAGGGAGGGGTGGGGGAGGGGAAGGGAGGGCAAAGGCAATAATGTCGAAGTTGCGCCTGCGTCATATAGCATCTGGTGCTTAGTGTCATTTCTGTGCCATTATCGCTCATCTCACAGTTTGCATTTTGCATTCCACAATCCTATAGATTTATACACAGCTATTAGTGTTTCTGTCTGACAGCATATGTTTCCATTTACAGTCATTATGTTCCATTTAACAGTCATTTAGTGTTTCCTTACGTCATTTAGTGTTTTCATTAATCATTAGTGTTTCCATTTTAAATATTTAGTGTTTCCATTTAACAGTCATTTAGTGTTCATTAACAGTCATTTAAGTGTTTCCATTTTAACAGTCATTTAGTGTTTTATTAATCATATGTTTCCATTTAAGTCATTAGTTTTCCATTTAAGTCATTTAGTGTTTATTTAACATCATTAGTGTTCATTTAACAGTCATTTAAGTGTTTCCATTTAACAGTCATTTAGTGTTTCTATTTAAGTCATTTAGTGTTTCCATTTTAAGTCATTAGTGTTTCCATTTAAGTCATTAGTTTTCCGTTTTAACAGACATTAAGTGTTTCCATTTAGTCATTTATGTTCGTTTAACAGACATAATGTTCCATTTCAGTCGCCAATGTCTTTCCATCAAACTGCCTGTATAACATTTCCATGGCACAAACCCTAAAGATATATCAGATAGAATCCCCCACCTCAAACAAGAGATGAGCTCCACTCCACAACGATCCACGGTCTGAAAAAAAAAATCGGTAATAGTGTCACTAACGACCTCTCAAAGACCTTCAACTTCACTATCCCGTAGTCCTTTGGACTGTAGGGGCACCAATGAAGAATGTGCAACCAGCTCCTTCCACCACCTACGGCCCTCTGCTTGTCTGTAGCAAATTGTTCCACCCAAGGCCAGTCCACTCTCTGATGTTGTCTTCCCATCGTTTTCTCTGTCTGCCTCTTCGTCTCCCTCCTTGTGCTGTTCCCTGTAGGACTGTGTTGGCCAGTCCAGATGTTCATGTTACGTACCCCTACCACTTTGGCTTTCCGTTTAGTCACTGAAGTTAGGAACTGTTCATATGTCTAATGGCGTTCTTGATTCTGTTTTCACTTCTCATTAGTGATGTGATCCCTATATGAGATACCAAAACGTTTGCGAAAGCATCTCATCTCCATTGCCTGTATCCTTCTTTCAATGTATGCTGTTCTGCGATGCTCAAAGACCTCATTAAGGAAATGTCAGACTGGTCAGACAGCCATTTAGTGGTTCGTATTCCCTTCCATAGTCATAGAGCTGTCTGCTGATAGTGTTCCCTTTTGGTTTATGTTCCCCCTCCCTCCTTCACTGCTTCCCCCCCCCCCTGCTATAACTCCCACCCCCACCTCCATAAATACACTAGCACGCACGCACACACACCACACACGCACGCGCGCGCGCACGCACCGCACTCACGCACACACACACACACACACACACACACGACGCGCGCACGCACACACACACACACACACACACACAATGTGCACCCACAACCCCCTCCACACTCACACACACACACACACACACACACGTACACCTCCCCTCCCACACACACACACACACCACACACACACACACACACATACACACACACGTACACCCCCCTCACACACACACACACACACACAACACACACACACACACACACACACGTACCCCCCCCCCCCCACACACACACACTACACACACACGTACACCCCCCCACACACACACATACACCACACACACACACTACACACACCCGCTCCCACCCACCCCCCACCCACCCACCCACCACCACCACACACACACACACACACACCACACACCACACACAACACACACACACACACACACACACACACACACACACACACACACACACACACACACACACACACACACACACACCAGCTGTCATCAGAGTTGTCAGGGGAGGGGAGGGTGGCTGTCTGTATGCAGATGTGGCTGTCAACATCAATGAAGTGGTCGTCTGGTCTGGCCCTCGTCTGTTGCACGCGCATGCTGTCCGTCTGTCTGTCTGTCCATTGTCTGTCTGCCTACCTGCCTGCCTGCCTGAGAGAGAGAGAATCAAATCAAATCAAATATGAATAAACACCCATGTGTGGTTTCTTTTTACATCCGTCCCAGAGAGAGAGAGAGAGAGAGAGAGAGAGAGAGAGAGAGAGAGAGAGAGAGAGAGAGAGAGAGAGAGACAGACAGACAGACAGACAGACAGACAGACAGAAGACAGACAGACAGACAAACAGAAAACAGACAAACAGACAAACAGACAAACAGACAAACAGAAACAGAGACAGAGCGAGAGACAGAAAGACAGACAGGCAGACAAGATGGAGAGGGGACAAGAACGACGGAGAGACAGATATTAACCCAGAGACCCAGACAGAAACAAAAAGGGTGAAATAAAAAATCCAAAGGAACTTCCCTAAGCAGTGTGGAGCCTTTATCCCTCAGAATAAAACACTAGCCCCATACAAAAAAAAAGAAAAAATCACACCACACACAAAACCCAAAAGGAAGAAAAAAAACTTTTGCAAAGCTGCTGACGACCATTTGATTGGTCTGGCCTGTGGCGATGGACCATTCAGACCTGGCACTGACAAAGAGACGGAAGTCACAACAAATAGTGACCGATCACTGGGCTGACATGGCACAGATGAACGAGATATTGATAGATACAGAATAATGAGGTCTGATAGATAGAAAAGCGATGGAATCATAGATGTCAGGAATCTTCCATTCATCAATTCTCATTTGCAATGCCATTTTCTCTTTTCATCAAATGTAATTTGCAATGTCCATTTTTTCCCCTATGGATTTATTCTAATTTGGGATGTCCATTCTCTTCACTCATTAAGAATATGCTGTGATGCCTATTTCCTCAGCTTTAGCTCCTCTCTCTCTCTCTCTCTCTCTCTCTCTCTCTCTCTCTCTCTCCCTCTCTCTCTCTCTCTCTCTTCTCTCTCTCTCTCTCTCTCTCTCTCTCTCTCTCTCTCTCTCTCTCTCTCTCTCTCTCTCTCTCCTTTTTCTCTTCTCTTCTCTGCTTGTCTCTCTCTCTCTCTTCCTCCCTCTCTCTTCCCCCTCTTCTCTTCTGTCCTTTCTCTTTCTCTCCAGTGCTTGTGTTTGCTACATGCAAATGATGTCCAGTGAAATGCTAGTATTCCACCTATGGAAATACGTGACTAATGTCATTAGTAGAGGGCCCAATGAAACTGCTTGTTGTCCACCGTCCATCATCATCATTAAAACGCTCGCCACGGATGACTATGGCGATGTGCTGTGTGCTGTGTGGTGT
>CM060328.1:17048816-17055143 GCA_030674155.1 Stramonita haemastoma
TAACAAAGAAACTTGTCTGAGGAACGAAGAGGGGACCAAGGATGCCATTTGACACTGTAGTGCAACACTAGGGGAAGCAGTCAGGATGGGTATCACCCCGCCCGGGATCAAATCATTTCCGTGGCAAGGAAGCCGACACTGACAAGAGATAAGGAGCTGGAGGAGGAGGAGGAGGGGGCCATAGCATGTCTGTGTCATAGTGCAGCAGACTGTGAGGGTGTTGCGTGGAAATCCCCACTACACAGCCACAAAGCCCTGTTGGATCAGACATTGTCCTGTTCCCTTCAGCAGCAGACAGATCAATACAGACTTTAACAAGCAGTGCTATACTATAGCTATCGTCAACATGGCTCTGTACCATACCAGCTTCCTTCCTTCCCATCGGCATGGCATGCAGTCTTCAGTTGGTCAGATTTTGTCCACTTTTGGTTCAAAGAAAGTATGATGGTTTAAGAGGCGGAAATCTGTGAGTTTTGTGTGTTTTTTTAAATTGTTACAACTTTTAATTAAAGAAATGTTTGTGTACCACGGCCTAGTATTGTTAAGGTACTAATACCATCAGGATATCGCTGTCATTGTTGTTGTTGTTGCTGTTATTTTTGTTGTTGTTGATACTATTATTTGTCTTGTTGTTCATGATGTTGTTGTTAACATTGTGGGTCTTGTTGTTGTTGTTGTTGTGTTGTGTTGTTGTGTTGTTGTTGTTGATGATGATAATGATTGATGATGATGATGATGATGATGATGATGATGATGATGATGATGATGAGATGATGATGATGATGATGATGATGATGACCATTGTTAATCTTTCTGTTGTTGTGCTTTTATTGTTGCTGTTGCTGAGCATTTCTCATCTTTAATAAAGACTCTGGGAGATCACCAAGAATATAATTCCATGTTGCTCATCCCATTTGGAAATGACTAGTTGACTGCAAGTGCTCTCTACATGTGAAGATTGCACACACACAACATGGAAGTTTCTAAATACTTTGTTAAACATACAGGCAGCCATAGTCTGACTGCATAGGGTTTTTTCCCTCCTTTCATAGAGAAGGATGTTGGCCAAAACCTAGAACTTGTCAATGAAAATGAAGACAATCCCTCTATGATATCTGGCTTTAGCACTTTGCTCATGTCAATCACTGACAAAGGTTTTGGCCAAGGCCATAGCAAATCATTGTCATACAGAACTCCTGGCTTTCATCTAAGGAAAACGACTTGCAGAGCAAGAAGGATGAGACCCAGTAGTGTCATGTAAGGAAACTATAGGACTGTCATGGAAATGGTTATCAGTCCATTTTTTTAAATCTCTGTTTTGAGAAAGTAACGTATTTGAATTTGAATTTGATTTTGAATTTTATACCACTCCTTCATAAAACATCGTGATAGCTCAGTTTGTTCTTTAGCAATGATCTAGAAGACAATCTCAAGCAGGCATTATAATTTGAAACCATACATGAATCAGCAAAGTATTTGTTCAAGAAGAAAACTACACTAACAGTTCTTCTCATAGATAAGTGTTTTGCTGGTTAAAAACAACAAAACAAGCCCACAGTCAGGCTGCTTGGCCTTGAAACTTTGCTTATGTCTAAAATTATCAAAGCCATAGGATAGCACTATCATGCACAGTTCTTGAGCTTCCTCTGAAAGTATGAGAATAATTTCATTACAATAACGAATGACAACAAAATTAATTTCATTCAAACCTAAAACATAGGTTTCAGATGTAGACCATTAATAAGATAAGCAATTCAGAAATGTGTTTTGTATCATACCGACAGCGTTTTTTTTTTTAAAATACCGATCTTCTCAAAGTATAAAAAATATAGTGAATAACTCTTTCAGTCTATAAGTATGTTTTCTCATTTATTTGACATTGGCATGTGTTTTAAGATAACAAATCACATTTGAATTACTTCTGCAGTTAGCGAATAGTTTGTAGATACAATTCCAAGAAATAAAAGAAAATGTATAACAGTTCTTCCTGCCTATGAGAATGTTTCAGTCACTTTATTCGCAGGTTTTATACACAATGTTCAGTTGTTTTCCCACTCTCCCCTCTCTGTCTCCTCCGCTCCTTGACTTCAGTCTGACTCCACTCACGCTGCCATCAGTAGACTGGAGACCAGACGATTTGAATAACAATGGCTGTCTGAAGAGTCAGGGCTGTTGCTGCTGCTGCTACTACTGTTGCTGTTGATTCTGCTGCTATTGCTACTACTGCTGCTGCTACTGCCTCTGCTAATGCTGCTGCTGCTACTGCCTCTGCTTCTGCTACTGCTGCTGCTACTGCCTCTGCTACTGCTGCTGCTTCTGCTGCTGCTCTGCTTCTAGCTTCTGCTACTGCTGCTGCTGCTACTGCCTCTGATACTGCCACTACTGCTGCCTCTGCTTCTACTACTGCTGCTGCTACTGCTGCTGCTACCTCTGCTACTGCTACTGCTACTGCTGCTGCCTCTACTACTGCTACTACTTCTGCTTCTGCGACTGCTGCTACCTCTGTTACTGCCTCTGCTTCTTCTAACTGCTGCTACTTCTGCTATTCTGCTACTGCTACTGCTGCTGGTGCCTCTCTACGCCGTGTGGTGTTTGGAAAGCAGTCACACTAGTTCCGAGAGTGCGATGAAATCATGGCCCTGGGTGTAGTGGAGAGACTGTGATGGAGGAGGGGCATGTCTTCATCACGACACTGTGATGGCTCTGTGTAAATCACCACTTGGAGAGAGAGTGACGTGGAGCAGACACTGTCCCGGCCGCTCGTCTCGTCGAGCAGGCGGAGATCAGAACCAAAAGCTGTACTGTACTGCTCCCTTCAAATTGCATATGCATTACCCCTACCTACCCCTTTACTCTCAGCCCATCCCACCTCTTCGCCTTTAGCTTTCCCCCAGACCACTGGTTTCTCCCCAAGCAAAATTAACTTCATCTGAAGGGGTCTAACAGTGGGGAAGTGGAAAATGATCTTGCACTATCATTCTTAAAGCTTTTGAAATAAAAGCGTCAATGATAATGCCTAAGAGGCAATATTTGGTATGCGTGCTGCTGCTGCTGCTGCTGCTACTACTACTACTACTACTACTACTACTACTACTACTACTACTACTACTACTACTACTACTACTACTCTGCTGCTGCGCTGCTGCTGCTGCTGCTGCTGCTGCTGTGTGCTGCTGCGCTGCTGCGCTGCTGTTGTTGTTGTGTGCTGCTGCTGCTGCTGATGATGATGATGATGTAGATGATCACATGATTATAATAATAGTAATAACAATAAAGATAACTGTTCACTTAGTCAAAGACAAAAGAGACAAGGCTAGCTAAATTCTGTTGGAAGTACTGACAAAACTTGGGAAATGGGATATACCTGGGATATACATGAGCACTACTGTCTTTTTACAACGTCCATTTAAAAGTTGAAGTGACGTCAGAATAAGTGTATATTCGCTGGAATGCCTCCACACATATAGAACAATTTGTTTTAAAATGTATGAAGAACAAACTAAAAGAACGTGTTTTTTTTGCTTAGCTAATTTGAAACAAAAGCAAGCAAAATGAAAAGGATAAAATTAGTTTTGGGAATTAAAACGACACTGATGGTGTTACTGTATCTCTTGTGTTACTATGTCAAGGAAACATTTTTTGACTGTATTTTGCGCTATTTCATAATTATAGTCGCAAGTATAAACCCACCCCTTTCACAACTCTTAACTGTATCCAGTCTCCTCTCATGTTTCCGAATAAAACCCTCCATCTACATCCTTCTTCACCGACTTCAAAGTCAAGACTGTTTGAAAAGCGATCGCTGTATCAAGATGAATGGACTTTAGCTGTTACTGTTGCGCCATATGGTATTTAAAACACACTTATATTGGTTGATACCATGGCATGAAGAAATCCTTGCAGGGATAGAAGTCGAGGCCATTAGAAACAGAGATGTACGTGTCTTCATCATGGTTCACCAGAGTTGTGTGTAAATTGACCACAGCCAGTGAAATATCATCAGACTGTGTTGTGTTCACTTCAGCGGTCAGGTCAATACCAAAAAGCAGCTCTAACCAAACCACTCTGTACCAACTTCTTCTCGTCAGCCCCTGGCTGTTCCAGACAATTCCTCTTGGCCTGAAGGATGTCAGCAAGCAGAGATCCAGACCCCATTTGTCTCATCAGTGCTTCGTACAGTCTTGTTGAGTCATCAGTGCCACTAGACGCATCAAGAGAAAAAAAATACTGTCAGGAAATCAGTCACACACATGCTTGTATGGCTACTGTCGGAGCAACATGAATTTTTAGGGGGCAAGAGGAATGGGCTAGATTGTATGTTCAGTAAAGTAAAAGAGTGAACAGAAGAATACAGAAAAAACTGATGTATGCTGATTTGTTTGGACATGTTCGGGCATAATTATTGACTGCTGAGGACAAATCTAAAGTACTTCCAAGGGATTGAAATAATTATAGAAAAGAAGAAACAATCTGTATCAATTGTTGCAATGATATTTAGTCATCAGTACAAAGAACATTACAAGTTAATGTCATCAGGAAATTAGTTTCATACTAACCTTTTCGGTTGGTAACACGATAATAGGAAAGAAGGAGACAAATTAACTCAAATTTATTGTCTGCAATCAAAAGCCATTAGATTTTCCACGGTAATGTCACGGCAGATCTTTGTAACCCCCCCCCCCCCCTCACACACACACACACACACACACACACACGCACGCACGCACGCACGCACGCACGCACGCACGCACGCACGCACGCACACACACACACACACACACACCTCCACCCCTTCCACCTCTTCTTCAGTCCCCCCTCCCTAAGTGTTTTCCATCGTAATTCCCCATCACTGTGACCTCAACTGACACCAAGGCTATACCTTTTGAATCAGAACAGTGTCCGAAGACAAATTGACTTAGATACTGCTGTGTTCTGAATGACATTCAGAAAGCAGTAACACTGATAATAACTACATGGCAAAATCATTTCCAGAACTGGAAGTTAGGCTATGATGGATGGATGTAAGTCGATTTCACGGTATAAGTAATTTATCTTTATTGAGAATGATGCTGGATCAGACATTGCTCTGTCCCTTTCAGCAGACAGGTCAATACCACATGTAGCACTATCCAGACTCCTCGCTACTATAACTTTCCACTTCCCCTTTCGTCCACTGGGTGCTCAGACGAATTCATTTCACTCGAAGAAGCATGGGGAAGCAAGAGAGAGAAAACACATTTTGTGTGATCAATGCCACAATGGTATCCAGCATTAGTAGTACCCAAACAGTACCACCAGGAAATCACTTCACGGTAAGCTGCTGTGGCGACTGTCTGAGAAGTAAGGCACTGATTGACTGACTGACTAAGGGAAACGTCTGTGGTGTCTTTAAGTGGTAGTCTTGTCGCTAACTGGTGCGAGATGTTTAACTGCACTAATCCGTCCGTAAGTTACCAGACATTATTCTCCTTAAGCAGCCTGGGGGTTGTTTTTATATCAACTCATAAATTTGTAAACACCATACCAAAATCACGGCAATAAAAAGACATTAACTGAATAGAAACCCAGTCGAGAATCTTAACATAGAAAGAACACTCTTGAACTTTACCGGGAAAATAAGTTGAGTTTGACCTGATTTGCGCGTTGACAGAGGTGATGGGAATTGATTCATTTGCTCACAGAAATGATGGGATTGTAAGATTTGGATTGTTTGTCTTGCAATTTTGTGGTCGATAGTGACACATTTTAAGTAGAACACATACATCTTTTTAACTAAACATAGAGCGCAGCATTCCACACGAAATTATCCAGACCAAGAGGGAACAGTTCCTATCTCTGTCGAGCCTGACCTGTTTACGACACCAACCACATAACGACACTATACATGTCCTTTTTCAGTGGTGTTTTGTGCCTAGTAAGGAAGCGATATCAAAAAGCAGAGCTAGCAACTGCCGTCATCATCTCTTTCTTTCTGTTCTTTCCTTTAAGCAAAGCTTTTCTGTTAGACATAGGACAAAATTAATCCTCTTTCAGCTGGTTCAAGGCTATACAGCTCTGTATAACAATGGGATCATTTAAGTCAAGTTGCACAGTTTTTGTTTGTATGTTTCAATCAAACAAGTGGATTTTTGACCTTACTCCGCCCGTTAACTCCCATACCGGTACATTTTGGGACTATTATGGCGTGCCGTGAGTGTAGCAGCCATCTCAAAAATAGACATTGTTTTATTTGGTACGATCTCCACTGAGGTGTGTGTTTTGTTTGTTTGTTTGTTTGTTACTTTTTTTCTTAGGTTCTTAGAAGGGGGGGGGGGGGAGTGTTACTGG
>CM060328.1:17055243-17057743 GCA_030674155.1 Stramonita haemastoma
AGGCCCGCACGGTTTTAGGAAAAAAAGATACATAAGGTTTTCAAACAAAAAAAAAATTTTTAAACGATTTAAACATCTGATGCTTGTTCCCTTAAACAATTGCAACAAAGCCACAGTGTGGTGTGTGTTGTTTTGTGTTGGTTGTGTGTGTGGTGGGTGTGTGTGTGTGTGTTGTGGTGGGGGTGTTTTGGTTCCCGTGTGTGTGTGTGGGGTGTGTGTGTGTGTTGGGTGGTGTTGTTGTTGAGAGAGTACGTCGTGCTCGTGTGTTGTGGTGTGTTGTTGTTTGTGGGGTTGTGTGGTTGAGGGGGCTGCGTCGTGTTGACTGTTTCTGGTGTCTGTGGTGTTAAGGGGGTGGGGGTAGGAATGAAATGTTTCAATATGGAAGGAAAAAAAAGACAAATTGTTTGACTTTTGTAAAAGCAATGGAAGAAAGAAACGAAAAGATCAGAAAACAGACCAAACAAAAACTACAAATCTACCATTCCTCTGATTCAGATAAATGCAACTACTCACCCAAAAGCGTACTAGTGGGATGAGTGAGACATTTGAAGAACATGCAACAACAATAACAAGATCCACAGTAACTCCATTTAAAAAAAAACACAACAAAAAGACAGACATCAAATTGAGAACGAAAAACCCCATACACGCACGCGCGCCGCGCGCGCGCGCCCCCACACACACCCCCCTCACAAAACACACACGCTCTCTCTCCTCTCTCTCTCCTCCCTCTCTCTCTCTCTCTCTCTCTCTCTCTCTCTCCTTCTCTCCCTCTCTCTCTCTCTCTCTCCTCCCCCTCTCTCCTCTCCTCTCTTTTCTCTCTCTCTCTCTCCTCTCCCCTCTGTGTTGTGTGTTGTGTGTTGTCCCCTCCCCTCTCTCCTCTCTCTCTCTTCTCTCCTCTCCTCTTCTCTCTCCCTCTCTTCCCCCTCTCTCTCTCTCTCTCTCTCTCCCTCTCTCCTTCACACACACACAAACACACACACATACACACACACACACACATTAATTGCTCTACTTTTCAATGTACATCTGAAAATAAAAGTCTACAGTTAAACACAAACACAACACACCAACCCACCCCACCACCAACCCCACCACCACTACCACCCACCCACACCCACCCCACACACACCACCACCACCCACCACATACACACACCACCACACCCACACACACACACCACACAAAACACACCACCACCACACCACCACCACCACCCCACCACCACTACCACCACACACACAAAACACACACACACATACACGCACACACCACCACCACCACCACCATCACACCACCACCAAACCCCCACCACCCACACCTTGTCTTAAGGACCAAAACCTAAGAAACACACCTGCATGCCCCCCCTGAAAGAAACGTTCTTATTGACATTGTCGCTTGTTCCTTGTTCCATGTCTTCCTCACCCTACTTCTACCACTATAACAGGTCACAGGTGTCTGCACTGGATACCGCTGTTTGTTTAACTCCTCTGGCTACTTTTATGAGGCTGACTATTGCCACCTCAAAAGTGCTGCCTTTTCTTTCTTTTTTTCCTTTCTTGTTTATTTATTTTTTACTCTTTTTTTTAAGGAAAAAATTTTAAAGTTTTATCCAGATTTACTGGGTGGTGATTTTTAAAAAATGCAGTTTTTTCGTCATCATAACTTTAATTTTGATTTTGTTTATGTATGATTTTGATTTATATGTTGATTGCATTATGTGAAATGGCAAGCCTTCAAAAATTCTTTTTTTTACTTTTAGGGGTGGATGGGTGGGTGGTTGGGTAGGGATGTGGATAGGGGTGAGAGCTTTTCTTTTCTCCAAAACAAACGGTGACTTACTCAGTGTAGCGGGGCAAAAAACAAAAAAAAAACCGAATTTCCTTTACATTTGTTGTTGCTCTTACCCTTTTCTCTCAAATCCGTTTTTTCTTCCAATAATAAAGTGCCAAGCCCCTCAGAAAACCTACCTCAGATTTCCAGCTCATTCAAACCTTGCTTTTGTGTGAGCCCCTTTTGTGAGCTTTTTTTGGTTAAGGAGCCGAGGGAGGGAGAGAGAGAGGGCCAAAAAGGGGCAATGGGTTATTATTATTGTCAGTCCTCCGTCCGTTTTACTACTTCGTTCCGCTCTAGACTCGCTACACCCCATTGTGGCTGGGGTTTAATATCCTGCCAGGTGTGACCCGGTGAGGGAGAGGACAGGTATTGAAAAGTTCGTGTCCTGAAATGCTGCTGTACCTTGGAGAGCCGGGGCAGTTGAGCTCTGATGTTTATGAGTTTGGGGTGGGGGGGGTGGGGGGTGGGGGAGGGGTAGAAGGGGGGAGGGGGGGGGGTATGGAGGATATCAAGCAGTAGCCGGTGTGCTAGTTGTCACAGTGTTGCTCAGATAGAGCGTGTTATTGCTGAACAGTCTGGTGTGGCAGGCCATACAGGGAAAAGACATTGTACGTGCTTCGGCATTCTGCTTCGGTTAAGTTTTATATGTATATAGGGTCTAGAT
>CM060328.1:17062743-17072743 GCA_030674155.1 Stramonita haemastoma
GTATGAAAACATGACTGTGTATTTGGTTTTGGAATAGAGGACTTAGAGTAATACCAGGTAGTCATCAGAAAGAGGGAAATGATCATCAAATGAGGATTTCTTGAGTTCCTACAGTGTTGATCCCATTTATGCCTATTGTGGTTAGGAAGCTAGCATGACGACAAAGGACTAAGGGGGTAAAATAGTGTTTGCTGAAAATAATTTTTAAAAGTCAAACCTACGAAATTTGTGCAAAACCACATGAATTTTTAGTAAAAGGTAGTCTTTCAGAAAACGGTTGTTTTTTTGTTGTTGTTGTTTTCTGTTTTTGGTGTGGATGCCTCAGTACTTGCGGTATGATTGTAAGAGTGATATAAGAAAACAGAAAAAAAATGGCAAAAAAAATAAAGGTGGTGTGTAGCCTATATAATGAGCAAGGCCACAAGATCCTGTGACATGACCACAGCAAAGCTATGTTTTCTTTTTTAATTTATTTATCTATTTATTTATTCATGCATTCTTTATAACGAGGATAATGGAATAAGCACTCATGTGCTTTTTTTTTTACATCCAGTCCCCGTGTGTATGCGCTTTTGTAAATTTTGTCATCCGTTCCCACTGGCACACAATGGCCTTTCTTTCCAAAAGCAGAATATGTTTTCACGTGTGTGCAAGATGTTCTGCGTGCGTTCGCACACAGAACCTCGGTTTAGAGTCTCATCCAAGGACTTTTGGGGAGAGTGGAATCGGCACTGATGATAACTCCAGGGGGAAAAAATCCCCTTGAACGGATTCGAACCAGGGTCGTCGATTGCGAGCGCAATGTTCTGACACCACTAGGCTATCCCGTCTCCCGCACGCGCACTAGTGATCCCTCCCTATCCCTGCACTCACGTCGCACGTCTGCTACTGTATCAGCCCACACAAACCAATTCCACGGAAGGCTTTACTGTAATGATCTGAAGTTAACAGCATTTCTCCCAGCTTTCTCTGCGGCCTGAATTGGTCATTAAAAGACATCTGCGGTTGACAGACTTCAGGAAAATCATCCACAACACGTCTTCAGACTGAGGGGCGTCGAGCAGAAGCGGCGCAGTCAGATCTAACTCGCGGCTGAAGACACCAGCCTGCCCTATCCCCCCTGTGAACCAATTTACAATGACCGGTGAAATCTAAAAGCAATTTCACTCCATTTCCTTCCCCCCCCCCCCCCCCCTCTGTCTCCTCCGCCTCCTCAGCTCCCTCTTTCCGAGGGTTGACATGAGAGAGGAACAAAAACCGTACCACTGTCTTGGCCAAGTGGTTAAATTAAAGGGGTGGAATGTTGGGTTGGAAGGTCATGAGTTCAGGCTTTAGCAGTTAAGATTTGGGAGGATAGAGAAATGTGGGAGTTGGGGTGGGGTAGGGGGGTGGAAAGTTGGGGTGGGGATGAAGATGGGGAAGTGTGTTGGCAAAGGGCTACAAAACTGCACCCCATGGGATAACAAAACAAGTTAACAAGTGATTCTTAGGGACTATTGCACGACCAAAAACAAGGAGAGTGTAGCCAACACGTCATATCGTCTGACATCTGAAGGAATCTCCTAAAGGATTACCGTGAAATAATGATGGGAAAAAAATGGAGCTGAACTATCTTGCTGAGGCGATTTTGAAGGCTGCAAGAGTTAATAACAAGAACAATAAAATAGAGATTATACTGGAGAGACAGACATGAAGAAACCACAAAACTGCCCTATTTTCTTCATTACTGAAAGGGGTGAAATATGTGCGTGTGTGGGGGGGGGGGGGGAGTATCTGCTGAGTTATTAGCTAGAATGTTGTGAGACGTCAGTAAAAAGAGCGGGCATTGGATTAGCTTACATTTAATAGGCATCTGGCATTAAGGATCCATTTGTGTTCGATTTTCTCAATGACTTTCTATGCTGTAGATCAGCCACTAAAGGGACGACTGACCCTGGACTGTGAATGATTAAATAAATAATTGTTTCCTGGGGTCAGAGCGCTCGCTTTCCCCAGTCAAGTTAAGCAGCATCGTTACCAGTTGGATGGATGGTGACGTTTGGGTGCCTTGGTTTCAGTACAGCACCCCCCCCTCCCCTAGTTCACCCAGCTGTAAATGGGTACTGCCCTCTTTAGGGTCAGGGAAGGTAAAGCAGCAAGGGAGAGCAGATGGGCGCCACCCTCAATATGCTGGCCCCTAGAGAAGCTGAGGTCTCGGATGCCTTGCTCCCCTTCGACCCCTAGGTTATGGGACACCTTTAGCTTGTACATTTTTTACCTTTTATTCTGTGTCAAGGGTGTGGAAAATGCTCCATTAGACACATGGAGCTTTGCAATTTCTGCCATATCATGTCAGTTCAACTGAGGCTGTACCAGAATTTACACCTAGAGCCCAGCTCCACAGTCTTCTGAGACTAAAGGCTGCCAATGTATGTAGTCTTTGTTGTTTTGTTTAAGTCAAACTTAATTGTGCACAGATATGAGAGAGAGACAGATAGAGAGACATACAAACAGACAGGACAGACAGAAACAGAGACAGAGTCAGAGACAGACAAACAGACAGACATACAGGTATAGACATGCCAACAGACAGACAGGGACAGACATATAGACAGAAAAACAGAAACACAGAGAGATAACAGACAGACTGACAAGACAGAGTTACATACTGACAGACAAACAGACAGGGGAACAGAAAGCGCATCAGATGTTGCTGTTGCATAATTGTGTTTGTAAGGGCACAGTGAGAGCTTTAACCTGATTTCAGCCCCCTGCATTTCCTGTGTCGATCTGTAGCCAACTCGGACCGTCACGTGACGCCTCGCTGATTGGCTGATGACACCACGTGCCGACACCTCGTGACCCTCACCCTGTTCCCAGGAGAGGGGAGGTCCGTCAGAGTGTCTCCACGACCTTTAGACTGCCACTTCTGTTCAGTCAGCTGGGAGGGGGGTGGGGTGGGGGAGAGAAGGGAGGTTTGGCAATGAGCAAATGACTGGCTTTGTTTGGCGCACTGGTGCCAGACGTGTGGATGTGCAATGGTCCCTGAGAATCACTTGTTAACTTGCTTTGTCTGCTGTGTGTGGATCTGCAATGGTCCCTGAGAATCACTTGTTAACTTGTGTTGTCTGCCGTATGTCCCCTGGTGGCCCGGTTTGTGGTAGCCAATGCTGCTGCAGCAGACAAGCAGTCAGTTATTCATCTGCAGCAGGTGTTCTGTTGGTAGTGTTTTGATTCTAACAAACATACTGTACTGCCCCTTGGGGATTTTCTTACTAGCTGTGTTGATCAAGAATGGTGAATGTACAGGAGCATTCAATTTGTGTAGTTTTAAGGTACATACTAAAGGGTATGATATAACTATTTCCAAAACCTGCTGACTGTAAATGCTGTCAGTTATAGATATATGTGGCGCTCCACCACGAAATGAGTCGCTTAGCACATTACCCAATTTTGCGCTAGGAGCCTTTAAAGGCAGGTGGTGGTCAAGTTGTCATTTTTGTGATTTTGATTGATTATTAAACTAGATCTGTTTAATTATCTTATAATGAAATATCAAGGTGTAATTTTTATTCCTTTTGCTTTTAAATGTGTTTTGAAAATACCAAAGCACTCATTCTGACAACCTGTTACTAAAATAAACTTGCCCATTTCTCATCTTGTCTCATCCTGCAGTCTGTCATTTCAATTTGTAATAATGATGCACAGAATTGTCCGATTTTCAATCTGTTTTTTGTATTTGATAGCCACTTTATTGCACATTAATAACATTGTCAATAACTAAAATCGACCTCATGTGCACTCCGTCTCATTATGTGGTGGAGCATCACATATGTGTATGTTCTGATGAAGATGTCATCCAAGATGTTACCTGTAAGTGATTACGGCAAACAGTATAGTATAATTTGAGCCTTCTGGATGTAATCACTCTCAGTGACAGTGACCTACATATGTTCTAATGGTGATGCTATGCAACATGCCCTTACTAGATCCTGATAGATGTCACAAGTGCAAATAGTTCACACTTAGTGTTCTCTGATTAGGACGCTGACCAAAGCATCTTCAGCTGCTGCCTTGTACACAATACTTGATTCTTGGTGTTTCTGTGGATCCAGTCAGCCCATAGTCAATTCTTGCATTTGGCATGTTACCACAGAATGTGTTTTCTGATGCCTCTGCAATAAAGATTACCTTAAAAAATTGATCAGCACTCATTATCAATTAATGATGAGGAATATGAATGGCTGATTACAAGTATGATATTTCAAGCTGTATTGCAACACCTGCACCTGAAACCTCAAGTCATGTATGGCTGTAATCTTTCTTGAGTTGTTCTTCATATTTGCCAGAGTGGCCCAGGCCAAAAGCTGTGTCAGTTATTGATGTTAGCTAATTGCCAAGGCCATGTTGTAAAATGTTGCGTTGAGATTGTCTTCTGCAATGACAAGCTCTTAACATAAACTGCACTCTCCTTTACAGGGGACAAAATCCTCTGAAGTTGGAGTATGGCTGTCTATATGTCAAGGTACTTAAAAACAGTCATACACTCAAACCTCTCATTTAGTATGCAGTTTCAATCTCATAGTGATTCCCAGGTGGGATGAGTGAGTCAGAGTGCACATTCTGGGTGACCCCCAGAGTGTTAAGCTGGGGAACACACAACAATAACAACAACAGCATATTCACCAAAGGATAGACACAAGCATAGGCTTGCACAGAAGACAAAAGAATAGCTGGCAAAACAAGGAGTTTATAATGTTGGATGATTTTAACCAAAAAGAAAAATAAATATGTTAGTACTGCAAAGGAGCCTGTAAAACTGAAGTTCCATGTACATGTTGTGCACACGTTGTAATCCTAACTAGTTTTGATAAAAGAGCATCACATCTATGGTCAGTAGTATGGATTTTATGAGCATAGGCAGTGTGCATTTCATGCACTACTGATGATCCAAATAAAGATTCTGAGTTTTGAGGCAGTGTAGTGCAGCACTCCTAACCAAGCCATTTAAGACAAGAGCTGATATCAGTTTGCTACGCACAGCAATTTCATCTTTGCCAGGTCAAATCATCACATGCTACCTGGTGATCCAGTGGTGAACAGACAATGGGACTGCAGTACAATATAGATTGATAGCACAAAACCCAGAAAACTGTGGAAAAATCAACAAAAAATAAACAAACAAAAACAACACCAAGCAAAAAACCCAATCTTACACTGCATTACCAAGGAAGTTCTTCTGAACTTATTGGCATGTCCTTTTCAATATCAAATGCTATGTCAACATCACAGAATAGAACCAAGTCAATAGAAGCCTGTTAAATAATCACTACAAAACATTACCAAAGGGACAGAAGTTTCAAATAAACTTTCTTAATTCGCCATTTTAATTTTTGGTTGTAACAACGTTAACATATATTTTTTTAAAATCGTGTCAGTGGGTTCATAATCAGTCCTTGATTAATGTGATACGAAGCATCAGCACACATTTGTTCCCTTTCCCCACACCACAAGCCCAGCAGCTGAGGGCAGCAGGCATTGGCGCCTTGCAAGCACCATCCAGGTCCCTGGAGAAGACTGCTCCGCCAAAGCGACTCCATGATCTTTAGACACCCATTTCTGCCATGAGGACCACGGGAGGGAAGAGGTTGTGTGATTTAATCAGTGACTTGTCTGCTGGATGTGCAGGTCCTTAGGGGATCACTTGCAAGTTTGTGTTGTGGGGAGTGCGCTTGTGGTGGTGCCCCAATACTGCAAAAACACTGCATCACTGATGGTTTCTGTTAATAGTGATGTTGGCAAAGCTTACACCTTTGGCCTACAGCTGTAGCTGTAGATGACCTCAGTTGTTGGCTGCAGTTTATGTTCTTGTACTTACAGATGGAGAATAGTCTAGTGATTAACGCATCAAGCCCATCATCTGATTGTAAAAAACAAAATACATGTTTGAGTCTGTTGAGGTGTTAATTCGAGGGAATTTTTTCATCTAAATCCCAATTCTGATCCTGTCCCCTGCTAATCCTGTAGATGAATTTAAAGCTTATATAATCTGAAATCCTGTGTGCAAAACATGCATGGTATTTTGCACATTCTTGTCCATGTCTTGTAGAAGGGTGGGCTGCCTGTGGCTCTGAGCATGAATGACACAAACATACCCAGCATACAATGGCAACCTGGAGAGGGATGGGCTCCACAAGGTTTAATTAGATCAAGACACACTGCATGGTAAGTTCCACACAGTGCTCCAACAACTGCTCAAGAAGTTAAAGAAGGAGTCAAGTGATGCAATGTAACACCTGCATTAATCAAGCTGAAAAAAGTATCAGACTTTTCGTCTTATTAGTCTTAAAGTCATGAGTTCTAACCCTGGTGACATCTGTTGAATTAAGAGTGCAATTTTCTTCTCTCTTCCAGGTGAGTTTTTGAGCAGGCCTGCTAGTGCTTTAACTCTTTTGTATTTATATGCAGGCAGAAGATGAAATTTTAGTGTACTCATTTAAAGATCTCATGACTTCGTGTCAGTTTGATGAAGTGCAGAATCACAAACATCACACTATTTTGTGCTCAAGGTTTTTGTAATTGTAAGTATGTCTGTGCACATAATTATGTGCACACACACATGTCACGTGTGTGTGTGTGTGTGTGTGTGTGTGTGTGTGTGTGTGTGTGTGTGTGTGTGTGTGTGTCAAAGACAGAAAGAGATAGGGGGGTCTTGCATTCTACATGTGCTTAAGTGTGTGAAAGACAGAAAGAGATAGGGGGGGTCTTGCATTCTACATGTGCTTAAGTGTGTCAAAGACAGAAAGAGAGGGGGGGGTCCAGGCATTTTGCATGTGCTTAAAATATAACCTTGGGCATGTGTATCATTTTGTGTAAGACAGTGAATGGAAAAGAACGTACTTAGGCACGCAAAACACACATATGCGAAATTACACACGCTTGTACAAATAACTATATACAAGTGGGTTCAAGGTCACTGAACTGCATGATTTTAAAAGTGCAAAATTTACATTTAGCTATCTTGTATGCTGTTGTTCTTGTTGCTGTTGTTATTGCTGTTGTTGTTGTTGCTAATTCAACAGATGTCACTGGGATTAGAACAACTGTTGTTGTTGTTGTTGTTGTTGTTGGGTATTCCCAAGAGTATCATGCCATAATTATTTAGAGCATTATATTCTGTGATACTGTATCACATTGTATTTCGCTATCATACGTTTTGACTGTATACGGATGGTTTTGCTGCACAATAAACATCGCCAACAACCATAGAAATTGCATCAGTTGTATAATCACACTATATAATACGATTGCGTCACAATTAATTAAAACTCATTCTTTTTCTCTCTATTTGTGAAAGAAAGGGGAAAAGAAAACAAAGAAAGGGGGGCAGCGGAAGAGAGGGAGGGAGGAGGGCAGAAGAGGAAAAGGGAACCTCCTACCCCCCCCCCCCCCCCCCCATGTCCACTTAGCCACACAAAAGCAGTCCTGAGCATGAAGCGAGAGAGGGGAAAGGTTAGGTAAAGAGAAACGAGGTTTCACACCTTTCTGGTGACACAAGGGCGATTGCAATTGTTTGGAGAGAGAGGGAGAGAGACAGACAGACAGACAGACAGACAGAGAGACAGAGACAGGGCAGAGACATACAGACTGACTGACTGATTGACTGACGGACTGACTGCTTGACTGGCTGGCTAACTGACTGACTGACTGACAGAAAGACAGACAGACAAACAGACAGACAGACAGACAGACAGAACGACAGGGAGGAGGGACAAAATGAATAGAGAGACAGAGAGAGGGGGAGGAGAGCAGAGAGGCTGAGAGAGAAGGGGATGGGGGGGGGGCGGCACAGACAGACAGACATAGAGAGATAGATACAGAGAGAGACAGAGACACAAAGACAGACAGAAAGACAGGGATGAAGAACATACCTGAGAGAGAGACAGAAACAGAGAGAGACAAACAGACAGGCAGACAGGTAGTCACGCAAACACACAGATCAGCAGGAAGACAGACAAACAGACAAAAAACATTGTGGACAGAAAGACAGATTATGTGCAAAAGACGGTCACAGAAAAGAAAAAAAAAAGACGCAGGGATGGGGGATAGGAGGGTAGGGGCGAGAGAATGGAGGGAGTAAAAGTTTAGAGGTAGGAGAGAGAGAGAGAGAGAGAGAGGGTAGGGGAGTGTGTGTGTGTGTGTGTTGTGTGTGTGTGTGGAGGGTGGGAGGGGGGGTGGTGGAGGAATGGAGGAGGAGGAGGAGGGAAGCGGTGACAATAGCATTATTGGGCCAGGACCTGAGGAGGGCAGACAGAGTGACGCCCCCCTTCACTGGCTTGTTGACTGAAACCCGCCGCCATTGTGCCCTCTTCTGGCCCCTGACAGTGACATGTCACCATCCCTGTGAATCCTTACACTCTGCCTGCCTGCCTGCCCTCCTGCCTGCCTGCCTGCCTGCCTGCCCCCAGCGCCCATTGTTATCTTTCACAAAGATCAACCCTTCAGCTTGCTAGCTTTTCACCTTCCACGTATTGATGTAACCACTAACTAACTATATTGCATGCGCTATGCTTCGAATTCTGAATTCTGCGTCGCCTGTATATGAAGAAACGGGGATAGTGCTTGTGAAAGGGCGGGGGACTGGTTGTAAAACAAAATGCACATGAGTGGCTTATTCATTATCCTCGAAATAAAAATTTGACTTGAAAAGTTTTTTCTCTCGCCTCTTGAGTGTTTTATCTTGGACTATGCATACCTTATGTGCACTTTGTGTGGTGTTACCAGATAATGCCTCGAAGTCCTAACTACCTGTGTATTCTAAGAAACTACGAAGCGTAGTTGTACAACTGCGTACAAAATATTTGTCAAAAGTGATCCTGGCCTCTGGGTACTATCAAAGAATATGCAGAGCTTGGCTGCGTTGTTTGGTATAGGTGAGTCCATATACCCCACTTCCCCTGACCTATCCCGTTGTCTGGTAGACCTGTGGGGCACCACTGAAGTTTTGGCAACAGTGCTTCAAAATCTGTATTGCATGTGGACGAAGAAACTGCACTCTGGCTGTACAAAGTCAAGATTAAATTTTTATGGTTTATTATTATTGCACACCGTTGCAAAAACTTTTCCTCGCTGCTCTATAAAGACACAACGCTGTATACTGTACTATCAAAGAAGATGGCTACCTAACCTTACCCTTTGGCACTATAGTATGCACACAGTGCTACTAAGTTCATACCACCTGTACTGTGTAGGGAGAAACTACACTGGTGCTGTACTACCGCGTAAAATAGTGTTACTGAAGTTGTCCTGGCCTGTGTAGCAAGAAACCACACTCAGCACCGTACTTCCAAAGAAAGTTGTGGTGGATATCTTACCGATATCTTATCAACCTTCTTTGTTAGTAGCCGCCGCTGTGGCCTAGTGGTTAGGGCGTTGTACTCGTAATCTAAAGGTTGCGGGTTCGATCCCAGCTATTCCGCTATGGCGTTGTGCCCTTGGAAAAGGCACTTTACGGCTATTTTCTCACCCCACCCAGGTGTAAAAGGGGTACCAACCTTGTGTTGGGGGTTAACCCTGCGATAGACTGGCGTCTTATCCAGGGGGAGTCTATGACTCTCAGTCGCTTAACGCCACAGAAACCGGGATAAGCACCGGCCTGATGAGCCTTATGGCTCGGGACAGACTTTAACTTTAACTTTATGTACAATACTTCAAAGTCCTAGTAAAGAGATTGCGCTGTAGGGTGAACTTCTGGAGGACTTTTGGAAAAGAGACCCTGTTCACATTCGGAAGTTCTGGTGTAAGTAACACTACTTCATACTGCTGCTACATGCCGTTTTGATCACGTGCCGTTGTGACCATGTACCGTTGTGACCACGTGGTCACAACAGCGCGTGGTCACAACGATACATCATTGTAGGGAGTCACAACAATAATATCATTGTGTCACAACGGCATGTGGCCACAACGATATATCACGGCATTGGGTCACAATATCACGAGGTCACAATGGCATGGGGTC
>CM060328.1:17080243-17090243 GCA_030674155.1 Stramonita haemastoma
ATGTCATCGACAATGACAACTTGAAATCCATCCATTATTTTGGTCTTAGAGCCAAGTAAACAAGGTGGACAATGGTTGCTTCCTTTTTTCATGTTTTAAACAAATTTTAAAAGTTTAGTCTTAGACTAGATGTGATACCACTTCGTGCCACATAGAAGACAACTGGGCAAAGAATCCAAACACTTTGAAGGAAACAAAAGTAGAACAAAAACTTTAATACACAACAATGGCTCAGGAGGATCTTAAGCATTATTGGACACTATCCATTTTACAAAATATTCCTTATGCCACCCACACTACAAAAAAAAACCATTTCTTTTCTGAACTTATCTACCCGTGATCTAGAGGACGTCCTAACAAAACTTAGCAGAGAATTAACAGAGCTGTATTGGAAATAGCAAAACGAAAATGGCCGCAACAGGCAATAGAAAGCCATATAAAAATTATACTTAATCTAACACACGGACGCACACGTGCGCGCACACGTATACCCACAGAGAGGAGAGAGAGAGAGAGAGAGAGAGAGAGAGAGAGAGAGAGAGAGAGAGAGAGAGAGAGAGAGAGAGAGAGAGAGAGAGAGAGAGAGAGAGAGAGAGAGAGAGAGAGAGAGAGAGAGAGAGCGTAAAAACAAACAAAAAAACTTAAAGCAAAACAAAACAAATAAACTACATATTCTAGATCTATGTGGTTTAAAGATGCTGCTGGTATGACTGCTGTTATTGTTATTGCTGCTGCTGCTGATGATGATTATGGTGATGATGATTATGATCGATTATGATGATGAATATGATGATGAACTTTTAATAGCATTCCACAGAGTTATGCTTCAACATAATGATGTGGAAAGTAGGACTCACAATCACACACAAAAATGTCATACTTTATTATTTTCTTGTTTTCAAACTCTTTTCAGTTTTGCTGGTTAGTAAAGAAAAGGGGTGAAGGGAACATTTGGGGAAGGGCGGGGTGGGGTGGGGGTGGGGGGGTTCTGTCGTCTGCATGGAGTCGAGATTCCGTCGTCCATACGTTGGCGAGCGTGTACGTACTCACGGCCATACGTCTACCTGTGTCTGTCTGCTCACACCTGTATCCTGTAAATGACATTGTATGTCCAAAGTATAGGCATGTTTTCATTGAATTATTTCTTTGTTTCACAAACGCGAACAAAATAATAATCATGATATATCTCGAGTTAGAATGGCATTTCTTCTGATTTAAGTGCTGTAATATGTACAAAGATAGATACAGAAGATTATTCTTTGTCAAGCAGTTATTCTGTGGGTTTCTGAAGTTAACTCCCTTGACCCTTGTGAAATTCGATTTCGTATTTTTAAAGAAATAAAAAGCCATATACAAATTATGTAATGCAAACGAGCACTCTGTGTGTGTGTTGTGTGTGTGTGTGTGTGTGTGTGTGTGTGTGTGTGTGTGTGTGTGTGTGTGTGTGTGTGTGTGCGTGTGAATTTGTGTATGTGTGTGTATGTTTCACATTGGTAGTTAAAATCTAATAGCAGGCATGGGTGAGTGATCGGTCGATAACAAGTGTTTATTAGTATATATGTATTTTGAATATTGAAATGTTTACATATTGATATGCTGAAAGTTTGGTTAAGGTTGTGTAGTTGGCTAGTTTGCTAGTGTGTTTTTTTTTTATAGTTTATCATCATTTCAGTTCTCTTTATTGCTGTAATAGTTGTTTTTTTTGTTGTCGTTGTTTTTCTTTTTCATTTTCTTACATAATTTTCTTTCGTAGATTGCTTGATGAAAAAAAGCAAGTGTTTTGCTTACTCAATGTACCATCTGTAAATAAAAATTTGACTTTGACTTTGACTTTGACTTTGACTTTGACACACACACACACACACACACACACACACATACACACACACACACACACACACACACACACACACACACACACACACACACACACACACACACACACACAGTATTCTTATCAGGGGAGGGAATTCGTCGCGCTTCAGCGTCAAATGTATGGAAAAGTACACAAAACGAAAATTGTGAATGGTTGGGGTCTTTTTTTTTAATCTACTTTTTCACTGACAGCTTTCTGATATTTTGTTAATTGCAGATTTCGTCGGTATAGTAGATAGAGTATCTTAACAGGGGTTAGGTGAGAGTGAGAGATGTCCGTGAAGGTACGCCTCTCGCACACCTTATATCAAGTCCGTCTGTAAGATTCTAGTTTATATAAATGAACACTAAGCGCTTTGACTTGTTTTTTGTTGCTGTTTTTTACAAGATATAGCGCTATATAAATTCCATGTATTATTATTATTTACTCAACACTAGGAAGTAGGTGCGAAGGAGAGTCAAGTCAAGTCAAAATGATCTTTATTGAGGGTAAAAGAGTAAGGAGTAGTGTGTTTACTATTTTCCTAGTTTTGGGGTTGTTTTTTTTAGCAAATGGAATATTTTTGGACACGTATGCTGGTTCATGGGGTTTTGTTTTTGTATGGTTCATTTAATTAAACAATACAATGTTGTACAACGTGAAACAATGTAATACACTGGAATGCAATTGAATGCATTCCAATGCGGTAGAGAAAAAAAGTTGTATACAATTCTGGTCACTGCATTAGTAACTTGAAAGCAGTAAAAATAAAAGAATTCTCTCATAGTGCAAAGTACTCAATCTTTTTCTTTTTGCGTGTGGTGTGAATACGTTTTGAGATATTTTACTGTTATTCCCCTTATATAAAACGGCTTTTTAACGTTCACAAGTCAGTTTCCATTGTCCAAAGAAAGTGCCAGGGTGAGCAAAATATTCCATAATTATACGCCTGATCATATTGATCATCAATTTGGCAGATGTTTCACTGACCAGATAATTCAACACACGAGTGGAGCATCTGATAATGCATGCTGGGCATACTGGTGTCATCCATACGACTAGCTATGACTGGCCTACCCTTTCACCATAGATGAGTGAGGTTTTGTGTTGTGTTCTTAAATGTTAAATTGTGTTGTACTGTGCTGTGTTGTGTTTGTATAGTATAGTATAGTATAGTATAGTATAGTATAGTATAGTATAGTATAGTATAGTATAGTATAGTATAGTATAGTATAGTATAGTATAGTATAGTATAGTATAGTATAGTATAGTATAGTATAGTATTGTATTGTATTGTATTGTATTGTATTGTATTGTATTGTATTGTATTGTATTGTATTGTATTGTATTGTATACTACTTTCAGTCACAGTAGATTTCTCAGCGTGAAATTCGGGCTGTTCTCATCGGAGAGAGAGGGGAATGGGGGGGGGGGGGGGAATACCAGCAGTCTTTCAGCATAGCACTCCCCACCTTCTGGAAATTCTGTGTAACGAATTTCCTCTATTGTATCCCTTTCTTTGTTTCTGCCTTGTTCATCTTGTTCCTGTCACCCCCTTCTTGTTATTTTCCACCTTCTTGGTCCATTCTCATGCCCCCTTTGTTTTTTCCCTAAGGACTTAAAAGATAACAATTCTCTCCCAGCCGAAGATGGAAGTGCTGGGACCTGACTTGTCAGGCGCTTAACGGCAGCGCAAGCATTTTTGCTCATATGACAAGACAACAATAGTTGCTGTCTGAGCGCTCGACGACGACAACGAAGAAGAAGATGAGCAGTTCGACGTTTTAACGACACAGCTTTCCTGCTCTTTTGTTCAGATGAATTCATGTCCAGAATAACAGAGGTTCACACCTGGCCGTGGGTCAGAGGGTGGTTATTTTTCTGTGGGATTTTTTTTCTGAGGAGGAGGAGGAGGCTTTAGTTTGTAACAGTCACGTTTTAACGTGACACCACATACAACACACCCTAGAATGATGTCTGTGAACAACCCTAACATCTTTTTTTTTTCTTCTTTTTTTGTAATTAAAGTGTGTGTGTGTGGGGGGTGGGTGGGGTGTGGGGGGGTGGTGTGTGATTTGGTATTCTTGTTGTTGTGTGTGTGTGTGTGTGTGGTGTGTGTGTGTGTGTGTGTGTGTGTGTGTGTGTGTGTGTGTGTGTGTTTTCTTTCTTATTTCTTTTTCCCCAAGTGTGTGTGTGTGTGTGGTGTGTGTGTGTGTGTGTGTTTGTGTTTTTTTGTGCTGTGTGTGTGTGTGTATGATTTTTTTTTTTCCCCTAAGACAGTGTGTGTGTGTGTGCGTGTGCGTGTGTGTGTGGTGTGCGTGCTTGCGCGCGCGCGCGTGCGGCGCGTGTGTGTGTTGTATTTTTTCTCTCCTTCTTCCCCCCAAGTACCATTCCTTTTCAAAATTCCGCTGTCCACCCTGTACATCATTAGAGGGTCTTGTTCTGCAAGAAGAACAAACAAAGGCAAGGGGGGGGGGGGGGGGGTAAAAATTATTAATCTCCACCATTTTAATGAACTTTGTCCAGACATTCTGTAAATACGTAGTCTTATTGACATTGTTGCTCCCCTTTCCCTCCCACCCCCCTCCCCTCACCCCAACCCCCCCCCCCCCTCACACACACACACACACACACACACACACACCACACACACACACACACACACACACACACACACATCCTCGCACCTTCTTCTCCTCCTCCTCCAAATGGATATATATCTCCAGTTAGTTCAGAAGGTTTCATTGTCCGTGAGGAGTACATACAGCCCGGACATTTCTTTTGTGCAGGGGGCAGAGATGAACTTACTGTCCTGATGAATAGCGAGTGCCGTCTGTTTGTTCCTGGGGGCTGCCTGCATGCCCCTTCGTTAGGGGCCACCTTCTCCACGCCACTCAGCAAACTGCAACTTGTCCACCCCCCCACCCCCACCCCCACCCCTTCTCCCTCCCTCCCTCCATTCTCTTCTTCTTGTTCTTGTTTTCTTGTTCTTCTTGTTCTTGTTCTTCTTGTTCTTGTTCTTCTTGTTTCTTGTTCGTTGTTGTTGTTGTTGTTGTTTTCTTCTTCTTCTTCTTCTTCTTCTTCTTCTTCTTCTTCTTCTTCTTCTGCTTGCTGCTGCTGCTGCTGCTGCTGCTGCTGCTGCTGCTGCTGCTGCTGCTCTTGCTTCTTCTTCTTCTTTTCTTCTTCTTCTTTCTTTTTCTTCTTCTTCTTCAAGATTCTTCTTCTTGCACTGTTTTGCCCTTTTTGTCTCCCCTCCCTCCCCCCCCCTCCCAACTCTTCCTTCTAACCTCCTCGACCCTCCTCCCCCTCCTATCCCCCTACCCTCTCGTGAAGTAGATCTAGAATCCAGCGTTTATTTTGTAAACATCAACTTGTCTTTGGGAAGCTCAATATTTATTTATCTATTTATTTTTATTTTGTACCACTTTATGTCACAGCAGATTTCTCTGCGTGAAATTCGGGATGCTCTCCCTGGGGAGAGCGTGTCGCCACAAGTAAGCTGCCGACCCATTATTTTTTGTTGTTGTTTTCCTGTCTGCAACTGTATTTGTTTCCCTATTAGAGTGGCTTTTTTTCTACAGAATTTTGCCACGGACAACCCTCTTGTTGCTGTGGGTTCTTGTACGTGCGCTAAATAATTATGTGTAACACACGGGATCTCGGTTATGTCTCTCCAAAGGACTAGCACCCAGACCACCACTCATGGTCTAATGGATGGGGAAAAAGTTTTGGGCCCAAACGGGATTCGAACCACCACACACACACTCCGACCCGGGCTTTTCGCTTTCTAGACAGTACAGGCGCGTTACCTCTAGACCACCGATCCACCAGAAGAAATTTGCACGAGTGATCATCAGCCTGCAAGTGCTGTCCATGTAGGCCTTTCAGGCTTTTGAACACAGTACAGGGGTGATTTCTGTGCTGTCTGTGTGATGGCATCCAACTTCTGGGTAATAAGTATGTTTTAGCTACTGGTGCTCTGTTCAGCTTTCGATACTGACAGTAACGCATCATCCTTTGTGTGGTGATGATGATATTGGAAAAAAGGTGTTCGCCTATATTGGTGAGTGTCGGTCTGTTAGTTAACAGAGTCTTGGTTCCTGTGATTGACTCACTCACCCTAGTGCAAGGATTTATGGCAACTGTTAGTTGGCTGGCACTAACATACCTAAGACGTTGATTGGCGTTTTCGGTGCTACTAGCTCAAGCCTGACCATACATGTCATGTTAATTATGATGATGATGGTGGATATGGTGGTGATGATGATGATGATGATGGTGGATATGGTGGTGGTGGTGGTGGTGGTGGTGGTGGTGGTGGTGGTGGTGGTGGTGGTGTGATGATGATGATGATGATGGATGATGATGAGTGGTGGTGGTGGTGGTGTGATGGTGATGGTGATGGTGATGGTGATGATCATGATCATGATCATGATGATGATGCCTGGTGTTTTGCATGCAAAGATAATGGCAAGAAATGAGATGGCTTCAACATCTGCAAGCTCTAGTGAGGGCTGATACTGTATCAACAACAACAACAGAGATGACAACACTATTTGATTCCAGAAGAGAAGACTCGATTACGAACCAGTGCACTGAAAGACCCACCCTTGATGATTCAAAATACTGACAGAAAAACCTGAGAGCACTTGACTAACTCACTAGCTCCCAGACCAGACTTTCGAGTTAGGTCAAAGATCAGATTTGTGAGCTTGTCTCTAATACTTTTCTATGTGCTGCTAAAACTCTAGATTTTCAGACTGAAAATAGAGACGACAACAACAAGAAGAAGAAACAAACCTTTGAAATTTAAATTTCAATTCAGCTTGCTGGATTACAGAGATACTTCAGATCTTCCAGATTTAAACAGCTTGACATCTGTTCCTGCACTGAATTCTTTCATGTATGGGCATGCAGAAAAAGAACAGAACATGGCATGGATCATACACAATGGTAGAGCTGCAATGCAGAATAAGGGTGCATTATTTTGGAACACTGAAATTTCCACCCAGGACCTTACAAGTCGCATGCAGGGTTCAAACCTAGTCAGAGTCTTAAAACTTTAGGGTATTTCTAGCCTTCCAAATTATTATAACTTGTATGCTTAGGTTTCCATGTCCTCCTTGAGTTCACACACACAACACGTTTTGTGGAGAAAAAAACACACACACAAGAAAACCATCTACATCTTTCTTGACCTCCATGGTTCCTATTACGTAGATATCACATTCAATCCTACTGGATAAGAAAAACATTGAGTTGATCAACGTTTTTTTCGTGGACACTGTGCAGACTTTGTATACACACACAGATTTCTTTCTATCAGTCTTGTGAGCCGGCACAAAAAAAAGAACCCTAGAGTTGTTCGTGCAGGAATGTGGAGAGGACGGGTGTGAGGTGAGGGCATCCCATTGTGGGCAGTAATGATGCTCCCTGTGAACAGCGCCAGTGTTTGCTCTGCCCCCTGCCCCTCACTCATTAAACCGTCTCCTGTCTTCCCCTAGCCACCACCAAACTGCTACATGTCCAACTGTCCCCCCTACCACCACCACCACCTCCATGAGTCTCTCCCTTGCACTACCGTGCCCCCTTGGCCCCCCCTGCCCACCCACCCACCACCACCACCACCACCACCACCATTCAGAGCATGTTTGCTGAGCTTGGCAACATTCAATGACATGGGCAGCGGCCAATATTTGAGCTAGTGATCGTCTGCCTGTACAATAGGAGTCGCCCTGGCCTGGAGTTGAGCTACTACTGGCTGTGGGAAGCCAATTATCCCAACGATTATTCTTCTCTTCGGTGGAGTTCCATGTTGTCCTTGGTGGAAATGACCAGCTCTGTGTTGGCCATCCAACCAGTCAGCCAGTCGTCACCTATATATATATATGCTCACTGTCTGCCAGGGTCTGAATAAGTTAGCACACATAGAGGTTTGGTTGTATAGTGATCTCCTCTAAGATTTGTCACAAATGTTTGGATTTGTGAATGTGTCTGCTGTAGTGATGTTAGCTGTATTCATTTCAGCAGGAGCCTAAAGTTCCTTTGATTAACCCAAATAAGTCGGGGTTTTTTGTCTCTCAGTGCTAACAAATGTTGGACGGTACTTACAATTATGATACTACTAGCCTAAAAGAAATGAATTCAAGCTTTGATTGTAATAAATAATTCTTTAAAGTGACTATATATATATATATATATATATATATATATATATATATATATATATATATATATATATATATATATATATATCTGTGTGTGCGTGTGTGTGCGTTGTGTGTGTGTGTGTGTGTGTGTGGTGTGTGTGTGTGTGTGTGTGTGTGTGTGGTGTGTGTGTGTGTGTGTGTGTGTGTGTGTGTGTGTGTTCCCTATATCTTCAGATTATTTTTTCTGTTTATTATTACTTCTATCTGTTCTGGAATGCACACAGCCAGACAATTTAACTTTGTAGAGTCTGTCAGAAAATCAAAATAGCGTTGATGGTAAAAGTATATAGGATCGCTGTACATTTTGATTGAAGCATAACCTTAAGCTTGTGCCAATGTTAGAAAAGAATATGTATATCATGTATAAGTTGGATGATGCTGAAACACATTGGCAAATAAGCAAGACCCTGTCTCTCTGTCTCTGACTCTGTCTGTCTCCCTGTGTTTCTCTGTGTCTCTCTGTGTCTCTGTCTCTGTCTCTGTCTCTCTCACACACACACACACACACACACACACACACACACACACACTCTCTCTCTCTCTCTCTCTCTCTCTCTCTCTCTCTCTCTCTCTCTTCTCTCTCTCTCTCTCTCTCTCTTACCTCATGCAATTACGTATTCACGTCCATACATATACAATATGCCAGTAAAAACACACAACTGCGTACCATACACATAATTAGAAACATTGAACTGACGAACTTTTCAGCTTTTACATACAAACTTTGATATACATGCATACTATGAAAGCAGCTCTTCCGTGATATTGTAAATATACAAACACAGCATTCCGGACACAAAAATAATCAGTGACAAGACTGGACTCAATTAGTTATCTAAAAAGGGAAAAAAGTGACAGTTTGTGTGGGTTTCACGCAATTAATAAAGACAACAATCAAGAAAATATTTACCGCAAGAAGTATTACAATAAGTATTAACAATCAGCAAGAACCGTTTACATTATGAGTGAATACTCAAATAATGGCGATATTTTACATGGGCATACGTTCGTTTCATCAGTGCAAATACCCATGCACGCACACAATAGTACGTACGCGCGCACGCGCACGCGCAAACACACACACCACACACACACACACCACACACACACACACCACACACACACACACCACACACACACACAACACACACTTGGTTTGAAAGAATGTTAAAGTAAAAAGAAAAAAAGCGTCAGAAAAACACACGTAACAATTCTACAGGACACGAAGTATAATAGTCCCATATAATACTTCTGTATCACACACACACACACACACACACACACACACACACACACACACACACACACACACACACACACACACACAGATAGATAGATAGATGATAGATAGATAGATAGATAGATAGATAGATAGATAGATAGATAGATAGATAGATAGATAGATAGATAGATAGATAGATGCTTATTTTTTCCGGCAGAATGCCTTAGGCAAGTTGAATTTAGGATTCACCGTGAAAATAATTACCCACTGATAAAAGTCAGCATTTATGCCCAGTTTCAAGTACTTTGCCATACAGGCAACCATACTTTAACTTCAAAGGATTTTCTCCCCATCAACAGGTTGTTTATACTAAAGAACTTTCTCTATCATGTGGCTGAAGACAATCTCAACACAACACTTCAAAGCCCAACAACATTTTAATGTAAGGTCTTGGCACTTAAGCTTTAAACCAACATCAATAACTGACAAAGCTTTTTGGCCTGGGCTAATTTTTTTATGAGAGGAAACACTCTTGTTTACCGGGGGTATGGTAGGGGAGTTTGGGGAAAAGTGACTACCGATTGTGAAGAATTCTTGCAGAAATCCAAACCTTGTGTGTGCCCTGGCGGGAGGGAACATATGGAACACATAGCAAAATGTAAATGGCATACACGCCACAGGGTCAGTGCAATTAGCGAGTGCAGGTGCCACTAT
>CM060328.1:17092743-17110243 GCA_030674155.1 Stramonita haemastoma
CGTGCAGCTCGCTCGCTCTCACACACACACACACACACACACACACACACACACACACACACACACACACACACACACACACACAGCGTGCAGCACACGCGCAATCAGTACACTTATAAAGGTTATACACTTTGGCAGGGTGAAGGGGATTTCAGATACAGAAGGCAGGGACAGACAGGAGATGAAAACAGAAGGCGAAAATCTTAGGTTTGAAATAAATGTGTCTTGAGGTTGGACTTCAAAGTTTCATAAGTAGGCTTTTGCCGAAGGGAGAGAGAGAGGTCATTCCAGATCAAGGACCAGAAATAGTGAAAGAGCAGCGGCCAACGGTAGATAGGTTGAATCTAGGTATTCTTAAGGACAAGGTGTCTGCAGCCGAGTGGAGGGAGTGAGAGGGTGTGTACAAGTGAAGACATTCACAGAGGTAGAAGGGTGCTGTTTTGTGGAGACATTTGTAACAGAGGGCACAGATCTTGTAGTTTACTCGCTGTGGCACAGGCAGCCAGTGGAGAGATTGCAAAAGTGGGGGTAATGAGCTCAGATTTTTTCTTAGACGGGTAAGACAGTTTCTCATGACAGTTTGCATATGCTATTATTATTATTATTATTATTATATTATTATTATTATTATATATTATTATTATTATTATTATTATTATTATTATTATTAATCATTCTTTTATATAGATGATAATGAAATAAGCACTCTTATGCTTTTTTTTCATCCAGTCCCCGTGTGTATGCAGTTTTCTAAATCTTGTCATCTGTTCCCACCGGCACACAATAGCCTGCTCTTACGAAAAGAGTGTGTGTGTGGGGGGGGGGGGGGATTCAAGAACACACACACACACACACACACACACACACACACACACACACACACACACAACACACACACACACACACACATATGTATATGTATAATTATATATCAGATAGATAGATATATAGATATATATAGATATATAGATATTAGATATCTATCTATCTATCTATCTATCTATCTATCTATCTAATATATATATATATATATATATATATATATATATATATATATATATATATATATATATATATATACACCTCCTCTCCTGTCAGTAGAAACCGGCTATAAAGTGTAAGGATGACATTCCACACGGCAGCTATGTGATGCCGGATGTCAGCGCAGTTGAGAGGTAAGTGTACATGACAGAGGTCACAATCCCGGGGGTCTAATGACTGCTGTAAACCTGACCAGGTGCCCCTCAGTGGTAAGGGGACACCTTTGACCTGACACCGGTGCACGTGTATCTCAATTTCTGACGTCACAGCTGTTATCCAATCCCTGGCCGTCTTTTCTTTTTTTTTTTTTTTTTTTTTTTTTTTTTTTTTTGGGGGGGGGGGTTGGTTGGTTGGATGTGTTAATTAGGACAGGACAACAAAGTGTTTTCGTTTGGTATGGTCCTTTTCCTTAGTGAAATGTGTGTGTGTGTGTGTGTGTGTGTGTGTGTGTGTGTGTGTGTGTGTTAGATTTTCTTTCTACCTTTTTCGGGGCAACTGGACAGTAATCAGGGAGAGGGAACGGTGAAAAAGACGGTTTGTGATTATCCTTTGCCCTCCCCCCCAAAATAATTCGTATGCTCTCTCTCTCTCTCTCTCTCTCTCTCTCTCTCTCTCTCTCTCCTCTCTCTCTCTCTCTCTCTCTCTCTCTCTCTCTCTGATGACATTTACAAAACTGCATACACACGGGGACTGCGTATAAAAAAGCACAAGAGTGCGTATTCCATTATCCTCAATATAATAGAATAAATCAAATCAAATCAAATCAAATTCTCTCTTCTCTCTCTCTCTCTCTCTCTCTCTCTCTCTCTCTCTCTCCTCTCTCTCTCTCTCTCTCCTCTCTTACTCTCATCTCTGTTCTCTCATCTCTACTTCTTCGTTGATTTTTCACACTTTGTTTGTTTAGAGGGTGATATTGCCATTGAGAAAACGTTGTTTTTTAGGCAACCTTGTTTTTTTTAAAGTGAAGGTTAATAATTAGAAACACAACCTGACAGTGAAACTCAACGTTGAAACCCAAGAGTAATAACACAAAGTAAAAAAAAAAATGGCCTTGCAAAAACCATCAAAACAAATCTCAAAAAACAAACAACAAAATTAGCTCCCCCTTCCTTCAACCTCCCTTAAAAAAAAAAAAGTCAAAGAACAAACATACAAAACCCTCTCCCTATAAACTGAAAGAAGGAGAGCTTGCAACGGAAGACAAGAAAGAAAGACAAAGGCGCGTAACCCAAAACGAGAGAGGGGACACCTGTGCCAAAGCTGCCGGCAGGCCGACACAGTTTATGAGCATTCCCTCCCCCTGCTCCACCCCGCCACCTGGTGTAAAATGGCAGGCAAGGCACCCCCCCCCCCCCCCTCCCGACACGAAGCAAGGAGAAGGTAGAGTAGTAGGCCTATAGCTTAGGCTAGGCCTATACAGTCTCTGGTAGGCCCTATAGGCCTATGCGGTGGAGGACAGGAAAGACCGCGCACTTGACACCGCTCATCCCACCAACCGCCAACTTTATGGCCCGACCTTACAACACACGACACCAGACGTCAGCGCCACCTTTGCACGTCCTACCCGATACCCTAGCTAGCTAGACATCCAGCCCGTTTAATCTCGCCCAATTAATCGTCCTATCACTGCAAGGGCTAAAGTTGCAGCCCGGATCTGACGGGTGGGTAACTGGAGGTGTCGGCTAGGTGGTTGTGCAGATCTGGTTTCAGTATGGGGGTTGTGTTAGGGTAGGCTAGTAGAGGGGACGAAGAGAGAGAGAGAAGGGAAAAAAAGCATTATATACCGTACCCCTGGGTGGTTTTTCGGCCCCTTGAGGAAAGAAGGAACTACCTGGCAGCCATGCCTTGCACGCACGCACGCAATGGGCTGTCTGTGCTGTCAGTGAGTGCTTCTGAGCTCTCTGCAGCCTGTTTGAGTAGCCTTTTAGAACACTGCCTTCGCAATCTGACAACCCGGGATTCCAATCCTGTTCAAGGGGATTTAAAATCAGTGCAGACTCCACTCTCCCCTTTGGATGAGACTATAAATCGAGGCCCCCTTGTGCGGGGCTTTGGATGATGATGGATGATGACATGCAGATGATCAACAATACATGTTAAAGATCCTGTAATTCATGCCACAATTCGGTGGGCTATAGAAATACATATATTATACCTAGCATGCACCTTGTACCTAAAGAAGGATGGGCTCCACCAGGTTCGACATGTCCAAGAGACAGTGCCTGAAAAAAAATTGATGCGGAGTTTCAACCACTCCAAAGGGAGACAAGAAAGGAGAGAGCAGGGACGAAGGGAGATCATTGAAAAGCGATAAAACCCTTGTGATTTCTCATTCCCTTAAAGAATCGACTGCCCTGCAGACAATGGTGGGCTGTGACGTCAGTGGGCGCTGCAAACACTAGGCTGTATTGTTGTTGCATGTATGGAACTGGGAAAGATACCACACATCTGTCTTACATTATGAACATATCACATGCACACTTTGTAGATTGGTGATCTAGGGATAGTGCACCTAAGTAGAGCAGAAAACAATGTCACAAGTTTGAGCACTATGTGAACAATATCTTGTTCCTTATCCACTGAACCTTCAGTGGTTGTCTGGGTGCTAGTCATTTGGATGAGGTGATGAGATGTCCTTGGTAAAAACTCAGGGGGGAAATTTTACTTGAAGGGAAAGTGACATGCATACAGGATGTTTTTATTTATTGTTTTGTTTTAATTGGTGGTTTTGCTCTTATGGCGATGCATAGAGCTGGAAAAGAGCAGCCTGAATTTGACGCTGAGAAATCTGGCGTGGCTAAAAATGGTACATGCTAAATGGGACAGCCAAACACGTGTACATGTATATAATATGCGTATTTGCGCACATGAGCCTGGTGAACCCCAAAGACCAGCTCTATATCAACTGTATGCCAACATGGGACCATCAGACCATTTAAAGGCATTGGAGTTGGGAATCTGACATGTTTTATATCTAGTTCTGGTTTGGGTACTCGTTTGATGGTACATATAGCTCTTGCTTGACCGCTTCAACCTTTCCTTTTCGTACATTTATTGTTGTTGTTTTGTTGGGGTTTTTTTTCAAGGATTTGTGTAATTTTAGTCAGTGATATCTGTTGACTGTGGTTCTGTTTCCTGTGTCACAGACACTCCGTGATACAATTGTAGACACGCTGTCTGCCTTTAGAATACGGTTACGAAATTGAGACCTGCTCTTTACCACCCTCCCCTCCCCCTCCCCTCCTCCTCCCCTCTCTCTCTCTCTCTCTGATACTTTTATGATTTCACAACATAACCAGTAAAGTGCACATGGAACGTAGACTCAAACACTTTCTTTCTCATGACAGTCAAGAGAATAGACAGATCACATGACAGAATGTACAGAACCAACCATGCCTCTGTTGAGAGGACACATGCATATTGTTCCTGTACACAGCTAACATGAAGTAAACACATTCTAGAAAGTATTCATAATAAATCTAGACATTTTTTTTTTTAACAAATGCATTTTTTGATGATTCCTAAGCATTCGTCAACACAGTTTGCTGTGTGTGGTGTGTGTGTGGGGGGGGGGGGGTCTTATGGGACAAAGCTACCACCAGAAACAAGATTTCAAAATCTCCCTGTCTATCTCTGAGAACAAAAAACGTCTTTAAAGCAAGCAGCCGATCAACCTGGAACCACCACCCATACAACAACTAAAGAAAGAAAGAGGGGAAAGCCAACAAACGAACTTACCTATTCATTCTCAACCTCGTTGTCCTTTAAAATAAAGATTATCAAACGCACGCACGCACGCACGCACGCACGCACGCACGCGCGCGCACACACACACACACACACACACACATACACACACACACACACCACACACACACACACACACACACACCACACACACACACACACACACACACCACACACACACACACACGCGCGCGCGCGCGTTTTGTGGGTGTTTTTTTTTTTTTCAAACTAATTGGGGGGCTCTCCACACGTTGAACTTAAAATATCAAGATGATAGTCATCCACTCAGTGATGCAAGGGAAACAAACGCCGCAAATGTACACCACTGAAAGGTTACTGAGTTGTCTCTCTATGTCGGAAAGTCGACATGTGGCGAGATTTATTTATTCTTTTATATAGAGGATAATGGAATAAGCACTCATATGCTTTTTTATATCCAGTCCCCTTGTGTATGCAGTTTTGTAAATTTTGTCATCTGTTCCCACTGGCACACAATGGCCGAAAAGCTTACGCAAAGCGGAACAGGATATAACGTGTGCGCAAGATGTTCTGCATTCGTTCGCACACGGGGCCTCGGTTTATAGCCTCACCCGAAGAACTTTTGGGGAAGTGGAGTCGGCACTGATGCTAACTCCAGGAGAAAAATCCTCTCGAACGGGAATCGAACCCGGGTCGTCAAATTACGAGCGCAATGTACTGACCACTAGGCTAATCCCGCCCCCCTCCATTGCATGCAGCGGGAGTACATGTGTGGTACACATGGTCTGATGATCACTGAGGACGCAGGTTCCAGATTGCAGAGGTCTCCATTTTGGTTTTTTGTTCTTTCTTTTCCCTTACTGCCGTTAACATTGTTTTTCAAGTTTGTTTTGTTTTTTCCCTGGTCTCCAATGATGAGATTTTTATGAATGCAACCGTTTTTTGCCAACCATAAAGGTAACGGCCTGCCAACTTCGAGGATGTTGTGTAAACACACTAATGGGCATGCAATCATTATTTTTCTAACTTTTTGTCACCTTTTTTTTTTTTTTTTTTGCTGCCTCATCTTCTGTAACGTCCTGCCCTGCTGTTCCCACGCCGCTCATTTCAGTCTCCCCGCCACAGCCATACCCAGATTCGTCATGTCTCATCCCCAGGGTCGGGAGATCACAGGGGGCCTATCAATAATATTAGGTCGCTGTGGGGCCACCAGCCAGAGGGGCCCTGCACTTCTGCTGGGTCACTTTGGTGGTGTTCAGTGGTGCCTGTTCTGAGCTAACATACGCATGACACCACATCACTCACTCACTCACTCACTCATCCCATGTCCCAAAGGACGTAGGGGGACATGGGAGAAGACGCAACGGAGATCTTTTTCCATGCTTCACGATCCTGTGTGGCTAGTAGGAGGCGTTGGGCAGTCCAGTCTTTGATGTTGTCAACCCATGATTTCTTTTGGCGGCCTCTTCTTCTCTTGCCCTCGACTGTTCCTTGCAAGATGGTTTTTGCTAGGGTGTTGTGTCTTGTGGTGTGACCAAACCACATCAGCTTTCTCCTCTTTATGGTGGAGAGCAAAGGCTCTTGGGGGCCCACACGCTTTTTGATTTCTTCTTTCACATAGTTATTGGTCTTGTGTTCTTTGTATGATATTTTGAGGAGTCTTCTGTGGCACTTGTTCTCGAATGCTTGGATTCTTCTCTCTAACTCTGCTGTCATGAGTCCATGATTCACAGCCATATAGGAGGATAGATATCACGAGGGATTTGTAGAGGTGGTATTTGGTGCAGATACACCACATACTAAGCGGTAAAAGCCCTCTACTAACGACAGTCCATTACCTCAGTCGCGGAGCCAGACTAAGTCACCCACCCGAGGTGGCGACCACCACAACGTCCCTCCAATGACCATCTCCCTGCGAACTTCCACCCCCAAAGGGTTTGACACAAACTCACCAGAGGCACAGAAGTGTATGGGGAAACTGATTCTGAGGTCACCATGAGACCAGAGCACGAGGGCCACCTGAATCAGGCTTTTTATTTTATTTTATAATTATTGTATGATAATCAATGGTAATGAGGATGATGTAATGCTGCTGCTGTGAAGTACATTATAGTCTCATCTGAAGGACTTTTTGGGGAATGGAGTCTGTTATGATGTTAACTCCAGGGTAAAATCCCCTAAAACGGGCACCTCTATGGTGGCTTGATCCCAGGCCGTCAGATCACAAGTGCAATGCTCTAACCACTTGGATATCCCACCCCACTAGGCTATCCCACCCCACTAGGCTATCCCACCCCACTAGGCTATCCCACCCCACTAGGCTATCCCACACTCCACTAGGCTATCCCACCCCCCACTAGGCTATCCCACCCCACTAGGCTATCCCATACCCCACTAGGCTATCCGATACCCCACTAGGCTATCCGATACCCCACTAGGCTATCCGATACCCCACTAGGCTATCCCACACCCCACTAGGCTATCCCACCCCACTAGGCTATCCCACACTCCACTAGGCTATCCCACCCCCCACTAGGCTATCCCACCCCACTAGGCTATCCCATACCCCACTAGGCTATCCGATACCCCACTAGGCTATCCCATACCCCACTAGGCTATCCCATACCCCACTAGGCTATCCCACCCCTATTCACTAGAATGAAGGAAGGTTGCAACACTTGCCAGAAGCATGTTCTTTTCCTGAAGTTCCTCTGGCTGCTAGCCTGTCTACCTCTTCCTATAGTTTCTACAAAACATTGAATGATGCAAATTTATTATGTTGTTAAACTGTGACTATCACCCCTCCCCTTCTAACTTTAAACTTAATTAATTTCCATGCTGAAGTTTGATGCACTGGGCCTGACTTGTCAGGGGCATTAATTAAGGCAGTGCAATGCATTTTTGCTCAAATGATAGACAATGATGGTTTCTGTCTGAGCGTAAAGAAGGTAAATCAATTTATTTATAATTGTATCACTTTTTTTGTCTCTCTCATTTCTGTGTGTGTGTGTGTGTCTGTGTGTGTGCGTGCGCGCGCCCACACGTATGCCTGTGTATGTACTAGGTAAGAGCAAGACATTTTTTTTTAAAAAGATGTGAATAATCTTTCATATATTGGATCACAGTCATACTGTCTCAACAAAATCATGCAGAACATCACTGATGACAATAGATCATTTTATTACCAAAATGTTCCATCAAAGCACATTCATATTGGTACACACATAGAAAGTATACATAACATGTGATCTCTGTTTAGTTTTTGCTCTGATTTATCAGTAAGTAGACAGACCATGAACACTCCAATGCAAAAAACGGAAGCAAAGTCTGATTAACAGTACTTCAGTTCAAAGCTGAAAACTGGGAGCAAATCTGTATAAAAAAAGCAATCAAATCAAATCAAAAACATTCAGACAGGCACAGCAAGACACACAAGTCTAACCAGTAAACCTCACATACGCCCCCGGTAGCTCCATACACTTTTCTCAAAAGCAAGACAACTTACTAATAATCATAATATGACAAAAAATTTGGTTTCAGAGATCCTTGTTTACAAGTATGACTGTTATCTCATCAAAAAAAGGTTAACTGTGAATATCAAAGGAACACAATACACAGAGGATGCCGTAGAAGCAGACGTGAACTTGAAACTCCAACCACTAAATCCAAAAAAGAAAGAGAACAAAAACTCCGATGCAGCACACAGCACAAGACTAGCTAGCTCTTTATGCAATCAGAAACAAAAGCTGCCTGGACAGAGACCTGACCAGAACAGAAGAAATGGAAAATAGATCAACACAGAAATCTGCAAGAGATCATCAGCAAGATCGAATCGGACAACCAAGGTTTCCACACAGGTGTCTCAGGAAACTTGGTGAAGTCGCAGATAGCACCAAATCAATAACCAAATCAATAACCGGGATGGATAGCCTAGTGGTCAGAACATTGCGCTGGCAATTTGACGACCCAGGTTCAATTCCGGTCGAGAAGATTTTTCTCCTGGAGTTAACATCAGTGTTGACACCACTCTCCCAAAAAGTCCTTCGGATGAAACTGTGAACCGAGGCCCCGTGTGCAAACGCTTGCAAAACATCTTCCACACACGTTAAATCCTGTTCCGCTTTTCGTAAGAGTAGGCCATCATGTGCCAGTGGGAACAGATGACATTTACAAAACTGCATACACACGGAGACTGGATGTAAAAAAGCACAAGAATGCTTATTCCATTAATCCTCGATATGAAAAAAAAATATATAAAATAATTGAAAAATTAATAAATTAAATAACCGCCCTTGGAGATCAGGAAGGATCCGAATCACCAGAGGAGGGGTGGCAGAGGGAGAAAAAGAGAGTGTGTGAGTGTGTGACTCTTTGTGTGTGTGTGTGTGTGTGTGTGTGTGTGTGTGTGTGTGTGTGTGTGTGTGTGTGTGTGTGTGTGTGTGTGTTGTTGTTGTCTTCAATTTTACGTCTGTTCACTGTTAGTGATATTAGACGATGAAAAAAAACAAACAAAAAACCCACAAAAAAACAACAACAAAAACAACCCCCACCCTCCACAAAAAAAAGTCACCCTCCACCCTTAAAAAAAAAGAAAAAAAAAAAGAACTACAGCCCACAAAGTAATTTGGTTATGCAATAGAAATAAAAGAAATATAAGAACTCATTACAACATTAATATAACTATAACAAATGTCCTATGGGACTGAAAATAGAGACCCTTTACAATTTCAAATGCCAATTTTAAATTACTGAATATGCTGGTGAGGGAGTTTTCAGAAAAATGGGGCATGAAAGGCTTTACACTCTTGCAGTCAAAAAGTATATGAGTATTAGTGATATTCTCACCACACAGACATTTACCATTTTTGCTGAACTTGGTTATCAATGCGTTTAGTTTCATTCTATAAAATAGTGTATTAATTCTTCTTGACGTGAAAACATTTACACAAGTCTTTGCGTGGTTGACAACTTTGTGTGTGTGTGTGTGTGTGTGTGTGTGTGTGTGTGTGTGTGTGTGTGTGCGCGCGCGTACATGTGCGAGTGTGTGTGTGCATGTGTGTGTGTGTGCATTGGTGTGTGTTGCATGTGTGTGTGTGTGCATGTGTGTGTGTGCATGTGTGTGTGTGTGTATGTGTGCACATTGTGTGTGTGTGTGTGTGTGTGTGTGTGTGTGTGTGTGGTTGTGTGTGTGTGTGTGTGTGTGTGTGTGTGTGTGTGTGTGTGTGTGTGTGTGTGTGTGTGTGTGTGTGTGTGTGTGCGCGCGCGCGCACATGCTATTAAGGATAATTGGACAAACACATGACAAGACATGATAATGCATCAAGATATACAGCAATATTTATTCAACAAGTGTGGTTTATGGGAAAATCCCAAAGCAAAAAAACCCCAAACCCCTGAAGATCTGCATGAACTAAAAAGAAAATATAAGCAACATTCAAATAATGATACACTAACAGCCAAATAGAAGTGTACCAAATGCAGAAGTTTTACCAATAACATTGATATAGCTTCAAACCCTGCTTAATTAACCGTCTTAGCCCCGTTGCGGCCGCAGCCGCCCGTTACAGCACCCGCTGCTAGATTCCGTTGCGGCCGTAGCCGCCCGTTGGTCCTGACCACGTGGGCAGTACTTTTCCATCACACACATACCTCGTGGTTCTCACACAATGTGTCTGAAATTTGGTGGGGCGATGGAGGGAAGGTTTCAGATGGTGCCAGTGATAAATTTAGACCACTAACAGTGTGTACTTGGGAGGGAAGGAAGAAAGCATAGCAGGTGATAGAAACGCCTTTCACTTATAGCGCGTGGCGAAAAAAAATGGCGTCTTCGTTGGTAGCAGACGATTCATCTAACTAACTAGACAATAAAATGAACGTGTTTGCATTGGAAGTAGAAAAAATTCAATGATAAATATTAAGTGAGTCAGAAATAAAAAGCTGACGGGGGAGAAGAGAAAGGAAATAACGCAGTTAGAGAGAAGAATGAACCCGACTACACGGCACATTCCTGCAAGCGTGGCGACCTGTGCTACCCACACGCTGTGGAGAAATTTGACCTGGGGGGGAGGGGGGAGGTCCGCAGCATAAACGCCTGAAAATGTGACGCCTTTTGTCTGTTGTCTAGTTAATACCACACTTTTTATTTGAAACTCAACGGACAGATTTGCTGATGACGAAAATAGCGAGAAGGAAAAGAAAATAGATCTCCAGTCTGCCAAGGTGCCACAGGTGACAGCGATAGGTACACCCCCCACACATCCACATTTTGTGCTTTCTGTGATGTGATGTGTCCCTGTGCCATCACTATGACTACTTTAAAGGCTATCACGATTAAAATTTTGTAGAATTACAGAAGTTCTGTGTTGTTTCATGTTTGTCACACCTGTGTGGTGACACTGGTGACAATGTGACACTTATGTACAATATTATACTTCTGTGCACTTAACAAACATGTGGTAAGACATAGACATCTGAAATGCAGTATATAGGTAAGATATTGATTGAATATTCCTTGTTTTCAAAAGACAAAAAACCAGTTAAACAAAAAGTATGCCTCATCAAGACATATAAAACAACCGTGTTATGAGGACATTGTGTGACACATCGTTGAAGTACAATTGCACACAAACATTAATAAACACGTTAGCTAGGCATCAGTTCTTTATTCAACACTTACATGTATGAATTTGTGTCTATTCCGTATATATTTTGCTGGTTTATTGTATACAACATACTTTTACCTGTGATTGGTGACAAATAAGGTGACAACGACACGACATTTTGTGACCAGACATGTAAACTTGCCTTAAAATGCAAGTACAAAGATATATATAGCTTGTGACAAAATTTCAGCTTGATAGCTTGTCATGCACACAGACAATTGTCTCAGGAGTAGACTATGTCAGTTTGGGGTAAAAAACTTTCAAAGAATTCAAAATCTACAGGCAGTTTAGCTCTGTAGAATTCAACAACAAGGGTTAAGAAACAATCAAATCATTTCATACATGTATGTGTTTCAGAAGTCAGAATGTGAATACCCTCTTGGTACCAGGTGGGAAAAATCGGTGGCATACACAAAATCTCACCATCGGTGAACCTTTAAGTTTTAGGAGAAGAACAAAAAAAAAATTCACACATACCATTCACATGCATCGCACCCTAAGCATATTTTATGACACAAAATTAACAGTGTCTATGGAGTCCTTACACTTGATTTTTTTTCTCCGATGAATTTCTCAGCTAGAGCTCTGAGGTTCACCAAAGGTGAGATTTTATGTATGCAGCCATTTACCCACAATTACGGTAGCCACATTCCAGCTTCGGAGTAGCCTTACACATAACAATGCAGAAATATGGAATAGCGAAAGATGTTGGAAAAAATCTTCTGGCCAGATACACATCTGTCAAGTGTAAGCTTTAGGCTAAGAAAGCAAGGTCTTTCCAAAAACAACAAAAACAGGAAAGGTGCAACAGCCTACATTAGACTCCCTCAACCTGGGCACATGAATGCACTGTTTTTGCATCTAACAGAGAAATCACCAAGAAAAGTAAAGCCTGGTGACTTAGTCAAAATGATAAAACTCAAAAAAGGAGACATTTTTGTGGTTGAATTCATGAAACGGGTTGTGGATCTTCTATCTAAATCTATGTACTCAAAATGCCAGTCCAATCCAATCCAATGATGTTGCTTAGAGCCCCGCCGACCGCACAGGCCATATCCGGGGCTGTATCTATACAAAAAAGTCCCTTGCGGTAGAATGAACAGCACCAAGTGAAAAAAGCAAAAATGTTGGTTTCAGATATCAACAGTTCATCAATACATGAACCTGAAGCAACAAACTTACAAGCCTTTAAGAAAGAGAAAAGGAGTATTAAATGCATTTTCACCAATGCGAGGAGTAACAGATGTATGGCTTATCACCTCTTCAAATCAAATGGGTTTTGGGGGTTATATTTTTAAGAGCTGTGCCATTTTGTTATACGCAAAAAATTCATGTTGACTTGCACAAAGCTCCACACACAAGAAAAACTCTCTGTTATGGTATCAGAAAGTGTATGTGTTAGTTTTAGCTTACTGTAGCAGACGATTCCCACAATGCGCATGCTCAGTTATATGTTAATGTTTACATCCGGCCAGCCTCGTGGTCACTCTGGCTGGCGAGTGCTTCTACCACTCTTTCCATCACATGAATAAAGCCATAGAAACGACATTGAGTGTCAAATCTTGTGCAACAGCGAAAGCAATCATCATAACACTCTCCTTTCACGCTATTTGAAATATGTGTGCAGATGGCTTGATGGAAAAAGCAGATCATGCTACCATGTACCATCGGAATAAAAATTTGATTGATTGATGATTGGTGCTCCACCACGAAATGAGTCGCTTAGCACATTACCCAATTTTGGGCTAGGAGCCTTTAAAGGCAGGTGGGGGTCAAGTTGTCAATTTTGAGATTTTGATTGATTATTAAACTAGATCTGTTTATTTACCTTATAATGAAATATCAAGGCATAATTTTTATTCCTTTTGCTTTTAAATGTGTTTTGAAAATACCAAAGCACTCATTCTGACAACCTGTTACTAAAATAAAATTGCCCATTTCTCATTTTGTCCCATCCTGCAGTCTATCATTTCAATTTGTAATAATGTTGCACAGAATTATCCGATTTTCAATCTGTTTTTTGTATTTGATAGCCACTTTATTGCACATTAATAACATGTCAATGACTAAAAATTGATCTCTGGTGCACTCCGTCTCATTATGTGGTGGAGCGTCACATATTTTTACTACATAACTGAAAAACTATCAAGTGTATACATCTAACAAAACTGAGGCCTACAAACACACCGGGTTTGTGTTTGTTGTCTGTTCTTTATATATTCAAATTACTAATCTTTCTTTTTAAAAAAAAAAAGTACTTCTTGTTCCAAAAATCCTTTCAATACATCATTATTTTTATGATACCCTTTTGCTGTTTTCAATTCACAGATTTTTAATACCTTGAAGTTGATGCACTGAATAGGCACTTCCTGTATCATGGTACTTTCTATACCACAACGATTTTCAATACCTGATGCACTGAATATTGCAAGCTATTTACAAGTGACTGTTTTAATCTTTCTTTTCAGTCATTCAACAATAAGCTGCAAAAAATTCAGTATAATCAATGAGAATGTTTGTAAACAGTTTGTAACACTGCATGCAAATCAGAGTGTGAATGATTATGAGACTGCAGACTGAAATAGATTTCAAATATAATCAGTAGCATTGAAAAAAAAAAAAAGAACAGCCCCCCCCCCCCCCCCCCCCCCAAAAAAAAAAACACTTCCCCAATAAAAACAAACAAAAAGAAATAGCCCCAAATCCCCCCCCCCCCCTTGATTTAATATGAATTGGGTTATTTTTTGTTAATTTTATATTTTAAAAATGTTTTATTTCTTTTTGTTGTGGTTTTTTTTAATAAAAAAGTTTTTACTCAGCTGCCTCAGAGAGCCTGTCATGGCACTTCATACATCATCACTTTCAAAAATAACATGGAATGTTTGGTTGCAATCTTTCTAAACTTGCATCTTGTCTTCCACTGTCTAAGTTTCACAATAAAGTTCAATGCCAAAAAAAAAAAAAAAAGAAAGAAAAGGTACCTTTCAAAATATAACCCTACACACCGGTAATGGGAGAATTTAACACCAAACATGAATGGTGACCAACAAAACAGTGATGCATCATTAACATGAACAAGAAATAGATGAATACCTTACTTTTTCCTCTTCTGACTTATATCGCCATAAGCATTCGTACCAGACATAATAACAACCCTCCCATCAGGGATGCCATTTGTCTCAACAACAAAAAATGTACAAACAAAACTCTGCCAGTCTGGGGCAAAAATAAAGGTTTGTCTCAACCCATTCATAACCGATATCAGCAATTTAGAAAGACAGAACAGAAGAATATGAAAATCTGGCATAAAAAAATGTTTACAAGAAATGTAATCATTATAAAACTCTTGTTAAAAAAAATGTTTGAAACAATAAGCTCTTAAAAATCAAGGTTTGGAAAAAGGACATTTAATTGAAACAAACTGGACTCCTTTTACTGTTTGGAAATAAATAATGTAGGAAAACAGAATGAAATAATCCTTCGTTCAAAAAATAAATAATGTCTGAATCAGAAAAAGAAAACCCCAAGACGGGACAGAAAATGTTCAGGTATTTAGCAATATCAGCAAATTTAGAAAGACAGAACAGAAGAAAAAGAATATTTGGCATAAAAAAATGTTTACAAGAAATGTAATCATTATAAAACTCTTGTTCAAAAAAAAATGTTTGAAACAATAAGCTCTTTATAAATCAAGGTTTGGAAATAGTTTCTGTCAGATATTCATGTTTGGTAGAATGGACACACCTTAAAAGGCAAACCACAGCAGGTGTGCGTGTCCACTAGCCCAGGTAAAAGATACAGGTGGACATGGCCACGAGCGAGGCCACGTCGTAGAGGTGGTCGATGAGGTAGGTGGTGAGGGAGCGGGTGGAGAAGGCCAGGTGAGGGGTGTCCACCAAGGTGATCAGGAAGGCCAGCCCCGCAGAAAACTTGATGCGTCCATCAGAGTTTTCACCTGGAAGAACGTCCTGCAACACACCAGGGTTTATTAGGTTATGTTGTTGTAAAAAAAACAAAAAAAAAAATAATAATAAAAAAAAAGTGTGTTGTTGTGCATCCCCCAGCTTAACCCTCTTAGTCCTGAACCAGGATTTGCTGGGACTGAATAATTGCCCCCCCCCCCCCCCGCCGCCGCTGTAGTCTAGTGGTTAGGGCATTGGACTCGTAATCTAAAAGTTGCGGGTTCGATCCCAGCTTTCGGCTATGGCGTTGTAACCCTTGGAAAAGGCACTTTAACGGCTATTTCTCACCCCACCCTGGTGTAAAAGGGTTACCAACCATGTGTTGGGGGTTAACCCTGCGATAGACTGGCGTCCTATCCAGGGGGGAGTCTATGACTCTCAGTCGCTTAACGCCACAGAAACCGGGATAAGCACCGGCCTGATGAGCCTTGGGCTCGGGACAGACTTTCACTTTTTTTAACCCCCCCCCCCCCCCCCCCCCCCTGAACTGGATTTACACACAGAAGATTTCCATCATGCTGTGACCATCACTGATTGCTATCACATGTCAAAGCTCCATCAGGCTAAGTAGAAACCCTGCTGAGAGTCTGGAAGTAATTATAGCTGCTGGTATGTACTTAGGAGGAGGGAAAGGCCAGTGAGTATGTGTGCCTGACCTAATTTCGTGATGGAATGCAAAATCTAGGGGCAGTTTGTGTTCAGAGAATCCGAATGCATGAGGGATAACACTGAGGGTCACCCAGAATGTGCACTATGACTCATTCATCCCCACCTGGGAATCACAATGAGATTGAAATTGCACACTGAATGAGATGTTTGCGTGTATGACTGTTTTCAAGTACCTTGCCATACAGGCAGCCATACTCCTCCAGAGGGGTGTTATTATAAATTACATGGATTGGTGGTCTGAAGTTGACGCATCAGCCTTGAAAGCGAAAAGTCTGGCTCGCAAGTGTGCGGTGGTTTGATCCCCGTTTCGGCTTTTGGATGAGACAATAAACCAAGGTCCAGTGTTACATATAATTATTTAGTGCATGTTAAAGAACCCATGGCAATAAGAGAGTTGTCCCTGGCAAAATTCTGCAGAAATAAAGCCACTATGTTAAGGGAAACAAATACAGTTGCAGACAGGATCTGCTGTGACATAAAGTGGTATAAAATAAACAAAATAAGTTTGAAAGTTAATCAAGCTCTCACTTGGCCCAGGCCAAAAGCTGTGTCAGTTATTGATGTCAGCTAATTGCCAAGGCCTACACTAAAATGTTATGCTGTAAAATATGTTGAGAGCCAAGGCCTACACTAAAATGTGTTATGCTGTAAAATGTGTTGAGATTGCCTTCAGCCATGACAAGCTCTTAACATAACAACCTGCACTCTCCTATAAAGGAGAAAAAATCCTATGAAGTTGGAGTATGGCTGCCTATATGGCGAGGTACTTGAAAACAGTCATACACGCAAACTCCTCATTCAGTGTGCAATTTCAATCTCACACTGATTTCCAGGTGGGATGAGTGAGTCAGAGTGCACATTCTGGGTGACCCCCCAGTGTGTTTAGCTAGGGAACGCACAACAACAACTCCTACTTGGGCTCAGTCATAGTCACCAAAGCAATGAAATCAGGTCAAACCAAATATAGCTGATAAAAGAAAATGTCATGATGACAACTGTGAAAGAGGTAAGGTTCTCAAAGTCTGCAGCCTCCAACACATGGATTTCTAGGTTCTATGCCACCAAATCACCTACTTCATGCTACTTGTGATCACCACCTAAATGGTAGGACAAAGGGTTGCATATGCAAAAATCTCACCACTGGTGAACCTCGGAGCTCTAACTGAGGAACAAACAAACAACAACAAAAAACTTCAACCCCCCCCCCCCTGCCCAAATCCCAACAAACAAAAAAAACAAGCAAAAACACTGAAACAGATGATATATATATATATATGTGTGTGTGTGTGTGTGTGTGTGTGTGTGTGTGTGTGTGTGTGTGTGTGTGTGTGTGTTAAAATTGATATGTTGATAAAAATCAATATAACTACAAAAATCTTTTTTTTTCTTTATACTTGTGACCAGTAAATGTACATCCTAGACAAGATAAGTCAAAAGATT
>CM060328.1:17112743-17122743 GCA_030674155.1 Stramonita haemastoma
GTGTGTGTGTGTGTGTCACTGTGTGTGTGTTAAGCTATCTACATGTAGTCTATAGTTTTTTATGTACATGTATAGGGTGTGTTCCTATGAGTAAGAGGGGCACAGGAGTGGATATAGGGGGGGGGGGGGGGGGGGGGGCGCTGGGTCTCTCTAAAATCATGACAGGGACAAGTTACCAAATCCCAACTGGGATCCTAGGTCAACTCCACCTTCATCTGGAGGGTCGAGGGTCAAGTGCCATTCAACCACATCGACCCCCCCCCCCCCCTTTTCAATAGGCCACAGGCCTAATAGGCTACGCTAAATTGACCTGGCTTGGCCTAGTTAATTATTTATTCTTTTATATCGGAGGATAATGGATCAAGCATCCATGATTCATGTCCTTTATTACATCCAGTCCCCGTGTGTATGCAGTTTTGTAAATGCACACGATGGCCTACTCTTACGAAAAGCGGAGCAGGATTTAATGTGTGCCCATGATGTTCTGCCTGCGTTCACACACGGGCCTCGGTTTACAGTCTTATCCCAAAGACTTGCGGGTGTAGAGTCAGCACTGATGTTAATTCCAGAGGAAAAATCCCCTCGACCGGGATTCGAACTCGGGTCGTCAAATTGCGAGCCATTGTTCTGACCACTAAGCTATCCCGTTCCCCTAGCCTAGCCTAGCCTAGAACACAGATCACTCCAGGATGAGACGAGCTGCTCGTTCGTGAGCGCTAGACCTTGGGCCTAAAAGTTGTGTTGGAACTGACAGATAGGCTAAACTGGCACAGCAACATAGGCTAGGCCCTATGCCTAGACGCAAATCTTTCCGCCTTGGTAGACCTAGGGCAAAGTATCTTTGGCCTAGGGCTAGCCTAACTGGGGCACTTTTTGACATAAGACATTTCTGCCGTAGGCTAGGCTAGTACTGGTAGTAGGCCTAATGCTAGGCCTGTAGGCCTACTGCCTGTAGGCTAGCCTAGGCCTATTCGAGCAAGACTGTGGATGACAGGATGGTCTAGGGCTATAGAAAAAAAAAATGCACATACCTCGACAAGTCGAAAGATGTAATTTTGACAATATCTGAGTGTTTTCGCTGTCACAATTCAAGGCCTATTGTTATTACCTAATTGATAAGCCAACTGACGATTAATGAGGTTAATGTTTTCGACTCCTGCCTTTCCCGCGTTTTGCGAAACTAACGTGATGAAATCAACAAGGTCTTCCTATGGCCTCTCATTATCGTTAAAAGAAAGGAAATGTTTCCGAAACCGTACCGCACCATCAGTTGGTTTTATTCTGTGCCAAAATGTCACACAGCGATCTGCTGACCCTGGTTCGAACCCCGTTCAAGTAGATTTTCCCCCCAGAGGTTAACATCAGTACCAAGTCCACTCCCTCCATAGTCCTTAGGATGAGACAATTAAAAAAAAATGAGGCCTCATGTGCAAGCACACGCAGAACATCTTGCACGCGCGTTAAAACTTGTTCTGCTTTTCAAATGAGTAGGTCTAAGCCAATGTGTGCCGATTGAAACGGATGATCCTTTTCTTCAAAACAGCATGCACAGGGGAACGGAATGTAAAAAAAGCACACGAGTGTTTATTCCATTATTATCGAAACAAAAGAGTCGTTTAAAAAGCTTATGCACAAAAAGGCCTCTGATTAAACATACTCTGACACCCAGCTATTTTTCAGTCCTGCAAGGTACCCGTGTAGTCGTGAGAACTCTCCAAAGCAGAGCTGCCAGTTAGCAAACTCAATTAACTAAACATGTACTACTCCATAAAAAAAAGTTCATCCAGTTTGCTTTCTCCCTCCTTTTCTTTCCCACGCGGAGTGGGATCCTCACTGTCAGGCTTAATTTTCCCACGAACATTGCCTGATCAGTTTAGTGCAGTATCCTCATAACTTCTTAAATATTGAAAGAAGTCAAACTGTTTAGTATAATGTTGGTAGGAGTAAAAACACACATGCAACTCAGTTTTCAAAACCCACAGTATCAAGCACCTCTTTCTTCTATTCCTCTGTCTATTCATTTAGTTAGTTATTCATTTATTTAGCTGGGTGCATATCAAGTTCTTGTATTCGCTTTCATCAGTGGTTAAATTACTGTCTTATGTAACAATGTATAATTATATGTACTCCAGCTTATGCTTCCGTGTCGATTAGTGCTAAGATGTGTTGTTGTTTTGTTTTTGTTTTGTTTTTTAAAGAGGAGGGGGGGGGGGGGGAGGTGCTGATTTAGAAAGAGGGTATAAAAATGCACAGTGCGATTGCTTCGGACGATTGCTTGGTTTCTTACGCTGATGATCCATCAGTTTGAAGGTTGGCAAATGACAAAAAAATGAGGGGGTTGATTTTGCTTTCTGACTTTAAAAATTTTTGTTGTTGCTTTATTCAAACCAATCGTAAAGAAGCGTAAACTTAAATGGTACGGGCATGTAACAAAATCGAAAGGATTTGCAAAAACAATACTGCAAGGCACTGTCCAAGGAGAAAGAAAAAGAAGCAGGCCAAGGAAGAGATGGGAGGACAACATCAGCGAATGGACAGGCGTAGAACTCAACAAAAGAGAAAGGCAGAACAGAGAGAGGAATGGAAGAAATTGGTTGTCAAATCTTCTTCCCATCCACGGTCGCCAGACTAAGGGATACCTTCTAAATTTGTGTAAGATCATAAATTATAAGTTGCAAGTCAGAAGCTGGTCTTTCACAGAAAATGCTTTCTTTTTTTGCAAAAGCATGGTAAGGGCTAGGCTGTGTGTGTTTGAGTTTAGATGGAATTCAGAGAGAGAGAGAGAGAGAGAGAGAGAGAGAGAGAGAGAGAGAGAGAAGAGAGAGAGAGAGGAGGCCTAAAGCTGGAGTGCAGCCAAACTGTGTATGAAAACCGAAAGCACCAAAATGGCTGCTGAGACGGCGTCGAGATCGGGGACAAGTGATTCAACGGGTCGAACCATCATCAACGTCCGAAAATTCATGGAGTCATGGGAGCCAGAGGTTACTCATCTGTCACTTGTTCCGATGGACCAGACAGAAAATGAAATGATCGCTAACAAGCTTGGCGTCAGGCCAGAACTCGTTGAGGAACTATCAGTTGTTTGTGGGTAAGCCATGCTCTATCTGTAGACGTGTTGTAAACAAACACTTTTTTCAAAAACTTTTTTGTTTTTGTGTGTTTGTTTGGTTGCTTGTTTGTTTGACTTTTACGCCACTTTAAGTCTCGGCAGATTTCTCTGTGCCAAATTCGGGCTGCTCTCCCCAAGGAGAGTGCCTGAAGACAAGAGCAGAGCCACCCATTATTTTTTCCCTCTCTGCAACTGTATAAATTCCCAGAGTGGCTTTTTTCAACAGAAATTTTGCCAGATACAACTCTCTTGTTGCCGTGGGTTCTTTCACATGCCCAGTAATAATGTTTAACACAGGGGACCTCAGGTTTAGCCTCTCACCCAAAGACTAGCACCCAGACTACCACTCATGGTTTAATGGATGGGGGAAAAGTTTTGGGCCTCAAGGGTGTCAACACCACACACTTCTGACCCAGTCTTTACTCTTTATAGGCAGGTGCATTGCCTGTAGACCACAGACCCAAACAAACTTGTATGATTAATTTGTAATGTATCATTGTGTTGCTTGTATTGTATACCATTTTTAGTTACACTTACAGCAGATTTCTCTGCATGAAAGCCAAGCTGTTCCCCCCCAGGGACAACGCATCCTACAAAGCAGCACCATGTGTGTGTGTGTGTGTGTGTGTGTTTTTATTTATTATATTTATTTTTATTTATTCTTTTATATCGAGGATAACAGACTAAGCAATCATGTGCTTTTTTTCATCCGGTCCCCGTGTGTATGCAGTTTTTAAATATTGTCATCTGTTCCCACCGGCACACGATGGCCTACTCTTACGAAAAGCGGAACAGGATTTAACGTGTGCGCAAGATGTTCTGCGTGCGTTTCGCACACAGGGGCCTCGGTTTAAAGTCTCATCCGAAAGGACTTTTGGGGAGAGGGAGTCAGCACTGATGTTAACTCCAGGAGAAAAATCCCCTCGACCGGATCGAACCCGGGTCTTCAAATTGTGTGTGTGTGTGTGTGTGTGTGTGTGTGTGTGTGTGTGTGTGTGTGTGTGTGTGTGTGTTTATCATTTATTTATTATTATTATTTTTATTTAATATTGAGGATAATGGGATAAGTACTCATATGCTTTTTTTTTTATCCAGTCCCCGTGTGTATGCAGTTGTGTAATATTGTCATCTGTTCCATGGCACACAATGGCCTACTCTTCGAAAAGCGGAACAGGATTTAACGTGTGCGCAAGATGTTCTGTGTGCATTTGCACATGGGGCCTCGGTTTACAGTGTATCTGAAGACTTTAGGGGAGAGTGGAGTCAGCATGATGGAAAATCCCTCCAACAGGAATCGAACTGGGGTCATCAAATTGCCAGCGCAATGTTCTGACCACAAGGCTGTCCCAGTGTATGTGTCGCTGTGTGTGTGTGTGTGTGAACTACTGTCAAGTAAATGATCATTATTGAGGTAAAACTCAAAGATCAAGTTTACACAACTTTTTTTTTTCAACCTTCCCTCTCAAAAAAAAAAAGAAAGAAAATAAATACAGTTTATAATAAAGGCATTCAACAGACAATGTTAATCTATAGATGCAAAGAACAAAAATAAAGGAGGATTTAAAAAAAATATTATATTAAAACTCAGACCTCACAATACAAGACAAAACAAAACCAAGACAGTACAACATAGAAGCTTAATTGTGAAGACAAATAATGAAAATATTGAATGAAGAAGTGTAAGAAGAAGTTTAAGACAACAACAGGTAAATCAAAATGCAAATAAGATAAAGCCAAGGTATTCAGGTATTCTGACTGCAGGTGGGCTGGCTGGAAAGGGAAGACCCACTTGCGCTTGAAAATGAATATTGATAGCATATGTTTTTGCAAGAATTGATAGTTTAATTGTGTTATCGTAAACTGTGTTTAAAAAAAAAAAATTGTTAAAATAAATTTCTTGTGTGCAGAGCAGATACCCTGTGCTGTGGGGAAGAGCCTGATGACAAGGCTGATCTGCTCAAAATGAAAGGGTTGCCAAAAAATATTGATCTGACCTCTGTCAAGTAAGTGTATCTATAGGCAAGTAAGGAGTGGTAATTTTTATGTATTATAAAATTAATATGTGTGTGTGTTGTATGTGTGTGTGTGTGTTGTGTGTGTGTGTGTGTGTGTGTGTGTGTGTGTGTGTGTGAATATTGAACCAACCCCTCTGAACAATTCAGTTGTTTTTGAGCACTATCAAAATGGGTGCTGTTTATAACATAACAGCCCAATGATATACTATTTTATTATAAGTAAGTGATATATATAATAGGAGATAGGTTCCAAACCACAATTGGAGTACACCAAGGATGTCTGCTCTCTCTCCCACCCTCTTCAACATATTCTTAGAAAGAATAATGGCTGATGCACTTGAAAATCATGAGGGAACAGTCAGCATTGGACTTGGAGGCAGAACAATCGCAAACTTACGTTTTGCCAATGACATTGATGGCCTAGCTGGAGAAGAACAAAAGTTAGTCAGCCTGGTAAATCACCTTGATGAAGCCTCATCAGCATATGGCATGCAGATCAGTGCAGAGAAAACCCAGCTGATGACAAATAGTGCCAATGGCATCAGCAATGATGTAATTATAGATGGTAAGAAAATCGGGAGCGTCCATAGCTTCAAATATCTGGGAGCGATAGTATCAGATGAAGGATCAAAACCAGGAATTCTCTCCAGGATAGCCCAGACCACAGCTGCAATGACCAAACTTATGTCCTTTGGAATGAAAACATTGCCATCAGCTTCAAGATCAGACTGATGCGTTCCCTGATCATGTCCATATTTTTGTACGCTTGTGAAACATGGACCATAACAGCAGACATTGAAAGAAGGATACAGGCAATGGAGATGAGATGCTTTTGCAAACTCCTTGGCATTTTTTCATGCAGAGATCATATCAGTAATGAAGAAGTAAAACCTAGAATAAAGAATACCATCGGTCCATATGAAGAGCTCCTAACTTCGCAAGCTAAAGTGGTACGGGCACGTCACATGAACATCTGGACTGGCCAAGACTGTCTTACCGGGAACAGTAAGGGAAGGGAGACAAAGAGGCAGACAGAGGAAATGATGGGAAGACAACATCAGAGAGTGGATAGGCGGGTGGGTGGAGCGATCTTCTACAGAAGGCGGAGGACCGTGGGGAGTGGAGGAAGCTGGTTGCAAAATCTTCAGTGGTGCCCCCATGGTCCACGGGACTACGGGACAGGTGAAGGTGGAGGTGAAGTAAGTGATTTACCCTGAAATGAAATAAAAGTGTTGCTGGGATGTGAAGAGTGCACAATTACTGAGTCAGGCACTGTGGATCTATGCAGCAGAATTGTAAGCTCATCAGGATTTACATGTAATGTATAGAATTGAATGTAAGTGACTCATTTTTGGATTGCTATGAAATTTATGTGCACACTGTTTATACTTGAACTGATAGTGATATATATATATATATATACCGTAAAATCCCTAGCATACGCCCACCCCCCCTGTGCACTGATTTAGGCAAAATTGGGGGGTGGGGTTTGCTAGGTATAGACCCCTTTGCACAAAATAATTTTTGTGCTCAACCGTGTAATTGAGTGAATACAAACCCCGAAAGCATGTAAGTTAGGTTGTGTGAGTATAAGTGAAGGAAAATAGAGAAAAAAAGGGATTCTGAGGCAAAGAAGGATGAGTTCCATCGCTTTCCGTTGTAGGTCCTTGTTTCGCAATACCCTGCCTTCAGATCTTTCATCTTCCAGATAATGCAGCACACCTTGGTCGACATGTTCAGATCTAACTGCTGGTCCTTTTGGCAGTTTCCGTTTTTGTTTGTCTTTTCCGTACTGCTGTTCAAGTCTAAGTTTTCACTCCATTCCCTGATCCTCTTCCTATCCACAGAAAAGTCACGGGCACACTCCGAAACATTCCCACCTGCTTCGTTATCCAGATACTGGAGGGCTTCCAATTTGAAAGATACACTATACAGTGTAAGACTGTCGCTTCGGCATTTTGCAAAAATGGCACAGAGAGATTCAAAAACCAACTTCCGGCCATCAGGAACCGTCGTCAAAGGACTTTCAGAACAGTCTGCACAAATCCTAGTGAAAGTGAGCATTGGCTCTTTGAAAAAAGCAGGGTGGGCGTTTGCTAGGTAGTTACCCCTGTGCACAACTTTTGGCCCAAAGTGGGGGGTGGGCGTTTGCTAGATGGTGGGCTTATGCTAGGGATTTTACGGTTATAATATATATATATATATTATATATATATATATATATATATATATATATGTGGTGTTTGCTGTTTGTTTTGGTTGGTTTTTCTTTCTGTTGTTAGAAAAAAAATTAAGATTTCTTAAAGTAAGGTCTTTTAAAGAAAAAAAGAAAACCAAAAAAAATAAAGATTGTAAAATTTTAGTCTTGCAATTTAAAAAAAAAAGTGAGATTCAATGACCTCACTTGCCTTGTCTGATGGTTACTGTAGTTCCTGTTTCTCATGAATGTATAATTTATAATTATTTGTCCAGGGTGAGTTTTTGTCAAAGCTGCCAGTCTGGAGGTGGTCTGTTTTTCCTTCAGAATGAAGCTTTACACTGACTCAGTGTTGCTTTTGCAGTACAACCATGATCTTGTCACTTAGGAGCCAAGTAAACATTGTCTGTCATTTATAATTATGTTGGATCAGTACCTCTGAACACGATCAAAGCAACACAGCAGTAGTGCAAGGTTCCTTTGTGTTGGTCAGTAGGTAGCCATGTGATGGTCTAATATTGTTAACTTAATGCAGGCTGCCTGTGTGCTATGGATTTTAAGGGGTACATCGGAGTGAGTGTGGGAGGGACTGTGTCGGTGAGACTGGAATGAGCATTGTGGTGATAGCAACTGTGATATCTGTGGATGAACAAAAAAATCCCCACCCCAAGAAAAGAAGAAAATGAAATAAAGAGACAGTGAAAAAAAAAATCACAACCCAACTGTCGTGGAGTTTATTTAGGTGACATCATCGTGGACTTTGTCAGAAAAGCAGTACGGATGTGTCACAAAAAAGATGGTAATATCAGATAAATTTTTAAAAGTATATTTGATTAAAAAATCCCAAACCCTGATAGCACTAGCTCTCTATGATTGTAGCACACAGCTGTCAGTTTCCCCCACTTTCAGCTCCTCTCAGCTGCTAGTTATTCCGTCCCATCCCAGCCCAAATGGGGCCAGCTGGTGCTGTTTATAGCAGGAACCGGCCACACTTGGACTAGGTAAAAGGAAAGGGCGTGCTAAATTAAGCACTCTTGACTGAGTGATGTTGGATTTGTGCACTGTGAGCATTTGGGTGTGTATTTGGATGGTGTGACGTTGCAGGTATCAAGAGCGAGAACTGGAGCGACGGCGTTCAGTGGACTACAAGCTTTTTGTCATCAACAAGATGAAGTACAGAATGATGGATGTCTACCAGGTGAGAGAGTTGTGGTGTGTTGGTGTCAGCAGTCAAACAGGGGGAGGGAGGCGATCACATTGTATCAAAAAAATCAAATCAGAACAGGTGGCAGGAGGCAATCACATTGTATCAAAAATAATCAGACAGGTGAGGGAGGCAATCACATGTATCAAAAATTCAAATCAGAACAGGTGGGAGGCAATCACATGCATCAAAAATCAATCAGATAAAATTAAATAGATCAAAAACATGTTAATGATCCACAAAGGAGCTACTGGATCCATACATTCTGTGATTCACAAAGCAGTTTTCACACCAGATATTCATCATTCATGACTAGGGGGACGGGGTAGCTCAGTGGTCAGAGCACTTGCTTCCCCCAAGCTACGATTAAGCAGCATTGAGCGTGGAATGGGTGACCATTTGCGCACCTTGGCTTCAGTACAGTCTCCCCAGTTCACCCAGTTGTAAATGGGTACCTCCCTCTTCAGGGTCAGAGAAGGGAAAGCAGCGAGGAGAGGAGATGGGCGCCGCCCTAAGTATGCTGGGTCCTAGAGAAGCTGAGGTCTCTGACATCTGCTCCCCTATGACCACAGAGGTTATGGGGCACTTTACTGTTACCGTATCGTTTATATCAAGGATAATGGAATAAGCACTCTTGTGCTTTTCTTACATCCGTCCCCGTGTGTATGCAGTTTTGTAAATTCATCTGTTCCACTGGCACATGATGGCCTACTCTACGAAAAGTGGAACAGGATTTAACGTATGCGTGCAAGATGTTCTGCGTGCGTTTGCACGGGGCCTCGGTTTTTATTCTCAACCATGGACTTTAACCTCTAGACTGCACTGTTGATGAACAGCGTTGTCATAAAAACCATCGCCAGCAATGCTCAGTTGATGATCGCTGTTCATCATGATGCAACGCTCTCTCTGTTTCGTCCAGCATTGTGCCTGAGCAAAATATGATAGCACACAGCTGTCATTTTCCCCCACTTTCAGCTCCTCTCAGCTACTAATTAACCCATCCCATCCCAGCCCAGTTGGGGCCTGCTAAAGCTATTTATAGCAGGAGTTGACCACACTTGGGACTAGGTGAAAGGAAAGGGCGTGCTAAATCTAGCACTCTTGACTGAGTGATGTTGGCTTTGTGCACTGTGAGCAGTGAAAGGTTTAATGGAGAGAGGAATTTATTTTATTTATTTATTTTTATTTTATACCACTTTATGTCACAGCAGATTTCTCTGCATGAAATTCAGGCTGCTCTCCCCGGGGAGAGTGCGTCGCCACAAGTGCAGTGCCTACCCATTATTTTTTTTTTTCCCTCAGGGATGGTGTCTAAACATGACACCTGTGTGCATGCTGTTTTTTTGTTTTTTTAAAAAATAATTTTGTCATCCGCTCCTACCGGCACACGATGGCCTGCTCTTCCGAAAGGCGGAACGGTTTTTAATGTGTGCACAAGATGTTCTGTGTGCGTTTGCACACGGGACCTCGGTTTA
>CM060328.1:17125243-17170243 GCA_030674155.1 Stramonita haemastoma
CATACACATAGTTTGTGTGTGACAGAGTCAAGTGTTCTGGGTGTACATACACATGGTGTGTGTGACAGGGTCAAGTGTTCTGGGTGTACATACACATGGTTTGTGTGTGACAGGGTCAAGTGTTCCAAGTTCTGGGTGTACATACACATGGTGTCTGTGTCAGGGTCAAGTGTTCTGGGTGTACATACACATGGTGTGTGTGTGACAGGGTCAAGTGTTCCATGTTCTGGGTGTACATACACATAGTTTGTGTGTGACAGGGTCAAGTGTTCTGGGTGTACATACACAGGGTTCGCGCTAGGATTTTTTAAAACCGGTACTGCGAGTTGCCATTTCAGAGACATCTTGACCAACTCCCCCAAAATCGGTCCCCAGAAATAAAATCTGGTACGTACTGTGAACAAAACGAAACTATTCAGTGAGGGGGTGGGGGAGTGGGGGATTGTTGGGCAGCAAAACAAAATCTAAATTGAACGCGAATCTCTCAGACTTTGACTGCCGTGCTGCTGCTTGCTGCCACTCGCTTCTTGGGCATGAAGCCACGAAGGAAATAGGACTTTTTTTCTAGCGCCTGTGCCACTGTCCGTGTCAGTCTGTTGTTTTGCATGGCATCATTCGTGTGACTTATATTCTTCTTTCTTGTTTCTATGCTTAGCGCTCATCTAGATCTTTGTTCAATTTAGATGTGGTTTTCGACTCTTCTCTCTGAAAGCAACGCGCAAATTCATAGTCATAGACCCTCGCTTTTCGTAAGAGTAGGCCATCGTGTGCCCGTGGGAACGGATTACATTTACAAAACTGCATACACACGGGGACTGGATGTGAAAAAGCACAGGAGTGCTTATTCCATTATCCTCGATATAAAAGATTAAAAGAATACAGAATAAATAAATCTAGGCCCCATTTACTCAGTGTGAATGGAAGCCGCTGTCATGCCGAGAAGAGCGCGAAGCTCTATTCTTTCACAGTAAAGCTTGCTGTTCTGCGTGCTAGGCTAATAATGAGGCTGGCGCTAAAGATGTTCGTCGGAAGGGGTGGGAAGGGGTAGGTGCGGTAAGCACAGTACAGGCCCATGACAGACTGTCAGAAAACTTCACTTCAGACTTTTTTTTTTGAGACGGAAATCTAATCGGTCACAGGCAAACAGAACCGGTACGCGGGTACCGGCTGCTTCGAAAATTTTCGGTATTCCCTGTTTACAATCGGTAAAATACTGACAATTACCGGTTATCGCGAACCCTGCATACACATTGTTTGTGTGAGAGGGTCAAGTGTTCCAAGTTCTGGGTGTACATACACATGGTGTGTGTGTGTGACAGGGTCAAGTGTTCAAGTGCTGGGTGTACATACACATGTTGTGTGTGACAGGGTCAAGTGTTCCAAGTTCTGGGTGTACATACACATGGTTTGTGTGTGACAGGGTCAAGTGTTCCAAGTTCTGGGTGTACATACACATGGTTTGTGTGTGACAGGGTCAAGTGTTCCAAGTTCTGGGTGTACATACACGTGGTGTGTGTGACAGGGTCAAGTGTTCTGAGTGTACATACACATGGTTTGTGTGACAGGGTCAAGTGTTCCAAGTGCTGGGTGTACATACACATGGTGTGTGTGTGTGTGTGACAGGGTCAAGTGTTCCAAGTTCTGGGTGTACATACACATGGTGTGTGTGTGACAGGGTCAAGTGTTCTGGGTGTACATACACATGGTTTGTGTGACAGGGTCAAGTGTTCCAAGTTGTGGGTGTACATACACATGGTTTGTGTGTGACAGGGTCAAGTGTTCCAGGTGCTGGGTGTACATACACATGGTTTGTGTGACAGGGTCAAGTGTTCCAAGTGCTGGGTGTACATACACATGGTTTGTGTGACAGGGTCAAGTGTTCCAAGTTCTGGTTATGCATACACATGGTTTGTGTGTGACAGGGTCAAGTGTTCCAGGTGCTGGGTGTACATACACATGGTTTATGTGACAGGGTCAAGTGTTCTGGGTGTACATACACATGGTGTGTGTGACAGGGTCAAGTGTTCCAGGTGCTGGGTTGTACATACACATGGTGTGTGTGTGACAGGGTCAAGTGTTCTGGGTGTACATACACATGGTGTGTGTGACAGGGTCAAGTGTTCCAGGTGCTGGGTGTACATACACATGGTGTGTGTGTGACAGGGTCAAGTGTTCCAGGTGCTGGGTGTACATACACATGGTGTGTGTGACAGGGTCAAGTGTTCTGGGTGTACATACACATGGTGTGTGTGACAGGGTCAAGTGTTCTGGGTGTACATACACATGGTTGTGTGTGACAGGGTCAAGTGTTCTGGGTGTACATACACATGGTTTGTGTGACAGGGTCAAGTGTTCTGGGTGTACATACACATGGTGTGTGTGACAGGGTCAAGTGTTCCAAGTTCTGGGCACCCATCCTTTGACCAAACTGAAGGACAGCATCTCCTGCATGAAGGATGATGCTGTTGCTGGGGAGTTTTCCAATCATCCCAACGTGTCTACTGAAACATTGACACCTGCTAAGGTAACGTTCTAAGCTTTGTGTGTGTGTGTGTTGTGTTGTGTGTGTGTTTTGTTGTGTTGTGTGTGTTGTGTGTGTGTGTGTGTGTGTTGTGTTGTGTTGTGTATGTGTGTGTGTGTGTGTGTGTGTGTGTGTGTGTGTGTGTGTTGTGTGTGTGTGTGTGTGTGTGGTTGTGTGTGTGTGTTGTAGTGGTGGTGGTGGTGGTGATGGTGTGTGTGGTTGTGTGTGTGTGTGTTTGTGTGTGTGTGTTGTGTTGTGTTGTGTTGTGTTGTGTGTGTGTGTGTGTGTGTGTGTGTGTGTGTGTGTGTGTGTGTGTGTGTGTGTGTGTGTGTGTGTGTGTGTACACATCCATGCAAGATGTAAATGGGCATTTTTGTTGTACTGAATTTTTAAAGTCCAAAGCATAGATGCACTTTCAATGATCACACACATGCATATGTAGGCATGTGCACACACACACACACACACACACACACACACACACACACACACACACACACACACACACACACACACTGTCTGTCTGTGTCTGTCTGTCTCTCTCAGTGCATACACATTTAAATATAATATCCATACATGTATTACAAGCTATAAGAATGCATATGATCTCCCATTTTATCATTATGTTGGCTTTTATTTTGATCTTAATGATTAAGATACATAATCACCATCCAAGAATTTTTCATGGTCAATTCTTCATTATTGTCTTTTTCAAAGTTTGTCTGAATTTCTAGTTTTATTCATTTGTTTCTTGTGTTTTTTTTTTCCTTCTGGTAAGTCTTTTTGAGAGGGTAGTGTAAAATGTTGTTGGGATGTGTATATAGTATGTTATGGCTTTTTTCGCAGATGATCTACAAATCTGGAATGTTCTTCATCGAGAATGTCTTCTACAATGATATGAGAGAGGGGGACAACAGAGATTACAGCGCGTAAGTGGCAAAGTTGATTCTTGTTGTAGTATAGTATTTTATTATGGTGTATTGTGTTGTTGTTTTTGTATTGTATTGTCTTTGGTGTTGGAGGTTCATGGGGAAGGTGGTTGGTGGAGGAAGATACTGAGAACTAGTTCTGTTTTTTTGTGTGTGTGTGGTTGTCCTTGCCTATGCTTTGTGTACCTCAGCTTGAGGCTGTGCCCACCCTGCCCCATCAAGAGGACAGGAAACCTGTATTATTTATTTATTTATTCTTTTATACTTTTATATTGAGGATAACAGAATAAGCAGTCATGTGCTTTTTTTCATCCGGTCCCCGTGTGTATGCAGTTTTTGTAAATATTGTCATCTCTTCCCACCGGCACACGATAGCATACTCTTACGAAAAGCGGAACAGGATTTAACGTGTGCGCAAGATATTCTGCGTGCGTTTGCACACAGGGCCTCGGTTTAAAGTCGATGAGACTTTTGGGGAGAGTGGAGTCGGTATATTAACTTGGCATGGAGGTGTGACTACAGACTTCAGGCCTGATTGAAACGAGGGGGACATCTTTGTTGAGTGTTCAGATTTCAGATTGTACAGGGGATAGCATTGTTACTGTGTTCCTTGTTTATAGCATTGTTACTGTGTTCCTTGTTTCATGCATTGTTACTGTGTTCCTTGTTTCATGCATTGTTTACTGTTCTTGTTCCTTGTTTCATAGCATTGTTACTGTGTTCCTTGTTTCAGGCCTGTGTTGTACAGGGATAGCATTGTTACTGTGTCTGTTCAGCAAATGTTGTTTCTGTTAGGCCTATGTTGTACAGGGATAGCATTGTTACTGTTCTTTTGAGCTATTGTGGGGATTTACTGTGTTCCTTGTTTGAGGCCTATGTTGTATAGGGATAGCATTGTTACTGTTTTCCTTGTTTGAGGCCTATGTTGTATAGGGGATAGCATTGTTAACTGTTTTCCTTGTTTGAGGCCTATGTTGTATAGGGGATAGCATTGTTAACTGTTTTCCTTGTTTCAGGCCTTGTGTACAGGGGATAGCATTGTTACTGTGTTCCTTGTTTGAGGCCTTGTGTATAGGGATGCATTGTTACTGTGTTGGAGGCTTGTGTATAATAGCATTGTTACTGTTTTCCTTGTTTCAGGCTTATGTTGTATAGAGGATAGCATTGTTACTGTGTTGCTTGTTTCAGGCCTGTGTTGTACAAGGGATAGCATTGTTATTGTGTTCCTGGTTTCAGGCCTATACTGTGTAGGAGATAGCATTGTTACTGTGTTGCTTGTTTCAGGCCTATGTTGTGTAGGGGATAGCATTGTTACTGTGTTGCTTGTTTCAGAGCATTGTTAACTGTGTTCCTTGTTTCAGGCTTATGTCGTATAGAGGATAGCATTGTTATTGTGTTCCTGGTTTCAGGCCTATACTGTGTAGGGGATAGCATTGTTACTGTGTTGCTTGTTTCAGGCCTATGTTGTACAAGGGATAGCATTGTTACTGTGTTCCTTGTTTCAAGCCTGTGTTGTACAGGGGGATAGCATTGTTACTATGTTCCTTGTTTCAGGCCTATGTTGTACAAGGGGATAGCATTGCTACTGTGTTCCTTGTTTCAGGCCTATAGTGTACAGGGGATAGCATTGTTACTGTGTTCCTTGTTTCAGGCCTATAGTGTACAGGGGGATAGCATTGTTACTATGTTCCTTGTTTCAGGCCTATACTGTATAGGGGATAGCATTGTTACTGTGTCCCTTGTTTCAGGCCTTTAGTGTACAGGGGATAGCATTGTTACTGTGTCCCTTGTTTCAGGCCTCTGCTGTGTAGGGGATAGCATTGTTACTGTGTCCCTTGTTTCAGGCCTCTGCTGTGTAGGGGATAGCATTGTTACTGTGTCCCTTGTTTCAGGCCTATACTGTATAGGGGATAGCATTGTTACTGTGTCCCTTGTTTCAGGCCTCTGCTGTGTAGGGGATAGCATTGTTACTGTGTCCCTTGTTTCAGGCCTCTGCTGTGTAGGGGATAGCATTGTTACTGTGTCCCTTGTTTCAGGCCTATACTGTATAGGGGATAGCATTGTTACTGTGTCCCTTGTTTCAGGCCTATAGTGAAGTGGGCCAAAGAGAAGGGGCATGAAAATGCCTCTCTGTTCCGCCAAGCCAAGATGGAGGAGACTCAGTTCCTGGACTTGAGCATTCAGCTGGGGGTGCCCTACCTTTACCAGCATCAAGGCCATTGCGAGCACATCATCGTCTTCACAGACATCAGGTGTGTGCAAAGAGGGATAGCCTAGTGGTCAGAGAGTTGCACTTGTGATCTGACGGTCAGGCATTGAGCCACCATGGAGGCACCTGCTTTAGGGGATTTTACCCTGAAACTTGGGCACATTTTCAGTATGACAAGGCATAACTAAAGTTTTTTTTTTTTTTTTAAAGACGCTGAGAGAGGCTGTGTGCTCATCCAAAGAAAACTACTTAGGTATTTAGATAAATCAGTTTTGTATTAAAGAGTTGTTTCTTGTTAACCATGAACAGATACATACTGTACTAGAACAAAAGTGTTTTGTAACACACCAAAATTCAGACTGCGTCCTGTGCTATGACAACTCTCCTTCTTTCATGCAGTGTGTAAACTAGAATATGGCTTTAAACTGTTTCACTAGACTCAGAATCTTCCTTTGGCATGAAATTTTTTTTTCCCGTCAGTGGATCAGGTTATTGATATTACATACCTTCTAAAACATGAAAATACATTCGAAAATTTTTTTCTGAAATGTTTTCCATCTTTCAATTTTTGAAACGAATTGATAAGGGCCAATAAAAAATCAGAAAAGTTTAATGTGGAGTTATCACTAGGGCAACGAATTGTACATGGCAGCACTGAGGAATCATCTCGTCACTGAGGCAGCCAAGGGGTTAAAAAGGCACCATTGCTGACTAGGTGATCTGTGGTGTCAGTTTTACTGGTGGTCTTGTTCCTTGAGAGTATATTCAGTTAGTTTTTAGTTATCTCAGTTTTACTGGTGGTCTTGTTCCTTGAGAGTATATTCAGTTAGTTGTTAGTTGTCTCTATCGCCATTGTCAATGGTAGAAGCTCCACATAATGCCACCAGGGTTCGCTACCTGTCTCTGTATCTTGTATACAAATTGTTCTAAATCCCACATAAATAGACTATCGTAAACCGTCTTAATTTGCAATCTGTGTTTGTCATTTCATATAGCACCACAAGTGTAAAGAGACCTTTGAATAAAAGATTCTTTCCGTATTTCTTTCATTTCTGGAGGTGTGTTTTTATAACATTTTGATTTTGTATTTTAAGTTTTATGTGAAGAGACTTTGATTAAAGATTGATTCCATCCTTCATGTGTTGATGGTGGTCTCACAGCTGTCAGTCTCCCCTACTTCCAGCTCCTAATCATTCCATCCCATCTCAGCCCAGCTGGTGCTAATTATAGAAAGAACTGACCTCACATGGACTAGGTAAAAGGAAGGGGCATGCTAAGTTTAGCACTGTGGACTGAGTGATGTTGGATGTGTGCACTGCTGTGGTGTGTGCAGGCTGCTGCACTGCGATGACCCGCAGGACGTGACCATGTACCCCTACCTTGTGAGCGAGACGGTCACCAAGCGCACCATCTGTCGCTCCTGCACCATGGACTCTGCCAGGTAATGTCTCACCTGTCCTCCTCCTCCCCCTCTTGTACCTTTGGGGCAGTTCTGAAGAGGGATAGAGTCGGGTGTTATTTTCAGCGATTATACGCAGTGAGACATACTTTGAGGCTTAATGAATAAAAACGTGCAGTTTTTAGGTCTTTGTTACCTGGGAATATGTTTTGTGTTTTTTTCCCTCTGATGGTATTGGCATTTTATATAATAATAATAATATGATAATAATACATGGAACTTATATAGCGCTATATCTTGTAAAAACAAATCAAAGCGCTTAAATATGTATTGTAGTGCTTTTTCCCTGGAGTTAACATCTGTACCAATTCTCCCCTGAAAGTTCTTCTGATGAGATTATAAACCAATGCCCTGTGTGTGAACACACAGAGAACATCTTGTGCACATGTCAAAACCTGCTTGGCCTTTTGGAAGACTAGATCATTGCATTACCGATGGGAATCAAGGACATTTTTAAAAATGCATACACACGGTGTCATGTTTAGACATCAGTCCTGAAGTTGAACATTTTTTTTCTTTCTTTGTTTTATTTTGAGGATAATGGATTAAGAATTGAATGTGCTTTTTTTACATCCCGTCCCCATGTGAATGCAGTTTTGTAAATTTGTTACCTCGATGGTTGGCAAGAATGGCTGCATACACAAAAATCTCACTGTTGACAAACCTCAGGGCTCTACCCAAGAAGGGGGGAGATGCACAGTAACAGATGAAAACCATGACTCTTACAGCTGTTGATTGCTTGGTATGTTGACAGATGATGTCACTGTCGACTTTGACATTTGACTGATGTCATTTAACAGCGTTAAGGGGTGTTGCACATGTTGACAGGTGATGTCACTGTCAATGTTTGACATGTTGACAGATGTCATTTAACAGATGTGTTTAGGGGTTTTGCACATGTTGACAGGTGATGTCCACTGTCAATTTTGACATGTTGACAGATGTCAGTCACTGTGATGTAGGTTTTGTATGAAAATGTCTAGATATGGCATACGACTTTGACAAACATGTATCAATAAGAAGTATGCAAGCTGGCTACATGTTGACAGATGTTGTTTGCGTTAATGTTGGTTAATGGTTAAAGGTTAATGTTGACTGATCGTAAAACTATGTAGTATAAAGCTTTCTTCTACCATGTACTGAAGTGTTAGAGCATAATTTTGTTTTTATTTTTGCTTTAAAAGGGCCCCTTTATTTGATTTTTTATTGCAGATTGATAACGTGGTAACAGTCAAAACTTGACTGACGATGCAGTGCAACTCATTGAGTGATAGAGGGTCACATTTATATAAATTCGGTTTGTAGTATATATACAGTGTCTGTTAAAGTAGTGTATCTAAATGGACAGTGATGTACACCATGTTGGCAGTAAAATAAGGCAGCACTGACAGTTGTGTGTCAACAGGTGCATCATTATATTGACAGAAGTGCATGTCCTACCAACGTACAGCAGTGACAGCCTGCTGTCAACAGTAGTGTATGCCAAGTTGACACCGACAATGTCAAGACATTTACGTATATAGTGGCATGATGACTGACGTTGTTGTCTTCAATATTATGTCTGTTCACTTCTAGTGGTATTAGACAATGGAGAAGATTGAAAAAAAAAAATTCATAAAAATGTCACCCCTCCCCCCCAAAAAAAAAGAGAATTACACCCCACTAAGAAACTTGGTTATGCAATAGAAATAACAGAAATATAAAAATTTATTAATGTTCATGTAATTATAACAAATGTCTTATGGGACTATGATAGAGACCCTTTACATTTCAAACACCAATTTTAAATTACTGAATTTGTTGGTGAGGGAGTTTTCATAAAAATGGGGCATGAAAGGTTTTACACTGTTGCAGTCAAAAAGTGTATTAGCGATATTCTCACGACACAGACATTTACCGTTTTTGCTGAACTTGGTTGTCAATGCGTTTTAGTTTCATTTATAAAACAGTGTATTAATTAATTCTTCTCGACATGTGTGTGTGGGCAGGTGGGTGGTGTACGACAGCCCGCTGACCCCAGACAGCCCCTGTTTTCTGTGTCAGAGCTGTTTTACATTGCTGCATTACGACAACGATGGCAACAAAGTCTGCACCTTCCGCGCCTACATGTACCCTCAGAAACGCTCACTGACGTGACTCTTGCAGTGCGGTTTTGTGTTCTGTTTTTATTTTATTCTATCGAGAGTAATGGGATAAGCATTCGTGCTGTTTTACATCCAGTCCCAGTGTGTATGCAGTTTTGTAAATGTGACCACCTGCACACGATGGCCTTCTCTTAGGAAAGTGGAACAGGATTTAAAGCGTGCGCAAGATGTTCTATGTGTGTTCGCAAAACGGGGCCTCAGTTTATAGTCTCACCCAAAGGACTTTTGGGGTAGATTGGAGTCAGCACTGATGTTTAATTCCAGGAGAAAAATCCCCTTGAACGGAAATTGATCCTGGGTCGTCAAATTGCAAGCACAATGTTCTGACCACTAGGCTATCCCAGGTGTGTGTTGTGTGTGTGTGTGTGTTTCTCAGTGTGTGTGCTGACAGCATGCCAGGCATTGCCGACATAGCTATATGGACATGTGAAGCATTCTTCAGCTGGATCTTGTGTGTTATTTGTGTCAGTAGAATCTTTGAGAACACAAACTCCATTGATGTGGCTTAATTAATTGAAGAATATCTGTGTCCCCTGGCCAGCCTTCACTACCCATTTTCTTTCTTGAATTTGAAATAAATATGTCTTTAGATATTGTGGGTCAGTGGTGTAGAGGTAACGCACCTCTCTTGAGACCAAGGAATTTTGGGTTTGATCTCTGAACACAATTCCCCCCTTCCCCTTACACTAAACCTTTGGTGGCCTGGGTGCTGGTCTTTTGGTTGGGATGAGAGAGTGTTCCATGTGTAGCACATTTAGCATTCACTAAAGAACACACAGCAACAAAAGAGAGTTGTCCCTGGCAAAACTTGCATACAGAAAGGACTAAAAAAAAAATTTAAAAAAGGGTGGAACTGGTCACATGGGCATGCAACTCTCTTTGGGGAAAGCAAGAATAGAATATTTCACTTGGAAAAATCTGCCATGACTTTTGTGATTTACACAACTATCTCTAGAAAAAGTGTTCAGGGTTTTTCTGTTTTTTTTAGTATCAGAGATATAAGAATGTGCCTTTTCATATAGTATACTGTTCTACTGAAACTGGTTGTGTATGTGTGTGCGTGTGTGTGTGTGTGTGCGTGTGGTCCACAGTGCTTTGATTTGTTTTCTTTGTAAATATTAAACATGGAATAAACAAGTATGCGTACAATTTTGTATGTTTGTGCATGTTATTGTGACCCTCCACCACATGTCGCATTGCATTGGAAGTTAATTTGTAAAAGTTAGCATTTAATTATTAATATGCAATTAAAAAATGCTTTTCAGTGATAATACATATTGAAAATTGGACAATTCTATGAAAAGTTAATGCAAATTGAAATGCTAGCCACTAGAAAGGGATATAATAAGAAATTGATGAATTTTACTTTGCATTAGATGGTCAGGATGAGGAGTTTGTTGTTTTTATACACACTGTTAAAAGCTAAAGGAAACAAAACAATGCCAGAATACTTCAGTACAGGGTATTAAAAAGCCTATAAAAGCAAAAGGAAACAAAATAATACCAGAATACTTCAGTTCAGGGTATTAAAAAGCCTATAAATCAATCAGAATCTCTCCTCTGAAGTCAGAGTATGGCTGCCTATATGGCGAGGTACTTGAAAATAGTCATACACGCAAATTTCTCATTCAGTGTATGCAATTTCAATCTCACAGGGATTCCCAGGTGGGATTAGTGAGTCAGAGAACACATTCTGGGTGACCCCTCAGGTGTTAAGCTGGGGAACAACAACAACAACCAGAATCTCAAAGTTGACATGACCCCCACTTGCCTACACGACTTCTAGTGCATCAGGTGGGTGGACTCATTTCGGATTAGAGGGTCACATACATGGCCAATGCTTGTAACAGGTGGTACATAATTAATCAGGCTTGTGGGTGCAGATGATGAATATGCACAGAGAATGTGTGGAGGCAGACAAGTAGGCCTACATCAGGCTTAAGCCGACACAGGAAGCGTGTTATGAATGTATGTATGGATTGTGGAGGATACGCATGTTGTGAATAATCACTCAGGGATGGAGCCACTACCAAGATGCCGTTCAAGGGAATTTTTTTCCCCAGTAGTGAACATCAGTACTGACTCCACTCCCCCATAAGTCCTTCAGAAAAGACTATAAGCAGAGGCCCCGTTTCCAAATGAACGCAAAACCTCTTGTGCAAACATTAAAACCCACTCTACCTTTTGGACAAGAATTAAGGCCGTTGGTGCGGGTAAGATTGGATGACAAAAATGCATGCACTCTGGTGTCATGTTTAGACATCATCCTTCAAGTTTAGAAAGCATAAAAAATGGTTGCATATGTAAAATTCTCACCATTGGTACACCTCGGAATGCTCTGCCAAGGAACAACGATCAGTAACAACAGTTAGGCTTATGAACAGTGAACAGGTAGTGAATATGTTGTCGGGCTTGTAATGTATGTGTGAAATCTGAAAATATATTGTGTTATTTTGTGTGAATGGATTTTGCATGTGTGTAAAGTGTTACCCTTCCTGCAATAAGGCCTAGCAATGATTCTAGTCATGTTACAGGTGTGTGTGTGTGTGTGTGTGTGTGTCCGTCCTACAAGTTGGATGGCTTGGAAAAATTGTGTATTCTGGCTGATTGATACTATGTATTCATTCTGTTGTTCAAAATACATCATAAGTAATTTCATTCCTTTTAATTCGAAGTTGAAAAAAAAAAGTGTGTGCTATATACTTTCATTTGATCAGAGTTTAGTTGTTAACACAGGCTACTTTCCTCAGTGATGGTGTGGATGTAACACAGAACAAGGAAATAAAAGGCAAATGACAACAGATGATTCATCAGTCTGAAGTATCCTTATGTGTTGCTGTCGTCTTTGCTTCCAAGATCCTCCATGAGGGATCTGTATATATATTTACAGGGAGAAAGACCACATAATAAACAGTGGTTTTGTCCATTTATTCACATATGGTGAGAAAAATCACAGAAAACACACCTGGTATTTTCCCATTTTTCACTAAGTGCATCTTTTATTCTCAAACACCCAAAAGGACTGGAGTGAGGCTCTGGCTAAGGGAGTCTACAGATGTAGTACAATTGCCATCAGCAACTGATATTAATTAATTAATCAACATCACCATTTCTAGTCTTAGTGACAACGAAGGCCACATCAGAGTGGCCATCTCATTCTGTTAAGTTCCTTACAACCTGGAAAAGAACCTCCAAACCCACACTACATGATGCAGCATCTTATCTAAGTTATTCCTCAAGGCAACTAAACCCAGGCTGTGCTGAAGATGTCAGCCATATCATTTACTTCATAATCCCAGATTACAAAAAATGTGTGAAAAAGACAGACATATGAACAGGAGTGATCACGGAACAACACTGTGGTCATCTACTATTTATTGCATGGGTATCCAAGTTGCATGTTCAACGATGGTAGTTTAAACATTTTCTTTCTCTGATCCTACAGGAAACAAATCACTGGGTTGATAATAACATCAATACCACAATAACTTCTCTTTCTGATTGAATGAGTCCAACTGTCAGACCTGACATTTAGTTTTTGCTGTTAGCAGTGGTACCTAGTACAGGAATACAATGCATTCCTTTTAATGTGGAACATTGGATGTCCCATCAAAATATTCAATTTGACAAAATTTTCTAAACGTTTGTTCCAGTGCCTAAAAGGACCCCATGATACAGTCAACAGCTAGTGAAAATGACCACGACACTGCTTAAAAAACAAAGAGTACATTTTCTTATTAATTGCATTCAAATCAAGATTTACACCAACACACCTGAAAAAGGCCATGAAACGAGACTCGGCCAACATGCTCAATCCAAATCCCAAACACACATGGATAGGCAAAAACATTCAAAACATCTAAGGCAATCCATGCTCATAGGAGAGAAAAAAAAAAAGAAGAAAAGTCCACCACCCATACAAGGGCATTATGGCAACAAAGATGGGTGAAACCATTCATACCCTAATCACTCAAACAACACAGGACGATTCTTTCGCACCACTAATACAGGTGTTAAAACAGCCAACAGAACAAAAAGGTGTAAAATGATCCCTGTCCAACTCGCTTCACATCTTCAGGGAGAAAAAGACTTTGCCAAAACAACAGCTTCACTCTTCTCTGTCTCTCACTTTCCCAACATGTTCCCACTGGACAAAACACCAGATCGCTGTAAGTATCAGAATTTTTTTTTTTACAGTCCCAATTTTTTTTTTTTTAACCACCTTACACCTTTTTATTCGTGGGATGATTCTGTAGTCTGACAGTTCTTCTTCAAAATAATAAAACCTGCCAAAACATCACAATGCACACTTGCAATGGAATATATGGGGGAAAATTTCATCATAGCCTAGATACAGAAGCGTAATATCAAAAACAATTTCAACTGCTTAAAAATATGTACAAAGTTGTGTTTTCTCTCTGGTTACTAGTACATCACAATGGAACAGAAATCTTAACCACCACAGACATGATGGGGAAAACTGGGGTACAGATGGTGAGAAGTCAGAAAAAGGGATGGCTATATCATCACACACGTCTCTTTATATTTGGGTTTGGTTTTTTCAATAGTAAAAAAAAAAAAGCTCATTACAGCAAAGTGATAGTGAATTAGACACTTAACTGATGTGTACAACTGGCTTACTTTTAAAAGATACAAATGCCTTATTGCATGTTAATGCAAAAAAATAATATCAGAATATTTACACCAAAAGGGCTCTTGCTATGGAAATCTAAAACCAGCAAAAAAACCCCACGAAAACAAAGTCCCCTGATTGAGCAGGGCCTTAAACCCCCCTACCATCAAATGATTAGGATATTTCAAATACCAATTTGGTGGCTCCTCCTGAAATGTCAGAATACATTCAATACAATTATTGCCATTAATAATGCCGAGGAAACAGGCTTTTCCCAACTCCACTTTTCAAGTTTGTTAAAAATACTTTCAGCCCCAAGAACTGCAAGGCGCCAACCTTTCACTAACAGCAGCACAAAATATACCACCCCCAAACAGCAACACCCCCTAAGAAAAAAACAAACCCATAACATTTAATCTTCCAGCAAATGGTGGCACAGAATATTGAAAATAATATAAACCTTAAATGCCCTTTTAAAGGAAAACATCTGCTAACTGAACTTGATAACACAATGCATATAAACACCTTTGCGACAGGGGAGGGAGAGCTGGAATAGTGTGAAATGTGATTGATTTCTATCTATGATGCATGCTCAATGTACAATGCATAGCAGACACATTGACTAACAGGACTAGGGAAAAGATTCATTACAACACATAATTTTAAATCAAAAAGAATTTTTTTTTTTACATATATGCAAAAGGGGATAGATTCTATCCAGTATTGCTAGCAACGAGGTGGGTACAGGTTAGGGTGGTGTGCCCTCATCTGCCCAAAGAGAGCTGCATATAATTTTTTTTCTTGGCAGAAGTCTGGAGTTCTTCACTGAGGACAGTCTCATTTACTGTCTAGGATGTTCACCGACTCGTGGGAAGTCTGCTGCTACCTCCTTGGAACAAGGTTTTCTATACTAGGGAGATGTGAGCACAAGTACACCACATTTATCACTGGATGATGCCCACCTCTGGAATCCAGCAGCTGTTTTACTAACAATTACGTTTCCCTTTGCACATCACATCAAAACACATCACCACTGACCATCGGGAGATTAGGAAACATTGGAAATAAAATGTGAGTGTATGCGAGTGCATGCAAGCAGATCATCCGTGTGAGAGACTGAAATGAAACACTGGGAAATAAAAGGCTTTTTGGATGGGGGCATACTCCATCCCTCCAGAAAAGCAAGAAAGAGGAAAGTGTAGACATTGTTGCAATCACTCTTCACTAGTGAACGAATGGTGACAAGCAGATCTGCTTACATTGAATGTCCAAAGAAATGTCAGCAATACACTGCACTCAGGGCGACAGCAATGGCACAGTCTAAGCATCTATATTACTCAGGAGAAAGGGAGGAAAGGTACAACCTAAGGACAACTTGAAAGTAGATTTTAGGCAACGCTGCTTAAAGAAGTGGAGAGGAAAAAAACGTACAGGTTAAAATCATATCACATGACTAAGGTCCAAGTAAATATAAACCAAGTACAAAGACAGGGAAAGACTAGACAGAGGAAGAGAGAGAGAGAGAGCGAGGAAGACAGAGAGAGAGAGGGAGGGGGGAGAGAGAAAGAGAGGACAGACAAGAGACAGAGATGTAGAGAGAGGAGAAGGAAGGACACGGTCGACTCAAGCCCGAGGGTTGTTGGTGTTGCCCCTGTGGCGCACATTGTCCGATTTTTTTTCTGGAGTAGTTCTGAAACAGACCACCACACACCATTATGAGACACACTCCACTGATAGGTACAGCATGGAAGAATCTGTTTTCATGAGCAATGCAGTGATCAAAGTGCATTCACTGCTTGGCTGTGAGTTATGAAAAATAATGAAGTGATTAAGGTATACGTATTCAATGCTTGGCTGTGAGTTATGAAGAAATGAAAGCACATTCAAGACTTACCTGTGAGTAATGAAGAATAATGAAGTGAAAGGTAGACTCAATGCTTGGCTGTGAGTAATGAACTGATGAATTTTTTTTTTTTTTTTTTTTTTTTACAAGTTGTGATGTCCATCTCACATGTTCAAGAAAAATGGCGGCCAACTTTGTACCAGAATTTCTTTGTGTTTTGCAAGCTTTTAGATAATGACAGGAGTTTAAGAGGCTCAATTCAATTAAAAAAAAATTTATCTTGAGACAGAGAAATTCAAACAGGGTACAAGCCATACATAAAAACAATAAACATGTGAACACAGTATCAGGAATATATGTACCACAACACAGTAACCGAACATGAGCATGAAGGCTCAATTTGGTTGAACTAAACATAGACAGAGACGATGAGGTAAGGATTGTGAAATATTTTTTGGAAAAACTTGGTAGAAATTGATCGTGGTTTGATCGAACTGAGCTGTGCTAGTTTTCCTGGACGCACTTCTTCACTAGCGGACAACTGCGACACCACTGTCTGTTTTACATCGTTGATTATGAAACAAGACTTCAAAATAATTGTTGTCAAGACAAACTGATATGCTGCTGACTACTTGGCACCACATGAAATCAAGAAAACGGGACCCCAACTTTGCACAAAATGAGTGTTCACCACCATGATGATCGCGATGGGGCTGATTGTTTTCCTGGACTTTTCAGAATATTTGATGACAGATGAAAAGACACAAACTCATTTTTTCAAAACTAATGTCAAGATAGGATTTACCTAATCATGACATTTTTTAACCTCAACAACAGCTCTCACTGTGTTGAAAGCAACCAAGGGCCCTGATGAAAGGACAGTGAAGGTAGTATGCACAGGACTTTTTCTTCTTCTTTTTTAAACATTATAAACAGTACATACTGCAATAAAATTACACTCCTAAATCAGCTTGTTACCTAAGCTTTCCACTGGTTTATAACTTGACATACTTAGTTCAGTTTTACATGTATATTAAGGGTTGTTTGACCCCACCCTGCTTCTAAATAACACTGTCCAATGTTTATTCAGCCAGCAGCACTGAGTCATGTCTCTGCTGTAAGATTCAGTGCCACTGGGGTTAATAATTCCTTGGAGGGGGGGAAAAAATCCCCTTAAGGGGATGTGCGGCAGCAAAATATGTTGAAATGAGGTCAATCTGGCTATTTTGAGATTTTCACATTTTTACACTCTATAATGTATCTACTTTAATGTCCCATGGTTTTTTTTCGATAAAATGATGCATTTTTGTAATAAAAATTATTTTAGTACACCAACCCGACTGAGTTTGTGTTCGTTTGTTCGGAAAAAAGCGTAAAAATGCCGACTTTTAGACCCTAGCAACAGCTACTTCTGCTACACGAAGTCCGACACACCGCATATCAATGGAAAGAGCAGGATGTCTGCTAAACCAATCAGGAGAGCTCTTTCTAGGATTTCCCATAGTATTCGCAGAATGACGTGATTTAGAACATTAGCATATGCCATATATGGAGAGCGATTCAAATCTTGGCCACACCATTAGCCGACTAAGGTCACGTGACGCGCCTTGGCTAATATGGCGGATTGTTTACAACTTTCTAGTTGACGATCGCGCACAAAAAAATGCCTGCGTCAAAGAAATATACGCTCAAATCATCGTCTTCAGGCAAGTCGAGGCGAAGAAAACAGCTTGCCTACGCTCGGCAGTGCAAATCAACGACTTCAAGTGGCGATTTGCCGAGAAACGATCCTGAATCGGACACTCAGGCAGTGGCGTCGACTTTGACTTCGACCGGTACAGTTTCGTCAGCTCCACCACCATCTACTTCGAGTGCTAGCGATAGTATTTTAGGGAATAGAGATAGTATTTTAGGGAATAGAACTCGTACACAGTTCAAAAGAGACTCGTATGAAGTAGTGAAAGCACAACTCCAGCGTGAATGTGCCAGTGCTGAGGAAAGTTCAACCAACACTACAAAGAGAGGGATAGTTGATTTCGATAGGATAGATCAGTTTGTAAAGAAGCTAAGTTGCCCTCAGTGTCAGCAGACTGCATTGTGCTTTAGCACTGATAAAAAGAAACCATGTGGGCTGGCAGTGCATGGATATGTGTATTGTTCTTCCTGTGAACAAGTTGTAGAGGGGACAGAAGGGTTTTTAGCTGAGAGGGGACAGGGGGGGGTGACAGATTACAACATCAACAGACAGGCAGTGTTTTCAGCATTAGTGTGTGGATTAGGGGCAAGAGCTTTCAACAATTTTTGTGAAAATATGGATCTTCAGGGCATGCACCACAAAACATTTCATTCAAAAGCAGATAAATTATATGAGAAGCTTGGGGACTATGAGACACATTTATTTTCAACAACAGCAGAGTATGTTAGACAAATTCATGCACGCCAATCTGGCATTACACTCAGCACTGATGAAGTACTAGACATTAGTGTCAGCTTTGATGGCACCTGGCTGACTAGGGGACACTCTTCCCATATTGGTGTGGGGTGTGTGGTGGATTTGCTGACAGGACTGTGCATAGATGCACATGTTATGTGCACATACTGCCAAAGCTGCGAGTCGTCATCTGGCAAGCAGCTTTACCGTGACGACCCAATGCAGTATGCTGCCTGGGTGGCTCAGCATGTTCCAAACTGCGAGAAGAACTTTACTGGTGAGTATTTATTATCAGAATCATGTTTGTGTTTGTTGTCTGTCTACTTTTCCCTTTTCTGTACATTCATTTATTCCAAACTTTACATGAAAAGTGTACTTGTGAAATGTCAGTTTCACACTGAATATATTAGATATATATAATATATATATATATATATATATATATATATATATATATATATATATGCAAAAGAACTTTGTGTCCATCATCACAATTACAACTGTTAGATGGTAATGTACAGTTGTAGACAAAAGTGTGTTGTAAAATAACATATAATTTGAACTTACTGTTATTTGCCAAGTAAAAATACAGTGATGAATGATTTAAAAAAAAAAACTTTGCACATATATATATTTTTCCAGCACATGTATACATACAAGTCACACACACACACACACACACACACACACACACACACACACACACACACACACACTTTTAGAATCATAGTTTCAACAAACTTATTCCTTCCTCATTTTTGTCACCTTTTTCTGAAACTATGAATTTTTAAAAAAGTTTTTGCTAGTATGCTTATAGTTATACTGCCCTAACAGTCTCTTGTTATGTTACCTTGTTTGCTGACCATATGATATATATTATATGGTTATTTTTCAGTACATATGAGCCAAATGGCCTGCAAAAACTTGAACCATTATTATTATTGTCAATATTATTATTATTTTTTAAATTATTATTATTAGCATCATTGAGCACACGCGTCTGTGCACACTCACACTCACACACACAGAGAGAATCACACAAATCCTTCCTAAACCACACATTTATTATACATTCTGTGTCAATTGTCAACAGGATCCTCTGGCATGATGGAGGTGGAGGCAGCCCGTGTGCTCTGGCGGCGGTCGGTGGAACGCTACAAGCTCCGCTACACAGTCCTGCTTTCGGATGGTGATGCGAAGACCTTCAATGAGCTGACATCCATCAAGCCCTATGGTGATGCAGTCCAGATTGAAAAGGAGGAGTGCATCAACCATGTCAGCAAGCGTCTGGGGTCAGCTTTGCGAAATCTTGTCACTGATTGTCGCAAAAAAGGTGTCACTCTTGGAGGTCGTGGACGAGGTCAGCTAACCCAAAATGCCATACGCAAGCTGACCATCTACTACAGCAGAGCCATCCGGAAGAGTGGATCTGCAGAGGAGATGAAGAAGGCAGTGATGGCTTCATTCTACCACTGCTGTTCTACTGACAGCGAGCCACGCCACGAGCTGTGCCCTACAGGTGCGGATTCCTGGTGTTTCTTTCAGGCGGCTATCGCTCAGCATCAAGTGCCCGGGCCCCACCAGAACCTGATCCACACCCCGCTCAACTACGACAAGCTCCACAGCCATCTGCTGCCTGTCTATGAGAGGCTGACAGAAATCCAGCTACTAAGGAGGTGTGTTGCAGGCAAGACCCAGAATTCCAATGAGTCCTTGCACAGTCTGATCTGGGCTCGCTGCGCGAAAGATAAATTCGCTTCACGCCGGCGTGTCCAGTTTGCAGTCCTGACAGCCATCAACGAATTTAATTTTGGTCCAGCTGCTGCCCAGGAGAGTGCCAGCTTCTTTGGCTTCCACAAAGGAGCACACATGAAGAGGTTGGGGGCATCCAGACAGCAGAAGAGGGTGAGGAACAGCGTCAAGTGCCAGAAGGACAAGGAAACCAAGCGACGTGACAAAGTCAGAGCTGCCAGACTGAAGAGACAGGAGGAGCTGATGGAGCTGGAAGGGGGGCCTGCTTATGCTGCAGGACAGTTCTGAGTGTGTGTGGTGTTGCTGAGTGCCTGGAGTATAGTTCTGAGGGGTTCAAACAAGGCTGTGAGTAAAATATGTTTGTCTGAACATGTCTGAAATCTTTAAAGCTGTTTTTCTCCGTTTTGTGTTTTCGTCCTGCATGCCACTTTAGGATAAAAATTTCTCAAAAACTGTCTGTCCATCTTTCATGAAACTTGGCACAAGTATACATTAGTGTCTTGCTTATTGGCTGACAGTTTGGATTTTTTGATATAGGAGATAGTTTTCATTTTACAAGGCTAATTGCATAATAATTGCATAAAATTCATGACCAAATGGGAAAAAAATTTGTAAAAAAAAAACTATGACCAATAATAGAAAAAGGCATCTGTCTGCCAATAATAACAATCATAATGTATATCTGTGCCAAAAATGATTAGTCTGTGATGTATACTTTTGCTGTAAAACCTTTCCTAAAAAATTCAAAATGGCGGCTGTTTACGCCGGTTTCCATGGAAACGGCAAGAAAATACCATAAACAGAGGGCATTTTTACATTTAGGGTACATAGTATAATCAATTACTATACATAAAACTGAAATAATTCAGCCCTTCTAAAATTTAGGATTTACTGCCTCACATCCCCTTAACCAGGCCTCTCAGCCTAGACTTGAACCAGCATCCTGCAGCAATGGTATGCTCCCTAGACAGACTAGACAGTATGCTCACTATTGTAGTATGTACTGTTTATAATAAGGTTTAAAAAAAAAAAAGAAAAAAAGTCATGTGCATAATACCTTCACTGTCCTTTCATCAGCGCAATTTGATGACCTAAGTTAGATTCGCGGTCGAGAGGATTTTTCCTCTGGACTTAACATCAGTGCTGACTCCACTCTCCCCAAAAGTCCTTCAGATGAGACTATAAACCGAGACCCCGTGTGCGAACGCAAGCAGAACATCTTGCGCACACGTTAAATCCTGTTCCGCTTTTCATAAGCGTAGGCCATTGTGTGCCGGTGGGAACAGACGACAAGATTTACAAAAAATTGCATGCACATGGGGACTGGATGTAAAAAAGCACATGAGTGCTTATTCCATTATCCTCGATATAAACGAATCAAATAAAAAATAAAAATTAAAAAGTGGACTTTGCCCAAACATTGAAACCCCACTGGACAGACTTGGAAGAGTGGGCCATTGTGTGCCGGTGGGAGCGGACGACAGTTTACAGAACTGCATGCACACGGGGACTGGATGTAAAAAAGCACAAGAGTACTTATTCCATTATCCTCGAAATAAAAGAATGAATAAATAAATAAATAAAATAAATACCCGTCCTGGTCCTCATCCTCGTCCAGCATGGCGTCCTTGTTGCGCTTCTTCTCGTAGACGAAGATGATGATGCACAGGATCACCACCTCACCCACAATGCACAGGAAGGGCCACAGAGCCGCCAGCTTGTCTGCAAATCATCAGGGTCATAGCTGTTCTTTTCACGTTTTTCTCATATAAAGGGGGAGAAAAAAACAACAACAACATGTGCAGACAGTGATTACCACAGAATGGCTGGGACAACATAGAAACCCAACATGGAATGGTTTTGTACAGCGTAACAGTCAGATTAGATTTCTTAACAGAAAAAAAATCAGACTGGTGTGGTTTTACTTTTGTTTGTATGGATTTGGTTTTTTGTTGTTTGGGTTTTTGGTTTTGTTTTTGGTTGTTGTTTTTTTGTTGTTGTTTTTTTTTTTTGGGGGGGGGGGGGGTCACACAGAAAATGTGTCTTCTGAGCAACCAACAAAACTAACATGTACTCGTTTTCTTTGGCAGTTTATCTCACAACTGAAGGAGGTTTCGAGTAAACACTAACCACATATGATTCTATGAGAGGGTAAGGACAAACTGCACAAAGAAGAAACTGTTAAAAAACCACTGCAGTCCAAAATCAGGTATGACCTGTGTCTGTCTGATATATCAAAATTTGCAGCTTATAAAAGAAAAAAAAAAAAAAGCGCCCATTCTTTCTCTAAACTGGTAGTAAAAAGATCAGCTCAAAAGCCTAAACTGATTTAACTGCCAGACTACACACTCGAGTGATCTGGAAATGGCGATAAACCAATCGAAACTGACAACTCTGCCTCACAGCTGTCAGTTTCCCCACTTTCAGCTCCTCTCAGGAGCTATTTATCCCGTCTCATCCCAGCCTAGATGTGGCCAGCTGGTGCTATTTACAGCAGGAGCTGACCACACATGGACTAGGTAAAAGGAAAGAGCATGCTCAATTTAGCCCTCTCTTGACTAGGCCTTACTGAGTGACATTGGATTTGTGCACTGTGGCCTACCTTTGACGCGGACCAGTATGGGCTGATAGGAAGTGAAGTTGGACCAGCGACTTTCTTCAGCCACGCACGTGTACTCCCCAGCATCATCAAAGTCCACAGACTTGATCTCCAAGCGTGCATCGTCTATGGGTTTTCCATCGTAGGAGTCGGCAGATGACAGCTGGATGCGAGATTCTTTATCTACCTGTATTGACATAAAAAGAATGTTGCTAAATTGAGGAGCATGTGTTGTGTGCTGGCTCTGAACAAATATACAAGGCTTACGTACTGCAATGCCGACTTCCTCAAGATAAGCTTGCCCACCGGTCAGAGGTTAGCAGACTGGAAGGCACAAGACTTTGTCATACTCCACAAGAATGGAAATGTAAAAGACTGCAGTAACTACAGAACAATAGCCCTTGTCTGTCATGCACGCAAGATCTTGCTGATCATAATCTGATATAGGATGTAATAAAAAGTAGAGTTTGACCTATTAGATTGTCAGGCTGGCTATCGAACAAACAAAAGCACAATGGACATGTTATTCGTGCACCAAAACACTGAAAAGTACAAATGAACTTTTAAAAATTTATTTATATATTTTTTAATTACTTTCATAGACTACAGCAAAGCCTTTGACTGTAACACAATGTATAAAATGGGATTTCAAAACACATTATCTCTCTAATCTCCTCACTGTATGAAGATCAAACCCCCCCCCGCACCCAGAAAACTCAAAACCAGAATTCAAAATAGCGAGTTTTCCTGACATCACAGAAAGCTGCAGCCTTGAGACTAATACCAAAATTGGGGGCATATCTGTAGTAGTATAATACCTATCTTTACGGGTTATCTTTCATCAAAGTAATGCAGGGTGTGTGTTGCCCTGCCCACCCCAATGATTTGGCTACACTAATAGAGAAGTGGTGTGGACGAAGAAACACTGACCGTGATGCGCTCCTCTCCTTTCTTCCAGTAGATGGAGGGTTTGGGATAGCCCAGCACCTGACACTCCACCACCAGCTTCTCTTCCTGCACCAAGTTCTTGGACTTGTCGAAGGGCAGCACCTTAGGACTAGCTGTAACACACGCCGCAGTTTTCTCGAAATAAGACACACGCTTACAGGGGACATGTTACAAGCAAAGAAAAGAAGTCCCACTGCTGTAACACACACAGTTTTCTCCAAATAAGACAACACACTTACAGGGGACATGTTACAAGCAAAGAAAAGAAGTCCCACTTCTGTAACACACAAAGCAGTTTTCTCCCAGTAAGACACACACTTACAGGGGACATGTTACAAGCAAAAAAAAGAAGTCCCACTGCTGTAACACACGCAGCAGTTTTCTCCCAATAAGACACACACTTACAGGGACATGTTACAAGCTAAGAAAAGAAGTCCCACTGCTGTAACACACAAAGCAGTTTTCTCGAAATAAGACACACACTTACTTACAGGGGACATGTTACAAGCAAAGAAAAGAAGTCCCACTGCTGTAACACATGCAGCAGTTTTCTCCCAATATGACACACACTTACAGGGGACATGTTACAAGCTAAGAAAAGAAGTCCCACTACTGTAACACACAAAGCAGTTTTCTCGAAATAAGACACACACTTACTTACAGGGGACATGTTACAAGCAAAGAAAAGAAGTCCCACTGCTGTAACACATGCAGCAGTTTTCTCCCAATATGACACACACTTACAGGGACATGTTACAAGCTAAGAAAAGAAGTCCCACTGCTGTAACACACAAGTTTTCTCGAAATAAGACACATACTTACAGGGGACATGCTAAAAAAAAAAAGAAAAGAAGTCCCACTGCAACAGTCAGTTCAAGACCTGATAGCTTAACATCAAGAACTTTACTTAAAACCATTCTGTCCAAGCCTAGGCACCCTTGGGGTTTTTTCCCTCTGTCATCCTTCAATGATTGCACTAATTTTACATGCCTCAAAAACACATTTCATGGTGCTTTATAAGTGTTATCAGCTAAATTTTGCTTGTGCATAGTATCTTTAAAACATTTTTTTTTTTTTTACTTAATTCATTTTGCTCTCTAATGTTACTCTCACCCATGACTTTTTTTTTTGCATTCCAGTTAAAAAAAAAAAAAAAGCAAAAGTGGTATTACTTCTGAATAACGATATTTTTCTACATTCACATGGTTGAACAAACAAGTTACCACAACAAATTTGCTTCCTGTATGAAAACAAGATACTGGCATTGGTAAAGCCTGTACATCAGACATTTTCTACTTTTACATGACTGATGTAACAGATGATTTTTTTCTTCTCTACAACAAGTTTAGTCTTGGAAAACTCATGCCAATGTTCTTTTTTGTTTTCTTCTTCTAGTTATGAATATAATCCTCACATCAAACTATTTACCACCTCCTACTTTTGTCACAATACCATCTCAAATTACAAAAACAACTATGTTTCCAAAGAATTCTGCAAGGTGCAGAATAACTTGTGGATTTCAACATCATCATCAACAACAAAAAACCCTCTACAAACTAAGAAACCTCATTATACCTACCGTAATAGGGGACATTCACTTCCAGCTTGACATTTTCCTTATTCAGTTCGGTTTCTGCAATGCATGTGTACATCCCAGCAAAGCGACGAGCTGCACAAAATAAAGCAATGATTTTACTTCATATCTCTGCCCGACCAGCCACAAAGCTGTAACTGGGGATTTCTCCTATGAAAAAAAGCAAAAACTGAAGAAAAATTACAGGCCATCCAAAAAGCAAAATCACAATATCAAAAGAAAACCTTTCATAAAAAGAACCCTACAAAATCGCCAAAGTCAACAATCTACAAAGAGAACATATCCATTCTCTAAAGCCAGAAAAAGAACATGAGAAAATATACATTGCCCTTTATGTTCCTTGAAACAAACCAGACTAGGTGCACCAGCCGCCATGGCGCAGTGGTTAGCGCCGTGGATTCCGGACTGGAAGGTCGCGGGTTCGAATCCCATAAGTCATAGGGATTTTTTCGGGCTCCGGCCGGCTCCTACCCAGAGTGAGTGTGCTGTGGGCTCAGTGGGGAGACTGGGACCACACAGTCGAGCTTCATCCACTTTACGGATGCAAATTTGAGAGTGTTGCTCAAATTACCTGACCAACACTGCAGGTGTCTGTATCTCTCGGGCCTGGTTGACGCCGGGATATATTATGACAGTAAGCGTAGAGAACAACCCTGTCAAGTAGTCTCAAAGCGGATGCACCTCCACAGCAGCATCATTACATCATCCTCATCATCATTGATCATCATGCAATAATAAAAATTGCCTCTGATTCGGTGGCCTCCGTTGCTCTGGTCTCATGGTGACCTCAGATTCGGTTTTCCCATACGCTTCTGTGCCTGTGGTGAATTTGTGTCAAAGCCTTTGGGGTTGGGGGTTCGTGGGGAGGCGGTCGTTGGAGGGACGTTGTGGTGGTCGCCACCTTGGGTGGGTGACTCACTCAGTCTGGCTCCGCGACTGAGCTAATACTGTCGTTAGTAGGGGGCTTAGTAGGTGGTGTCCTGCGTATGTTAGCTCAGAACAGGCACCACTGAACACCACCAAAGTGACCCAGCAGAAGTGCAGGGCCCCTCTGGCTGGTGGCCCCGCGGCGGCCTAATATTGATGAGCTCCCTGTGGACTCCCGACCCCGGGGGTGAGACACAACGAATCTGGGTATGGCTGTGGCGGGGAGACTGAAATGAGCGGCGTGGGAACAGCAGTACGGGAACGTCACAGAAGACGAGGCAAAAAAAAAAAAAAAAAAAAAAAAAAAAAAAAAAAAAAAAAAAAAAAACCAGACTAGGTGCCATAAAAGATGTCATCCTTTCAGCTTAAAAAAAAAGCCATCACTTAAGATTCATTCGAGCTTGATTTCTTCCTTTCATTTCAATTTGCAGGTATAGAAAGGCGATTTCACAATTATCTGCTATACAAAATGTTATAAGGCTTGAACACACATATATATACTCAATGCAAAAAGTAATTCTGAACACAGTAAATATTGCCTCAAAAGCTTGATGAAGCACTGTAGAGAGCGACCCTGTAAAGAGCAAAGATTTAACCCTTTCAATGCGGCAAGCCTGTTTTCCGGCTCAACTTTCTGTTACCCTTCAGTCCTGTAAGGAGGAAAACTGGCACAACCAAATTTTCCTTTAATTCCTGGGTTTCTGAGGCGCAGCATAGTGCAAAATGGGTACCTAGGCAAATTTTACATACACACACACGAAGCTCTATAAACATTCTCGTGGGAAAGGAGAAGCAGTGTTTGCCATATCAAAACTACTTTCCAGAGTCTGTTGATGCCAGTTAGTCACATGACCGATCACTAAAAACAAACCTTCCTCTGGTACCATTATTGCCAGGAAATCGGCTGACAGGACTGAAGGGGAGAGCGCGGGGGCAGAAATTCAGGACAGGGGAAGTAATTGTTAGCAGATATTCAGTGCTGTAAGGGTTAACCCAACTGCCGCATGACCGACCCAGTAAAAATTTCCCACCAACGCCCGCTAAACATGTGCTTACTATGGGTGCTGCCACTGTTGTTTACATAAACAAGACTCTCACAAGAATCGCAGTCTTTGCGTTAACAAGATGCTGCCATGTTGTCTGCACTTTACTGTGTCCAAATCGGAAAGGTTTTAAGCAACATTACTGTTGTTTACACTTTCGATAAAAGATATCGTGACTGCCATACTGATAGCAAAAATATTATGTGTCATAAATCAATGGGGGGGCATGCAGGTTGTAAACAACTGCATAAATACAAAAAGTGCGGGCCCAGTGTGTACGTTATCTATAGCAGCAGAACGCAGAAAATAATATTTCTTGCAGCAAAAGATAACACAAATATATTTAATCAGTTTTTCTTGTGCAATGGCTATTGAAAGTTGTAAAAATTTCTACCCTTGACACAAGTTTCACAATGAATGAAGTTGGTGACCTCAGGGGAATAAGGGTTAACAAACAGATACAGACAAAGTTACTATCATGAAAAAAACCACACACACAAAAAACAACAACAATAAAACCAGGAAAGATATAACTAACCTGGGTGGATGATTTCCAAAGTGCCATTCTCATGGGCAAACAAAAACTCTGCTTGCCCTCCACAGCAATGTCTTCAACAGGTGTGGTCTCCTTTTTTCCAGGTGTAGGTGAAGCTCATGGAAGGCTCATTCACATGGCACTTCAAAACAGTGTCCTTCTTGTACTCAAAAGTAGCACTCTGAGTCATCACTATGAACAGATAAGCACAATAACTTTATTCTGTAAGTCAAACTTTTATTAAAACACATTGCAAAGCTGCATCACTAAATCTACAGCTTCTACATGAGAATCAAACTAAAGCCAAGTCAGCTACCAATGACTGCTGGCTTCTGTTCATTCCTGATTGTCAGCTTCTTCTCCTCTTAGCTCACAGAATAGGTGTTTCATAGTAAAAATGGTGAAGTGATCTTAGCCAACAAGCTCTATGATTCTATTGTCAAGGTTAATGCATCACACTCTCTTACAAAAAGGCACATGTCTCCAGAAACAATCAGTGACCCCCAAAACAATCAGTTGTTTTTTTTAACAGTAACACTAAAGATTCAAATAGATGCTTCAACTTAGGTCTAGACCTAAGCCCTTCACTAAGATCAGTCCCATGTGTGATTGCACGGACAACATTAAATGTGTTCAGCTTATTAATTAAAGAGTACTGAGTAGTCAATAGGCCATTGAATAGGAACACATACCTCATTCACGTACTTCGCGTATTTGTGTCAGATCAGCCACAGAAATAAAAATGCACTCAATCAAAAGAGAAAAGACTGAACTTTATTTTGATATATAAAGGCTTTTAATCGTTGCAACAGAAGCAGAGTAATAAAGAAGTGAAAAGACGAAAAATTGCCATTTTTCAGCTGTGATGATGGGATTTGCCGGGGGCTGCCGCTACCTAGTGTATGTTTGTGTTGTGCGCGTCTAAAAGTGTGTGTGTGTATGCAAACGTGTGTGCGTGTCGTGCATACATGTATATATATATATAGCTGTATTCATGCATGCAATTTCATGTGTGCATGTATCTCTGAGTCAGTGTGTGTACACTTACTGTGTGAACGCATGCTTGTATTTTTATATGCCTCCTTGTGTGTATGTTTCATTGTATAATAGATTCTGAAAAAGAGATTGAAAGCGATTACTACAATTTAGATGACAGTTAAGTGACTCACCATCAAAGACATTCAGTTTAAAGGAAACCCGGTCATTAGTAGTCTGATCTGTGCAGGAGTAAGTGTCTTCATCGGACTTGGTGATGTTGATCAGCTTGAGGGTGGAGATGGTATAAGCTCCACTAGCACGAGCTTCCACAGAACCTGGAGATTTATCCGGTGAAGAGTCTGAAGACCACTTGATTGAGTTGCGACTTTTACAACTCACTGTCAGAGTGGACCCTTCCACCTCGCTGAACACAGATTTGAATGGGTCAAGCTGCACACTCTGTGAGCCTGAAACAATGACAGGTCTTGTCTTGGAATAACAATAAAAATATCCCCCCCCCCCCCTCTCCACACACAGACACACAAAAAAACAACACTCACAAAAAAAAAACTCCAGTCGTCTTTGGAACTGTAACCTTTAATTTTAAGAGAAAATCATGATAAGCAATCAACTGCTAGAGCCTGACCTTTGGAACTGGAACACTTAGGAGAATATGATTGATAACAGTTGATAAGCAATCAACTACTAGAGCCTGTGACAACTTGCCCATCTTGGAATCAATAGAGGGTAGACAAGGCAGTTTAAATAGAAACCATACGACATTACTGCATTAAAAAAAAACAAACCCCAAAGAACCCAAAAAATGGAGTGCTCTTTCCAAGCACTTTCTCAATATTATTAGTACTCTTACTTAGTAACTACTGTCTTAAGACAGAGATATGATCATGACATATCATTTGGAAAATATATCAATGACTCTTGACACATCCAGATCTACTATCAAAACTATGGGAAAAAAACAAAAATGGGAATATCCGGTTGTCCTGGTAGAAATAATGAATACTTATAATATCAATCAATAATAATACACTTCCCTATATATTGCTTACATTATATTATATACACTATACAGACTGTACTAACCAGTGGAGAACCGTGAATCTCCAGCATTCGTAAGCACCAATCTCTCTCTCTCTCTTGTCACATACATTGCCAACCATTATATCATGACCAAAAATGGTCTCTTCTTTTTACAGTTTGTCAGACGGCCAAACTGAAACAGTTATTCTTCTCCTCTAGCAACACACGCCTTTCACCTCAACCCTGAGAAAAAAATACATGTAAATAAAAACCATTCAAAACTATAAAAAAAAACAACCACACCCCAAAACCAACCGATTTATAGAATGAAACAAAATAAATCGCCTAAACAAAAAAACATTACCCCTTCACTTCAAAAGCCTCTTTTCTCTAAGGAACCATCACAATTTATCCTCTTTTACTTTTTAGTCTTTTACATCAGTCTCACCTGATCTCTAGTTATACATGATACATGTAAATCCTTGAGTCCTTCCCATATTCAAGATATTGTCACATGGGGCAGACTTATGACATTATGTCTATAATAGTATAGATCTATATCAATTGACTCATGACTGCTTTTCTCAATTTCTGAGAGTAAAACTAAAAGACCATGAGACCTAGAGCTGAAATTTTTGTTTGTGCAGGATACTGGATAGGGTTTTGTTATTGTTGTTGTTTCTTTTTCAAAGACTAGATCTAGATTCATTAGGACATGACCCTACTGACTTAGCCTGGTAACCATTAGTGATTCTTTCTGAAAGTGGACCTTAAGGTGGAATTCTTATTGCAGTTGGGTGAACATTATGTCATGACGTCTCCTTCTCCACCCTACCCCCTTGTTTTATTTTATTTTATTCTTTTATATCAATGATAATGGTATAAGCACTCATGTATTTTTTTCATCCACTGATCCAGTGCCCATGTGTATGTAGTTTTGTAAATACTGTCATCTGTTCCCACTGGCACATGAAGGCATATTCTTATGAAAAGTGGAACAGGATTTAATGTGCGTCTGTGTGCATGATGTTCTGTATGTGTTTGCAAATGGGGCCTCGGTTTAAGTCTCATCCAAAGGACTTTGGGGAGACTAGAGTCAGCACTGATGTTAACTCTTGGGGAAAAATCCCCTCAAACGGGAATCGAACTCAGGTCGTCAAATTGCGAGGCTATCCTGTCCCCCGTTTGTGTGTGCGTGTGAGTTGGTCTTCAATTTTATGTCTTTTCACAAATAGTAATCAATATCAGACAAACATGTGTGTGTGTGTGTGTGTGTGTGTGTGTGTGCGTGTGCGTGCACACATGCGTGCGTGCATGTGTGTGTGAGTGATTGGGGGGGGGGGGGGGGGGAAGCACATGTGTTTCGTTTAATTTAATAATTAATGTCTATTTTACTAAGTGAATGCGATACATTATTTGACAACAGACAAGTTAATAAATGTTGATGTTGGAGTACCTAGAGATTTTTTCCCTCTCTCCTTCCCTCCTTCCTTGCCCTCTCAATTGACACAGCCTCACCACAGGTTATGCTGTATTTTTCAGTTAGCATAGGATAGCTATCAATAACTAGTTGAGCTTCTACAGTTCCAGGGTCTCCAAAATCATTTCTGTTGTGTAAACAATACTGCTCAGATTTTACAACACCCTGGATACATTTTAAACCTCATTTGGTCAGATTTTGCATACCCTGTGGGTGGATTTTGTGTTGATCACCGAAGTTGGATTTTTACATTGATCACTTCCCCCAATGTCAGTTGAGTTATTGACCTTCTAGGCTCCCACTCCCACTGAGGGCTGCTAGGCTAATGACAATGTGTTAAAACCCAAAACTGGGCAACAGAGCTGGTAACCAGCCACAGTGTGCCTAAAAAATAAACAAGAGCTCCATCCACCAACTACAAATATTGTTTTTGCTGAAAACACAGCAGGAAAACATTATACAATAAAAGCAACAGTCGGGAATAGATCCATCTCCCCCAAGTAGCCTACTAAACTTCTATTGCGATGCTAGGCTATCTAGGGGGCCTAGTATTAGTAGTAATACTAATAGTATCAATAGCCTAGCGTAGTCATAGGCCTGCAACTTGGAAACATTTTACCAGGTACCGACTGACCTTGTCTAAATTTGCAGAACTGTAATCCTATCTGCTTCCTCTACACACTATGCTAAATTAGACACCTTCGTTGGGATGTAGTTTATATTTTTAACCACAACATCATCATGATCATGCTGACTCAGAATCATACGCACAAGGCTTTGATATGAACTAGGCTAATGAAGTATGAACTCTTTGTTAGCAGCACACCACACACCACTAATCTTTGCTAGCATATAACATGTCTCCAACCTTAATAATATTTACACAAAACTCTTATCACCAAAAGCAAGTCAATTATGCCTTAGAGGTCACGAGAAATGTATCTCAAAATAATGGGCCCAGTTTACTGACTTTCTGCCCGTTCACAGTTATGGGCTGTTCTGCTTTCATCTTCGGGCACACACCAAGAACAGTCAAAATAAACCCATAAAATTCAACGAAAGAAAAACAAAGAATACACCAATTGTACTTACGTGCAGAATAAACTGTGCATAGTATCAAAATACTAACTGGGAGCCACATGGTCGTTATGTTTCTCTTCGGACCCGTCTGTAATAAGGTTAGATCTTACTACATAAAATGGCTTCCGTCTATGCTTGTACGCATGCGCGATCGAGCGAGTGGAAGTGGGCCAAGCCTATAGTCTGTATCAAGATTTGTAAGACTGTTGACATGAATACCCTGGGCCTGAAAGTGGCAGGATGGTTAAGACGTTCGCCTGCCAATATGAAAACCGTGAGTATCTGGGTTCGTACCCAGCCTCGCCCTTTCTTCCCAGTTTGACGAAAAAATCGAACTGAATGTCAAAGTCATTCGGATGAGACTATAAACCGAGGCCCCGTGTGCGAACGCACGCAGAACATCTTGCGCACACGTTAAAACCCCGTTCCGCCTTTCGGAAGAGCAGGCCATCGTGCGCCGGTAGGCGCAGATGACAAAATTATATATATATATATATATATATATATATATATATATATATATATATATATATATATATATATATATATATATATGCCTATATATATAACTCAGCATGCACACAGGTGTCGTGTTTAGACACCATCCCTGAGGAAAAATCGGGGAGTTGGAGTCCCAGGGCGGTTCGGGCTGTATATGGCAACGTTTTGGTGGCTCCTGCGACGGTACTGGAACCATTCGTATCGGTCATTGCCTTTCCAATGGATCATTCCAGTGGCGTAGAGAAGGGGGGGGGGGGGGGGGGGGTGTCTGCTGCATGGGTAACAGCTCGTTCAAGATGGAAGGGAGAGGACACTGTTGTCATCTTTTATTTGACAGGTAATATGACCAACCATTCCCCTGTCACGCACAACATATTGAAAAAAAACCCCCAAAGTATCTTAGATGAACGGGGAGAGACGAAGAGCGAAGAGCGCAAGCCTACATAACAAATAAGAAGATAAAAATAAATAACGAACAGGCTTTGCCCACCACTTGTTTATTTTTACCCACCTCACCCACTTTATATTATGATGGTAGCCACTCTAATAGCAATGCTCCTATCGATGTAATGTGTTTAAGCCTGATAAACATTACCCTCCATCTTCAAGCAATTCCTGGAATAAACTCTGTAATGATATGAAAGAACATGACATAGACAAACAAAGAATAACAATTTCCTGCAGTAATGATGTAATAAGAGAGTGGGCATCCTTCAGTCTCGGAAGACTATGGAGTTGCGTCAAGAATCTGGAGACCAAAGCCAGGGTGAGTAAGTATGGAGGGCAAGCTGTTACCCATACAGCAGACCCCACCCACCTCTCTCTCTCTCTCTCTCTCTCTCTCTCTCTCTCTCTCTCTCTCTCTCTCTCTCTCTCTCTCTCTCTCTCTCTCTCTCTCTCTCTCTCTCTCCACGTCACTGGAATGGTCCATTGAAGAAGCAATCGCCGATACAAATGGTTCCAGTGCCAGTCACAGGAGCCACCAGAACGCTGCCATTATAGGCCTACAACCCGAACCGTAGTGAGGATTCCAACTCCCTAACTCTTCCCCAGGGATGGTGTCCAAACACGGCACCTGTGTGCATGCTGGGTTATTATTATCATGATGATGATGATGATGATGATGATGATGATGATGATGATGATGATGATGATGATGATGATGATGATGTTGTTGTTGTCATTCCTTCCCACCGGCACACAATGGCCTCTTCCAAAAGGCAGAAGGGGTTTTTAACGTGTGCCCAGGGCCTCAGTTTATAGTCTCATCCGAATGAGAGTAAAAAGAGAAATGACGGATTATGTATGTATTCGTGAAAAATGAAGTGAAAGACAGAGTCTGTAATGAAGGGTTGATTGTAAAAGACGAAACGAACGTACAAAAGAATGAGACTGAGGAAGAATAACGTTCAAAAGTCATCTCCATCTAGAAAGTCATGAAGTAGAGTCTATCTGGAAAGAAGTTTATGTGAAAGGTGCACCACCTATTGTAATGGTCTTCTGCTACAGGAATCCAACAGAAAGAAAAAGTTGGATAGACAAGTTTGACTCCAATCAATGAATCAATCAACGACTCTCTCTCTCTCTCTCTCTCTCTTCTCTCTCTCTCTCTCTCTCTCTCTCTCTCTCTCTCTCTCTCTCTCGGTGTGTATGTAGCGATAATCTAGTCCTTCGGATGAGACTTTAAACCGAGGCCCCGTGTGCGAACGCACGCAGAATATCTTGCGCACACGTTAAATCCTGTTCCGCTTTTCGAAAGAGTAGGCCATCGTGTGCCGATGGGAACAGATGACAATATTTACAAAACTGCATACACACGGGGACCGGATGAAAAAAAGCACATGATTGCTTATTCTGTTATCCTCGATATAGAAGAATAAGTAAAATAAAATAAAATAAAATAAATAAAATAAATATGTGAAGCTAAGTTCTGATGAAATACCCGTTGAGACTTTCTTACACTCTGCGTATTTGTAACAAAAGCGCAAAAGGAAAAAAAACACAGCACGCCTACTATATCAATAGAAGCCCACTCTGCAGACAGTTTGGACTTAATCAGTAGCAACTTCTTTCTAGCCTCAGTCGGTGCAAAGGCTAGGTGAAGCTAAGTTCTGACGAAATACACGTAGAACTTTACTTGCTTGATTCCTTTAAAACTCTGCTTATTTTCCGATAAAGTCGTGTAGACTGACAGAAAATGAATCTGACGAAATCTCTGTACTAAAGTGCAATCAAAGTGATAAAATTCTACCTTTTGGTTTCGCTATATGATACATGATCTAAAATTCATTGTAACTACATGAATGCAATAGAACAGCGCATTCTCTCTCTCTCTCTCTCTCTCTCTCTCTCTCTCTCTCTCTCTCTCTCTCTCTCTCTCTCTCTCTCTCTCTCTCTCTCTCTCTCTCTCTCTCTTGTCCCCTCCCTTTCTGGTTTTCCCTACATATTTGTTACACCTTTTGAACTTTTTAAACTCATGTGCTTAAATACGTCTTGAAAAGATACTATGTTTGGGCGTTACACTGTAATAGTGCTGATTTTTAAAAGGTTTGTTTGCTGTTAGTTTATCTGGTTATTTTTTTCCTTTTCTTCATAATATTGTTTCAAAAAAAAAGGAAAATGTTTGATTATTAGTATTTCATTTTGGTTGGGCTACTCTCTTCTCAGCCATCTTCTCTCAATTGCATTTGATTCACTTACTATAATGTTCGTGCCTGTTGAAATTGTACGTTTTGTGAATATATACCTGTCTCTTTTGTTTAAATGATTGTCAATGTATTTAGTGCGAATTATGCTTTTTCAATGTATATCTGTCCCTTTTTTAAATCATAGGTCGAATTTTATTCTTGGTGGTGGTGGTTTTTGATTTTCTTTTGCTATATTTTGCTGTTGGTTTGGATTTTTTTGGGGGGGGGGGGGTGGAGGGGGGGGGGGGCAGGTTTTTGGGGGTGGGTGCTATTCCCTTACCAGGGCAAGGGCCGGATGAAAAAAAGTATGTGAATGCTTACTTTGTTACCCTTGAAAAATAAAGAAAGATTATTCATTCTCTCTCTCTCTCTTTTCTCTCTTCTCTCTCTCTCCTCTCTCTCTCTCTCTCTTCTCTCTCTCTCTCTCTCTCTCTCTCTCTCTCTCTCTCTCTCTCTCTCTCTCTCTCTCTCTCTCTCTCTCTCTCTCTCTCTCTCTCTCTCCAATTAAGGTTTAATGTACTCCCACTTAATAACAATGTACATCGCTATAGTGAATCTGTTCATGATAAATTCTGTCCATTTTGTAAGAACCAGATCGAAAATGAAAACCATTTTGTGTTTATTTGTGCCACGTATGAAGATTTAAGGATAAAATTTCTAAAAGAATCAAAAGAACTCTCTCTGCACTCGTTACTCAGAGCCTCTGATCCTCACCACAGATATAATTTATCTAAATTTGTGTTTCATGCAATCAATAGGCGGAAAAAGTACTCTAAGTCTATCAGGTAATCCTGTGATGTACATCTGTCTAAACATGTTCACCTTTATCTATATCGCGTATTATCAAGAATGTGTGCTAGAACATGATTGTTTTTCCTTTTTTCCTTATCTGCCCCTCTTATACTAATGTCTCTGATTCTGATCATTACAGTAAAAGTGAAATGTAAAATGTGGTTAGACAACTGTTCTGAAGACTTGAACTGTTGTAGGTATGAAATGTACATAAGCTTAAGATATCCAGTGATTGTAGAATACAGATAGGTGCTGTTATGTCAGATATTTTTCCTATTTTCTTTTCTATATTGTATTGTGGCCCAAGGCCGATGTGCAATTAAATCAGTTCAGTGTTCAGTGTTTCAGTGTTCTCTCTCTCTCTCTCTCTCTCTCTCTCTCTCTCTCTCTCTCTCTCTCTCTCTCTCTCTCTCTCTCTCTCTCTCTCTCTCTCTCTCTCTCTCTCTCTCTGCTTATTACTATCACGGACGGGATAGCCTGGTGGTTAGAGCGTTGTGCATAGCGCTCGCGATCTGCTGACCCGGGTTTGAATCCCTTTCAAGGGTTTTGTTGTAGCTGAGATTAGATTTACGTCCCAGGGGAGATTTCCGATTAAGGGACTGTGTGTAGGTGTCTGGATCCTGAATCCTTCAGTTGCTCGAGGTCAAACTTGATCCTGATGTTGTTCTGCTTGTGATTTTTTTGAGACGGTGTCGGAATGTTATCATTACAAGATCGTGGTCACTCCTTATGTCCGCTCCTGGAAAGCTTCGTGTCCGTGCAGTGTTTAGGCTAGATCTAAATCGTCGCTTCACCATGATGCAATCTATTTGGTTGTGGCGTTCACCATTTTGGGCTATGCCATGTCCATCTTCTGGATTTTTTTTAATGTGGGCCAAGTGTATTCACTAGCTGGAGGTTGTTACTGGCAAACTCCAGAAGTCTCAAGCCTCTTTCATTTGTTTCTTTGTTGCAGTGTGGTCCACAAAAGCCCTCCCAGTCTTTTGTGCGCATCTACTCCTATTTTGGTATTCCAGTCACCTTGAACAACAAGAATGTCTTTCTTGGGAATTTGATTTAGAACCCCTTGTAATTGGTCATAGAATTTTTCTATTTCTCCATCCGTGCTGTCTGGTGTAGGGGCATATGCCTGCACTACTGTGATGTTGAAGGGGGTTGCTCTCAAGTGGATGGTAATAAGGCTGCTGGACACCGGCTGACAGCTTATGACAGTATTCACGATGTCCTTGTGAATGAGGAACCCCACGCCCTGTTCATGCTTGTCCTGTTTTCCACTGAAGTATATTTTGTGGTCTTCCTGGGTCGTGTGTACGTGTGTGTGTGTGTGTGTGTGTGTGTGTGTGTGTGTGTGTGTGTGTGTGTGTGTGTGTGTGTGTGTATGCGTGTGTGTGTGTGTGTGTGTGTGTGTGTGTGTGTGTGTGTGTGTGTGTGTGTGTGTGTGTGTGCAAGCGAGCGAGCGAGCGAGCGAGCGAGAATGAGAGAGAGAGAGAGAGAGAGAGAGAGAGAGAGAGAGAGAGAGAGAGAGAGAGAGAGAGACAGACAGACAGACAGACAGACAGACAGACAGACAGACAGACAGACAGACAGACAGACAGACAGACAGAGACTGACGCATAAAAACCCGGGCAAACATGAGAGTGTACATTAAATCAATTCTTTATTAACCACACACTACCAAAAAACGCCCAGACGTAAACAGAACCAGAACATTCAAAAATACGAATGAAACACACACACACACACAAAACCCACGGATAGTTTAAAGTCATTCAGCACTTATCCTTCATAGAAAGCAAGTTTGTAGACCAGCTAAAATCTATAAATTACGGTCAAATATGATCACGTAAGCAGGCAGACGACACTGAAGTAGGGAGTGGTCATAAGTCTCTCCCTTCACTACAGTCAAAGCAACAACAATAGCGAGACAAGTCATCGATACTATACTGGTCAGTTTAGCGGTCATTTTTTTCCTGTTGAGTCGAATGTTGATGAGAGTATGGGCAGTGTTGTAAATCCTCATTATTTTCTTGCTGACAACAAATTAATTTTTATCAGTCAATGAATACAATGTCCCTTTCACCTAGCATAAGTAATTAGATGCAATGTTATAATTATTATAACAACATCTCTGAACATCATATTAGTTTATGCATATGTTTACTGAGAAAGAAAATAAACTAAAAAAAATAACACATTCACACCAACAACAGCGGGATAAACAACAACAACAACAACAACAACAACAACAACAACAACAACAACAACAACAACCCAGGAACAGAAAACGAGCATAAACATTCACACCAACAATCAGGTGTAACAAACCCCACGAACAGAAAAGGAACACACATATTCACACCAACAACATGGCACAACAAGCCCCACAAACAGAAAATGAGCACTCAAATTCACTCCAACAGCAAGCTATGTATCAAACAATATGTGTGGGTCAGTAAAAGTGATGTTGTTTCAGAAGGATTGTATTCCATAGTAATCACTTCAAGATACACTGAACTTTTTTCTTCTTCTAAGTAATGAGTGTAAGAGAGAGCAAAGTAATGTAAGAGACAGCAAAGTAATGTAAGGGTAAGAGAAGCAAAGTGATGTAAGGGCAATATATAGCAAAGTAATGTAAGAGTAAGAGAGAGCAAAGTCATATAAGAGTAAGAGATAGCAAAGTAATTTAATAGACAGCAAACTAATGACAGTTAAGAGATACCCAAAAATAACAGTTTAGAGATAGCAATGTAATGACAGTTAAGAGATACCCCCCCCAAAAAAAAAAAAAATGACAGTTTAGAGATAGCAATGTAATGACAGTTAAGAGATAGAAAAATAATGACAGTTAAGAGATAGATGTTATAAGAGTAAGAGATGCAAACTAATGACAGTTAAGAGATAGAAAAATAATAAATATGACAGTTAAGAGACAACAAAATGATAACAGTTCAGAGGTACAGATGCAAACTAATGACAGTTCAGAGATAGAAAAATAATGACAGTTAAGAGACAACAAAATGATAACCGTTCAGAGGTACAGTTATGAGATATCAGAGTAATGACAGTTAAGAGATAGCAAACTATTGACTGTTAAGAGATAGCAATATAATGACAGGTAAGAGATAGGCCTAGCGAAATAAGAAGAGTAAGGGATAGGAAGCCAACAGGTCAAGTGGTAACACCATCAAACATAATGGCCTAACAATAACTGAGTGCATGGGTTGAGGCTGAGAGAGAGAGAGAGAGGAGAGAGAGAGAGAGAGAGAGAGGAGAGAGAGAGAGAGAGAGAGAGAGAGAGAGAGAGAGAGAGAGAGAGAGAGAGAGAGAGAGGAGAGAGAGAGAGAGAGAGGGCCACGATGGCCCTGTAGTTTTTATCCATTTGTGTCATAGCAAACATTGACGAGGTATTCGAGTACAGTATACAAGATGGTGTCACCCTCCTTTTAATCGTTGGTGTATTGTGTTGTGTTGCATTGTGTTACACTAACAGTCACAGCTGAATTCTCTGTGTTTATATATATATATTTTATATATATATATAATATATATATATATATATATATATATATATATATATATATATATATATATATATACCCACCCTCCCCCACTCCACCCCACCCCACCACCTTCTTTTGTTTCGTGTGCTTTTGTCTCCCCTATAAGAATGGCTCAGATTTCTTTGTGTGAAATTCATGCTCTGTTTAATCTTGAAAAGCAAGATCCTCGTTGAAAAGGACATTGTCTTGAGTTGAATTTGAAGGGGAAAAAACCATGTATCTTTTAGTGAGAAAAGAATGCGGTTGTCAATGAGTGGAAAGAGAAATATGTATAAGATGGGTGGCACTGCTCTTGTGGCGACTTCCCTAGAAGGAGCGGATTGTCTGTCGTGGCGGAAAGTGGTACACAAGAAAAGTAAAGGTAAAGGTGTCCCATAACCTATGTGGTCGTTGGGGAGCGAGGCATCAGAGATCTCAGCTTCTCCAGGAGCCAGATTATCGAGGGCGGTGCCCCTCTCCTCTCCCTCGCTGCTTTAGCTTCCCTGACCCTAAAGAGGGCAGGTATCCATTTACAGCTGGGTGTACTGTGGGGGGACTGTATTGAAGCCAAGGCGCGCAAACAGTCACCCATCCAACTGGTAACCACGCTCGATGCTGCTTAACTTTCACTTGGGTAGAGGAGTGCTCTGACCACTTAGCAATCCCGCCGCCCCTGGTATACAATACTAATTGTAAATTTCATCATTCACCCCCACCTTAGCCTGACCATCCAATTTCAGACTTGAGATACCAAGTCATTATCTAAACACATTGTCAACACTCTAGCCTAGTCTGGTCCATGATGGATCGAACATTAACGATGCAAATTACTCCCTGTTAATTAACACTATGTTATGCTGTGCTGTGCTTCACATGATTAGAATGTTGGTTGGGTGGGCAGTGCATAGGGCAAGTGAAAGGAGACTTGCCTAGAAAGCGATACAGGGAATGCACGCCCACTCAGCGGTTTAGTGGGGCGAGAGGTAGGGAGGGAAATGGGCATGAATCATTTGTGCCATAATAATTATATATATATTTTTTTTACGATCTCGCAGGTCAGCTTAAAGCGCGCACTTGCCAGATCTTTGATTTCCTTCATGTATCTTCACCTTCACCGATCCCATAGTCTAGTATACCGTTTTGGGCGCCACTGAAGATTTGGCAACCAGCTTCCTCTACTCATCGCGCGCGGCCATCATGCATACACATGCATGCAAAAGTTCAAACATACACGCTAAAAATCCTGTAACTTGTATCTAATCAGTGTTCGGTGGGTGGGTGTATGGAAACATGAACACACACCTAGCATGCACCCTGTACCTGGAGTGGATAGGCTCCGCCAGGTTCAACTAGCCTGAGAGATACAACCTGAGGAAATTGAGTGCAGTGCCCCAATGGCTCATCAGGAAGTTAAGGGAGAGAAGAGAAAATAAAATGAGACAGTCACCCATGGGGATGCTGGGGGGCTGTCTGCAATAAATAGTATCCCCACCCTCTGGAAATTCTGTGCTAAGATTTCCCTCTTTTCTATTCCTCTCGTTGTTTATGCCTCGTTCCTTTTCTTCCTGTCACCACCCCCTTCTTATCTATTTTCTGCTTTCTTGGTCCATTCCCCTGCCTTTTCTTTTCCACGAGACTTAGAAGATAACAACTCCCTCCCACGCCGAAGTGGGATTTGCTTAGCCTGACTTGTCAGGGGCTTAACCGTAGCACAACGCATTATTTTATGCTTATATGACAGACAACAATAGTTGCTGTCTTGAGTGTTCAACGAAGAAGAAACGAGGGACGGGATAGCCTAGTGGTCAGAACATTGCGCCCGCAATTGGACGACCCGAGTTCGATTCCCGTTGGAGGGGATTTTTCTCCTAGAGTTAACATCAGTGCTGATTCCGCTCTCCCAAAAGTCTTTCGGATGAGACTGTAAACCGAGGTCCCGTGTGCGAACGCACGCAGAACATCTTGCGCACACGTTAGATCCTGTTCCGCTTTTCGTAAGAGTAGGCCAATGTGTACCGGTGGGAACAGATGACAAGATTTACTCAACTGCATACACACAGGTGACTGGATGAAAAAAAAGCACACGAGTACTTATCCCATTATCCTCGATATAAAAGAATAATAAATAATAATAAAAATTGATACAATAAGCGCCTTAGCTCATGCTGGTGCAGTCGAGTTATCCAATGCTGACCATAACCGTGACTACATACTAAGCAAAGCAAGAGATAAGAGCAGGTCTGGGAAGTAAGGAACACTTGACCATTAAGTTTATTTATTTATTTTTATTTTATTTTACTTTATACCACTTTATGTCACAGCAGGTTTCTCTGCGTGAAATTCGAGCTGCTCTCCACGGGGAGAGCGCGTCGCCACAAGTGCAGAGCCTACCATTATTTTATTATTTTTTTTCCTCAGGGATGGTGTTTAAACACGACACCTGTGTGCATGCTGTTTTTATTTTATTTTATAAGTTTGTTATCATTGAAACAATGAACTGTGGATCTGTGGTCTACAGGTAATGCGCCTGCAAGAAGCTGTAGGTTCGATCCCGTTTGAACCCCAAACTTTTCCCCACTCACTCGATCTTCAATGGTTGTCTGGGTGCTAGTTTTTCAGATATAACATTAACACACAGAGCAAACCAAAAAGAATCCACGGCAACAAGGGAATTGTTTCTGGTAAAAATCTGTTTAAAAAAATGAAAAGAAAAATAAGGCTTGTCTCATAAGGAAATGGTTGGCTGTTGGTTGAGATTATATTAAAGTCCCAGTGGAATTATCCGATTTAGGGATTGTTGTTGTTGTTGTTGTTCCCCAGCTTAACACTCTGGGGGGTCACCCAGGATGTGCACTCTGACTCACTCATCCCACCTGGGAATCCCTGTGAGACTGAAATTGCACACTGAATGAGAAGTTTGCGTGTATGACTATTTTCAAGTACATCGCCATATAGGCAGCCATACTCCGACTTCAGAGGAGATTTAGGGATTATGGTCGCAAGTCATTCCATTTTGGCGCCTCGGGCCACCCCAAAAAACATTACAGTTCTATGAAGCAGCTGTGTCAGGCCGGCGCAAGCACAAGAGAGCTGCACGAGCATGAGCTACATACAGGCTCATAAGGAAACAAACACACACCACACACACACACACACACACACACACACACAACACACACACACACACACACACACACACACACACACACACACACACACACACACACACACACACACACCACACAATACACACACACACACACCACACACACACAACACACACACACACACACACACACCACACACACACACCACACACACGAATGGCGCTGCTCTTGTGGCGACGTGGTTTCCCCAGGCTGGAGAGCAGCAGCCTTGAATTATTTTGTGCCCAGTTGGTATAGATCTATATATAGAGTATGAACTTTTCATTAACCTTGCTGGTCTTGATGTCACTACCGAATCCAATCTCTGTAGCGCCTGTTAAATGGAGAATGAAGATTGTCACACTCTCCCAGGTCAGCTGTTGATTATAATTAGCATGCTTAGTGCTTTCCTCCCCTTCTTATGTGTACGCATGTGCAAGACAAAATGTGACCCTCCATCATAAAATGAGTCGTATTGCGCGAGAGGTCCATTTTTTTTAGTCAGTTATTATTTTTTTATGTTATCTTATTTTATTCTGTTATTTCGAGGATAGTGGAATAAAAACTCATGCGCTTTTTTACTTTGACATCCAGTCCTCGTGTTTATGCAGTTTGGTTAATTTTGTCATCCGTTCCCACGGGCACACGATGGCCTACGCTTCCGAAAAGCGGAACGGGTTTTAACATGTGTGCAAGATGTTCTTGCCGTGTTATCAATCTGCAATAGAAAGGCTAACTAATCCCCCAAACAGATAGACAATCGCACTTTTTTTTTTTTACAAGAAATAACAACACTTTGAAATGCTAGACCCCGGGAAGAGACAAAATGAGAAATTGACAAATTTTGGTTCATTACAGGTAGTCAGGTTGAGGGCTTGGATGTGTGTAAAATTATTGCGTTTCTAAAACAAAAAAGAAACAAAACTACACCTTGATGTTTCAGTGCAAGATAGAGGAATGGGTATAGTTTCGTAATAGTCCTTGGGATGAGAATATAAACCGAGGCTCCATGTGCAAACGCACGCAGAACATCTTGCACACACATCAAATCCTGTTCCGCTTTTCGAAAGAGTAGGCCATTGTATGCCTGTATGTGGGAACAGATGACAAAATTGACAAAACTGCATACACACGGGGACTGGATGTAAAAAAACACACACGCATGCTTACTCCATTTATCCTCGATATAAAAAGAATTTACAAAAAGATATTAAAAAAAAATAATGGTAAATAATAAATAAAGATTTCAAAACGGACAGCCTGCTCCCACATGCCTACACTGGCTCCTAGCGGAAAAGAGGGTCAGGGTCCGGGTGATCCATGATCCATTTCGAGGGGGAGGGTCACAGTTCTACATGGCAACTATCTTGTATGATGGCAGCATAGGGTGGACTGGGGACACGAGAGCACTCCATGTCATATCAGACTGTCAGCAAACTGATGGAGATGGCACAAAAGGATAGAATTTCAGTTTAGCAGAGTAAAGTAAAAGCATGTTTTATTTATATATGTTTATTTATCTATTCATTCTTTTATATCGAGGATAATAGAATAAGCATTAATGTACTTTTTTTTTTTACACCCAGCCTCAGTGTGTATGCAGTTTTGTAAATTTTGCCATCTGTTCCTACCGGCACACTATAGCCTTCTCTTTCGAAAAGCGAAACAAGATTGAAATTGTGTGCAAGGTGTTTTGCGTGCGTTTGCACTCGGGGCCTCTGTTTATAGTTTCACCCCAGAAGACTTTTGGGAGAGTGGAGTTTGCACTGATGCTAACTCAGAGGAAGAAATCCTCTCGAACGAGATTCTAACCCGGGTCAGCAGATCACGAGTGCACCACTCTGACCACCAGGCTATCTACCCCGTCCCCCCCTGTTCATGAAGGCAGATAATCAAATCAATTGATGCTGATTGTGGAAAAAGTGTCCGACTTTAAGGTAGGCTACCACAGAGGGTGAAGCTTCAATCACACTCAGACTTCTAAAGAGAGCACACCCAGGAGCCGAAACTGAAGCCAGGTCAGGCCAAAGGTATGGTCCTGACTCAATAATGCCTCATAGAAAGATTTCATTTTCTTCTGATGAAAAACAAAACAAAACAAAAAACAACAATCCTACTGAACCTTAGGGAAATTATTTTCACAATGATGCAGCAGTTGTAACTGGTTACTGGCACTTCTTTTCCTCCAC
>CM060328.1:17177743-17180243 GCA_030674155.1 Stramonita haemastoma
GTGGGGAGGATTGGTCCCCAGGGCAGAGAAGGAGCCACAAAAAGCCCACAGCCCCTGAGGGGGGAGAGAAGAAAGGCAGCAGTAATAAAGAGGGTAAGGGGCAGAAAACTAATTCCATCTTCACCTCATGCTGAAGCAACTCATTGTCAACACAGGCCTTCACAGACAAGGGCAAATTGGAGAAGGGGATGGGGGGGGGGGGGGGGGTAGGTGGTGAAGAGGGGAAGGATAGGGGAGGAACAATGAACTCAGTGGAAGAGAAGGGCAAAGGAAGTACAGTGGTGTGCACAGGCATGTGTGTGTGTGTGTGTGTGTGTGTGTGTGTGTGTGTGTGTGTGTGTGTGTGTGTGTGTGTGTGTGTGTGTGTGTGTGTGTGTGTTTCCACTATTTGAATATCATTGTCTATGTTTGCAATTAAAGAAGACACCACTTGCCACACTTTTAAAATTTCAAATGTTATTATTTGGAATTTTTATAAGACAAAAGAACCCTCCTCCTAAATAACAACAAAAAATGCACAATGTGATCTTTTAAATCAAAGTGCCAGTTTTGTGCTGCCTACTCATAATGACATTCACAAGATAATGATCCGATTTTTTCATAGATGCCAGTAGCAGACTCATGTAGCATCATATTACTACATCACATGTAAAGCAGGTTGCCACCATTTTCTCCCAGAGAGATGCTTTAGGGTAAAGATACTCAAAAATCTTATCAATTATCTAGTTTGTAGATGATGGAGTACCTTGGAAACTTAATTCAAAAGTCTCTGGTACAGGGAGATTGCTTCCTCTAGACAACAATGCCTCTTCCCCATAGACTATACATCAGACATCTGTGTTTGGACCTTGATATATCATAGTAACAGTGTTCCTAAAAATGATATGAAATATTAGTTTGCAGATGATTAAATGCTATAGAAACTTAAGTCACAGGTCTCCAGTACTGTGAGATTGCTTTTTCTGAACACAATGCCTTCCCATCACAGTTTCTGAATCAGACATCTCCTTTGTATTAAAAAAAGAAGTCCTCTAAAAAGATGAGAACAAAAACTAAGGTAGAGTCAACATTTATATTGTCTGATTTCCTCTATTCATGCATGCAGGTAAAATAATTAAACGATTTGAAGAATTTATGTTTTTTTCAAAATCCAAGCATGTTTAAATTATTAAAAAAAACATGCAGATGCTGTAACAATAGGCTGAGTCGGAACAATAAAATTGCACAACAATATTTTTTTCTTTTACAGAAATGCTCTCAAAGTTGAATGAAATTCAATCTAATCTTCTGGCTTTACATACCCTCCTCCAGGCAAACAGTGGGGAGGATTGGTCCCCAGGGCAGAGACAGAGCCAGAAAAAGCCCACAGCCCCTGAGGGGGGAGAGAAGAAAGGCAGCAGTGATAAAGAGGGTAAGGGGCAGAAAACTAATCCCATCTTCACCTCATGCTGAAGCAACTCATTGTGGACACAGGCCTTCACAGACAAGGGTAATGGGGTAGGTTAGGGGTGGGGGTGGGGGTGGGGGGTGGAGGTGAAAAGGTGGGTGTATGGAGAGAGGGGGGGGGGATTTTTGCTGAGACAATGAAATTAAGAGAGAGAGAAGGAAAAAAAAATGGGTGAAGAAGTGTGTGTGTGTGTGTGTGTGTGTGTGTGTGTGTGTGTGTGTGTGTGTGTGTGTGTGTGTGTGTGTGTGTGTGTGTGTTATGAGTGTGTATGAGAGAGAGAGAGAGAGAGAGAGAGAGAGAGAGAGAGAGAGAGAGAGAGAGAGAGAGAGAGAGAGAGAGAGAGAGAGAGAGAGAGAGAGAGCACCACCTAGTTTGGTGTCATGGTTAGCTCATGGGATTCTTGGACGGAGGATCATGGACTCAAGTGCCATAAAACTCATAGTCTTCCTCCAGTCTGGCCAGAATGTTCTGTCATGGGCTCAACAGGACCAAACAGGCCAGCATCAACCATTAGACCAGTGTGAATTGGAGTGTTGGTCAAATTATGCATCAGCTTTGCAGGTGTCAGTGTTTATTTATTGATGCTGAGATAAGTTATATATTATACCAACATGAAGTGAAGAGTACCCTCTTTATAAAAAGGCTCAAAGCTGATGCACATCCAGAGTATCACTGTTTCATCATCCTCATCAACTTTGACCATCATACAACAAAAGAAAACCGTCTCTGATTTGGTGGACATTTAAAAAAAACACATCTGATTTCATAATGAGCCCCAGTTCTAGTTTTCTGTACATTTGCATGCACTGGTGAGTTTGTACCAAGGCCCACAGGGTTTGGGGACTTCTGGGAGATGGTCACTGGAGAGATGTTGTGATGATGGCTATACTAGGTGGAATATGCTATACAACTATCCAGATGTTGCCATTAGTAAGGGGATTTTGTATATGGTGCTGTGCTTATTGTGGGAAAGAGCAGGCATTTCTGAATGAATACCTCTGAAATGGGTCCAGCTGTAGTGCATAACCCTTTGGTTAAGTGTTCACACGACAG
>CM060328.1:17190243-17192743 GCA_030674155.1 Stramonita haemastoma
ACATGACCATCATGCAACAATGGGAAACTGTCTCTGATTCGGTGATCCCTGTTGCTTTGATCTCATGGTAAGCTCAGTTTGTGTTTCCCCATACACTTCCACGACTGTGGTGAGTTTATGTTGAGGCCTTGAGAAATCAGGAGTTTATGAATGAACGTTCTTGGATTCGATTTCAATTCGATTCAATCTTTGATTTAATCTTTCATTTCGTGGATAATGGAATAAGCACTCATGTGCTTTTTTCACATCTAGTCCCCGTGTGTATGCAGTTTTGTCAATTTGGTCATCCATTCCAACCGGCACACAATGGCCTTCTCTTCCGAAAAGCGGAGCAGGTTTTAACATGTGCGCAAGATGTTCTGCGTGCGTTTGCACACGAGACCTCGGTTTGTAATCTCATCCAAAGGACTTTTAGGGGGGGAGTGGAGTCAGCAATGATGTTAACTCCAGAAGGAAAAATCCTCTTGAACGAGATTCTAACCCGGGTCGGTAGATCACGAGCACATCACTCTGACCACCAGGCTATACCGGCCCCCAGGGAGAGATGCTAGCTATGTTGATCACCCCCCAAAGTGAGTATCTCACGCAGTCTGGCTTGGTGAGTAAGCTATCACTGCAGTCAGTAGAAGCCTTAGTAGGTGGTGTCCTGGGCATGTTGGCTGACAGAACAGGCACCACTGAGCGGCACCAAAGTGACCCACCAGTAGTCCAGGCTCCTTCTGCTAGATAGTGACCTTAGAGATGATGGAGAGCACAGCAGTCAAGTTTCCTTCCCCCACTCTCAGCTCCTCTCAGCAGCTTATTATTTCTTCCCAGCCCAGCCCAATGGGCTAGCTGGTTGTAATTATTGCAGGAACTGACCACACATGGACCAGGTAAAAGGAAGGGGCACGCTTAATTTTAGCATTCTGGACTGAGTGATGTTGGATTTGTGCGCTGTGAGAGGGTTTTCAGTTTTTGGCAAAGAGAAACGCATGACATGGTTCTCTGATCCCCTGTTTCCATGCTGAGCAATCAGCTGGGATGTTTTGGGAGCAGTTGTTGGTTGCAACATAAATCATCACCTGTTCTTACCTGTGAAGATGGGGAGAAGGTTGACAGCAGCTTTAGGCCTAGCGGGTGATTGGCAGTCAGACCTCACACAGACAGGTTTTTGGCTGACATGACCCACCAAGTGCATAACAGAGAGAGATAGAGATAGAGATAGAGATAAGATAGTAGATAGATAGATAGATAGAGAGAGAGGAGAGAGAGAGAGAGAGAGAGAGAGAGAGAGAGAGAGAGAGAGAGAGAGAGAGAGAGAGAGAGAGAGAGAGAGAGAGAGAGAGATTGATTTGATTTGATTTGATTTGATTTGATTTATTCTTTTATATCGAGGATAATGGAATAAGCACTCTTGTGCTTTTTTTTTTTTACATCCAGTCCCCGTGTGTATGTAGTTGTGTAAATGTCATCTGTTCCCACCGGCACACGATGGCCTACTCTTACGAAGAGAGGAACAGGATTTAACGTGTGTGCAAGATGTTCTACGTGCGTTCGCACACGGGGCCTCGGTTTACAGTCTCATCAGAAAGACTTTTGAGGAGAGTAGAGTCAGCACTGATGTTAACTCCAGGGGAAAAATCTCCTCGACCAGACTCGAACCCGGGTCGTCAAATTGCCAATGCAATGTTCTGACCACTAGGCTATCCGTCCCCCAGCAGGGGGGATAGCAGAATAGCAGCCGAGAGAAGCCGAAAGTGGGGGAAACAGACAGACAGACAGACAGACAGGCAGACAGACAGACAGACAGCTGTCATGAGGGACTAACGAGAGTCCAGCAGCATCAGCGTGTGGTTGCCATTCTGCAGCAGACGCCTTTCTTCGCTGCCGTCAATCACGTGACCGTCACGTGACCAGATCACTTTGGCGCTGATGTCCGGCGAGCACTTGAGGCCGATGTCATCGCCTTCTGTGATGTTGGGGCTCTCCAGTAGCACTGCAACACATATTATACACACATGTACACACACATACACACACACACACACACACACACACACACACACACACACAAACTGCATACACATGGTGACTGGATGTAAAAAAAAAAGCCCATGAGTGCTTATTCCATTATCCTCAATATAAAAGAACGAAAAAAAACCCACTACACTACACTACAGAGAGTCCTCAGAGGAGAAGCCCCCTTCAAACAAGTGTTTCGGGCCTTTAATCTTCCTTACACTCTAGGGAGGCCGGCCCACATCCAGTTCATGACTCTGGATGTCTCTCTGCTGCCCCTTCATGTATGTGATGAGTTCCCTACTCGGATTTGAACCCATGATCTCTGGATATGCACACTTTTTTTTGAGGGGGGGGGGGGGGGGGATTAGCCACCTATGGTATTATGGGGTCATCTAGGCCTTATGCAGTTCACTTTTGTTCCTCCTTGACCAGATCCAACTTGAACATCTCTCGGCTGCTTCTGTCATGGCTTTCAGGGCTCTGGTTTTTTCCTTCC
>CM060328.1:17197743-17212743 GCA_030674155.1 Stramonita haemastoma
ACACTTTGACCCGGACTTCTCATTTTATAGGAAGGCGAGTTATCTCTAGGCCACCGAACCATCTGCCCCAGCCATACCTAGGCTCCACGCGTCGCATCCTCTGCGTCAGAGGTTTACATTAAGCTTTACAATGTCAGGCTGTCGCGAGGCCACCAACTGGATAGGCCTTGCACTGTTGCCAAGGGTGGTTTGGTAGTGTTCAGTGGCGCGTGTTTTGAAAAGCGAAGCGAAATTTCTATCATGTACTACGATACCATGGCCAAAAATCTGTTCTCCTGGCACACACTCCATTCCACCATCTCTTCAATACATTGCGCTTCAACATTCTCTGGTACACACGAGGCATCTTTCTGAAGTCCATACCACCGGCCTTCACTGGCCTATTCCTCCTCAACCACAGATGAATGGGATTATAATGTGTGCACCGGAATGTTACAAGCGTGGTTGCACACCGAACCTTGGGCTACAGTTCACGTATGTTTATTAGGAATGATAATAATTCTATGTACCTGTTCCCATAATAGAATCAATTAAAAAAAAAAAACAATTCTATTTATCTGTTCCCATAATATAATCAGTAAAAAATAACTTCGTGTTGAAGTCCCTGCAAAGGACTATAATGCAAAAAAACCCTATTACCTTTTAAAAGATACTACACCAGCATTGAAATAAAATTGTTGGAAATAAGGATGCCAGTTTATGGAGGTTTAGTGCAGGAACAATCTATTTACAGATGAGGTTTTCAGGAACAGTTCCACGGGTAGGGATAAGTGATTTTCTGAGCTTATGCAACACGATGACTTAATAGCTTCTGTCTTAAAAAAGCAGTATAACTTTTGCACATTATTCAGCAGCACTTTATCAAATAACTGTTCTACAACTAGCCTTGCTGAGAACGAGAAAGAAAAACCCCAGATACCCAACAAGGCTCTTATGCAAATACTCCTATCCCCAAACATTGACAAACCGCAGCACAGATTTATCGATAGAAAAGCTGCATGCAAATCAGCCAGCAAAGATAGCTGATTGTGCTGCACACTCTTCCATGCCATGCTTGCTGCCAGAGCCGGCATGAGATATTCAAACCTGGCTTTAAAGCGCGCTCCGTTATCTCCCAAAGAAGCTCTGGCACCCAGGTCACTCAGACAAGCATCCCGGCCATGACTTGATTTTCCGGCCCACAGAGCCCTGCCCAATGTATGGAAATGCATGCACACACTGCCCTGCCCCGTTCACGCACACGAGAAAGAACATGTCGGGGCGATGTCTTTGTTGGACTGCTTGCTTAGATAACCAGTGCCAGCAAACGGCGTTTTTTTTTTTTTTCTTTCCTTGCTTTTTCCTCTTCACTTGGTTTTAAAGCTTATCTCTAAAACGTAAGTTACAAACACTTATCATAGAATTTGTGCAGGCTGATGAGTGTGTACTAGGAACGTATTAAGGTAATACTATTAGTGAATAGTTTTGCAGTCGCACATGTATCTTGATTTTTTTATCCCATTCTCAAGAACACTTTTTATAACTCCTACATTTATCTTTAAGACGTTTGCAATGCAATAGGACGAATGACTTTTGTTATTGTTGTTGCTAAAACATGAAAAAGGAGTTTCCCCGTAAAATGTTCATGATATGCAAGAGTTAAGTCTATGTGTATCAATCAGAGGTCTTTATGATTTGCAAAGCAATGATGGCCTTTTTTTTAAATTTTTTTTTTAGTGTGACATTATTTTCTGTTACGGAGCGTACCCAGCTTTAAACCCCTAGGATCCACCAGAATATTCACTCTGTCTCATTCGTCTCACATGGGAACCATAGTCTAAGTATGATTACGTGATGGATGTGAAGCTTGCATGTGTGGCAGCTTTGACTCACCTTGCCATACAGACAGCCATATTTCAACCTCAGAGAATCTTTTTATCTAATGAAGAAGTATTAAAACATACATGCTATGCCTTGACCTTGACAGAATAAAGGATCCCTCTCCTTCCCGCATTATGCTTTAAAACATACAAACATTTTTCAATACAGTCTTGGTACTTTGCTCACGTCATTAACAGACGCAGCTCTTTGGTTCAATCCAAACATTTTGTCAAAACAAATCAGTGACGTAGATGGATTGCTACATGTTTGTTTATTTGTTTGTTGATTGGAGTAAAGTAAGTCAGCTCTTCTGAGGGTTTTTTTTTTTTTTAATGTTGATTGATGATAATACTGTGGTAAGGACCTAATTTTTTTTTATCACAAGCGTAACTCTGTTTATTCAGACTCTGTGACAAGTGTTGCTGTCTTAACCAGATTCTGCCATGGCATAACTGTTTTTAATCCATACTCTGCCACAAGCGTAGCTGTTTCTTATCCAGACTTTACCACAAGCGTAACTGATTTATCCAGACTCTGCCACAAGCGTAGATTTTTTTTTTATCCAACCAACCAACCAATCAACCAACCAACCAACCAACCAACCAACCAACCAACCAACCTACGAACAACATGGCACCTAGTCCACAGACAAACTCTTCAACATTCCCACTGGTAATACTAATATGCAGCATGTCTATAACAATAATCATCTGTTAGTGATTAAACTTCCACTGAACTGCTACCGAAGCCTGGCAGCCCTGAGGCAACCAGCAAGAGGAGACCCCCACCCGTACCCCCCTTCTTGCCCACAGGGCACGCTCGTGTGTTCGGGTCATTAGCCATCAGTCTGATGGAGCCACAGTCTGCATCAGATACAGCCAGCCTCCAGTAGCCTAGAGATGTGCTGATACTGAAGGGGTTGGCTCCAACACATCACAGGCATGGACATGTAGGGAAAAAAATCCAAAGTGACACCGTCATACCACCAGGAAACATGTATAAAAAGCCAGAAATAACACACACTCATACACATACACACATACGCACGTGCGTACGTATGCACACGCACGTGCGTGTGCACACACGCACGCACACACACGCGTACATGCACGAACGCACGAACACATACACCACGCATGCCCGCACACACATTCACACGCACGCACTCACACACGTAAACACACTCTCTCTCTGTCTCTCTGTCTCCCTCTGTCTCTGTCTGTCTGTCTGTCTGTCTATCTGTGTCTCTCTGGCTGTCTCTTTCTCTCTGTGTCTGTCCTTCTGTCTGCTTGTCTGTCTGTCTGTCTGTGTCTGTCCTTCTGCCTGTCTGCCTGTCTGTATCTCTCTCTCTCTCTCTTCATGTGATAGTTTGTATGTTTCTGTCTGTCTCTGTCTCTTTCTGTGTCTGTCTCTTTGTCTCCAATACCTTCTCTATCTCTCCATTTCCGGGGACTGGATAAAAAAAGGGACAAGAATGCTTATTCATGATTTGATTTGATCTCTCTGCATCTTCTTCCTCTTCGTCTCCTGTCCTTTTTCTCCTCTTTCTTTTTTTCTTCTCTGACTTCTTCTCCGTTTATGTGTCACATCTGTCCACCCCCCCCCTTTTCATACTCCTTTCTGCAAGTATTTTTCTTTGAACATTTTTAGTTTCAATCATTAAGAACATTATATATCATGATGGCAGATCAAACTTTGCTTGGCTTGAAGACCCCTTTGCAACCTCAAATTTGCAGATGACATTGACCTCATGGGCAGCAGCAAACAAGAACTGCAAATCCTCACAGACAGTCTAACAGATCGAGCGAGCGCATACGGCATGGAGGTCAGTACAGAGAAATCGAAGATCATGGTCAACAGCGCGAGTAATGACAGCACGGAAATAAAGATGAATGGAGAAACACTAGAAGAGGTGAGCCAATTCAAATACTTAGGCTCCATCCTAACAAAAGATGGCACATCAAACAATGAGGTGAAAGCTCGCATTGCAACAGCAACATCTGCTCTAGTCAGACTCCAGAGGATCATCAGAAGCAACAACATCAGCTTCTGCACCAAATACCACCTCTACAAATCCCTCGTGATATCTATCCTCCTATATGGCTGTGAATCATGGACTCTGACAGCAGAGTTAGAGAGAAGAATCCAAGCATTCGAGAACAAGTGCCACAGAAGACTCCTCAAAATATCATACAAAGAACACAAGACCAATAACTATGTGAAAGAAGAAATCAAAAAGCGTGTGGGCCCCCAAGAGCCTTTGCTCTCCACCATAAAGAGGAGAAAGCTGATGTGGTTTGGTCACACCACAAGACACAACACCCTAGCAAAAACCATCTTGCAAGGAACAGTCGAGGGCAAGAGAAGAAGAGGCCGCCAAAAGAAATCATGGGTTGACAACATCAAAGACTGGACTGCCCAACCCCTGCAACGCCTCCTACTAGCCACACAGGATCGTGAAGCATGGAAAAAGATCTCCGTTGCGTCTTCTCTCATGTCCCCCCTATGTCCTTTGGGACATGGGACTGAGTGAGTGTGAGTGAGTGGCTTGTGTGTGTGTGTGTGTGTGTGTGTGTGTGTGTGTGTGTGTGTGTGTGTGTGTGTGTGTGTGTGTGTGTGTGTGTGTGTGTGTGTGTGTGTGTGTGTGTGTGTGCTTTTCCTCGTACCAAACATATTTTGCAAATACAAAACATGACTTGGAATTTATTGGTTTCACAGCCTCTTTAGAGAAGGACAAAACTAACGATTGTAGGTATGACAACACTCAAAATACTTGAAACATCATTTCCCATCCCTCTTGGAATTGGGATCTTCTTGGCAGCTCTGCAGCCTCCTTTGGCAAGACATGCCCACAGCAACAGGGCACAAGTCTTTCAAACGTCCAAAGGACGGACGACACAACCGAGTTGTTAAGACCAAAGAAAAAAAAGGGTGTGGTGGGGTGGTAAGTAGATTACCTCCCATGCGATCAGAGCCTTGTCGCAGCATTGTCTTACTAAATCCGGACACACCTGCGAATTGTGCGATGCTGTTTCGTTGGGTTGTGGCCGAAAGCCCTCCATTGCACACTCTTTGCCTTCATGGTGAACGGTAGAATTTATGCAGCCTCTGTTTAGAGGTCACGTCCTAATTGGCTAGCTGTACCCACCCGAGAAGGTGTGCTGAAATGGGACATCATATGGGCTCATATGCCCACTCTGTAACAAGGGTAAAGGTGTCCCAAACCTTAAGTGGTCACAGGGAACTGAGACCTCAACTTCATCAGGGGCCTGCATATTGAGGACGGCGTCCATCACCTCGTCCCGTCTCCTCTCCCTCGCTGCTTTACCTTCTTTTACCCTAAAAGAGGCAGGCACCCATTCGCTAAGGTGCACAAACGGTCACCCATCCAATTAGGTAACCACGCTCGATGCTGCTTAATATTGGCACGGGGAAAAGCCAGTGCCCTGACCACTGAGCTATTCCGCCTCCGCGTGTGTTCAGTTTTGTAAATTTTGTCATCTGTTCCCACTGGCACACAATGGCCTACTCTTCCGAAAAGTGGAACTGTATTTAACGTGTACGCAAGATGTTCTACGTGCGTTCACACACGGGTTCTCGGTTTTTAGTCTCACCCGAAGGACAGTGGAGTCTGCACTGATATCAACTCAAGGGCAAAAATCCCCTTGAACGGGATTCGAACCTGGGTCGTAAGATTGCGAGAGCAATGTTCTAACCACTAGGCTGCCCTTGTGAAGAAGAAAAGAGAGGCAAAGAGAGGCAAAGAGAAGAGAAGAGAAGAGAGGCAAAGAGATGAGAAGAGAAGAGAAGCAAAGAGAAGAGAAGAGAAGAGAAGAGAAGAGAAGAGAAGAGAAGAGAAAAGAGAAGAAACCTCTAAAAGATCATCAGTCAGGAAGTGAGAATGCCTCTCTCAATATCACACAGCGTTATGGCGCTAATCTTTCCTGATTACTGTTTGTCATGAATAGGAATGAAGGCAAGCATCATGGCCAAACAAGCAGCGATCTCTGTAGAGGCCGCTAGATTCCAACATGGGACACACGTGTATTCATTCACATCATTGTATGTATAGCGTAACTGATGTATCGTAGTGACCTGCAGGGTTTCTTGTCCCTGACAATTATCCTGTGGTGATGTCACACGGAACTCGACTGTGAAGTGTTTGTGTAACGGCTGTGTAGCAGTATGCTGTATCAAAGAAATGATCATAAGAGCCACACTGGGTAATGTGTCTGTTTCTTGTGTGTATGTACATCACTCACACACACACGCACATACTCATACGCGCGCGCGCACACACACACGCACGCACGTACGTATAATAATTATCACTGAGTGTGAACAGACGTTAAAGACAACAACAACAACAACAACACACACACAAACTAATACCCAATAAACATCAGTCTACAAACCTCAATGTCCTCCATAAAGAGATAAACATTTTGCAGACACCCCAGCAAACAAACTAGATGCACCACCAACTTAAAAACATCAAGCAACAACAGCAACAACAACAGCAGCAGCAACAACAACAACAACGAAAACAACAACAACATACATCTTAGATGTGATAGGAGAATGAAAATTTGCAAAGAAAACAATGTTACAGAGAAAAAAGATCGGACTTAGAGCTTAGAGCATTACCTAACATTTAATTCCCTATAAGCAGATTAGTGAGGGATATGGGGATGTTTATTTCTTCTGTCTGTCTGTCTGCTTAGTTCATAGCCCGTGGGTTTTATGCAGTGGAATGAAAACGAAAAAAAAAGTTATGTTTTGTAATTCAATTTCTGGTTACAACATTAATTTTTCTCTTTTTTGAGGTTCAACATTTATTTAATTATTTTTTGTTTGAGGAGAAAGCGCAGGATTCACAGGAGTCATTCTGTAAGTTGTGTGTGTGTGTGTGTGTGTGTGTGTGTGTGTGTGTGTGTGTGTGTGTGTGTGTGTGTGTGTGTGTGTGTGTGTGTGTGTGTGTGTATGTGTGTGTGTTTGTGTGTGCGTGTTGTGTATAAGAGAGAGAGAGAGAGAGAGAGAGAGAGAGAGAGAGAGAGAGAGAGAGAGAGAGAGAGAGAGAGAGAGAGAGAGAGAGAGAGAGAGAGAGAGAGAGAGAGAGAGAGAGAGAGAGAGTGAGAGTGATACAGAGACAGACAGACAGACAGACAGACACACAGAGAGACAGACACAGACACAGAGACAGAGAGACAGAGACAGATGTAGAGAGATTCATTGATAATAAAGAAAAAATGATGAATATCCATGGAGAGATGAAACAGTGATGGCATCACCAATCCTGCCCCTAACACAATGTGGGACCGTGATAGGCTGACACGGACAGTATCCATCTCCACAGCACACACAACAGTAAGGAAGAAGGAGAAAGAGTCTGACTACCAGCTGAGCTGCAGCTTTTCTATGTGATGTGTGGAGAGAGAGAGAGAGAGAGAGAGAGAGAGAGAGAGAGAGAGAGAGAGAGAGAGAGAGAGAGAGAGAGAGAGAGAGAGAGAGAGACAGAGACAGAGACAGAGAGAGAGAGAGAGAGAGAGAGAGAGAGAGAGAGAGAGAGAGAGAGAGAGAGAAAAGGGTCGTAATTCCAAACAGAAAAGAGAATAGAGAGCTTAATGCATCAGTAGTCTTCAGTTATATGCAAATGGGCAACCTTGAAATCATAAACAAAATACTGTTGGATGCAGGAAAAAAAGTGGGTAGGTGCTGCACTTGTGGCGACGCGCTCTCCCCGGGGAGAGCAGCCTGAATTTCACGCAGAGAAATCTGCTGTGACATAAAATGGTACAAAAGACAAAATACAAACTTTTTTGTTCTTTTATTTTGAGGATAGTGGAATAAGCGCTCACGTGCTTTTTTTTTTACACGCAGTCCCCGTGTGAATATAGTTTTGTAATTTTTTTTATCCTTCCCACCGGCACACAATGGCCTACTCTTCCAAAACGCAGAATAGGTTTTAAAATGTGTGCGAGATGTTCTGCATGCGTTAGCACACAGGATCTCGATCTATAGTCTCATCCGAAGGACTTTTTTGCCGGGGGGGGGGGGGGGGGGGGGGGGGGAGAGTGGAGTTGGCCGCGAGACTTAATCCAAGGGAAAAAAATAGCCTTGAACGGGGTTCGAACCTGAGCCGTCAGATCGCGAGTTCAATGCACAACGCTCTTGTTTTAGATAATACTTGCAAGAAGAACAACCAATCTATGCACAAACGACTTTCCTCCCCTGAAAACATCAGTAGGTCTTTGATGAAAACTGCTAAAAACAACAACAACAACAACAACAAAACCCCAGTGATTAGATGTATGCAACCGGTCTGCATATGCCAACAGCTCTTTAGAGACAGTAAGTGATGTATGTAAAGTTTCTTTTGAAAATTTACAAATGATTTCAAATCTCTTTGTTCTTAAAACTAGTAAAAAAAACAACAACAACTAGCAATTGCCAGGAAATGACATACAAACTGTATGAAAACATTTGTTCGAAATAACAACAAAAGATATTTGCTAACAGTCGTATTCAGACCCACAAGTTCATAGAACAATAACACATCTATGTAACTGTAACAAAATCATGATAAATGGAAAAACTATTCATTAAGTAGCCCTGTTACAAATTTTGAGATTATAATAACCACAGTTAAACAATATTTAAAACCAACATCAAAATTATAAAACATTTCAAAGCGTAAATGAAGCCTATGGATATTGTAAGAAAACAAAAACAAAAACAAAAAACCAGAAGAGGTCTATGTATAAATACATCGGTTGCTTTTGACAGTCTGGCCTTGCTGGAAATGGAACAAAACTAAATACAAAGAAAGCTGTTATACAACTTCTTCTGCGAGAAACATGAACAAACCGTTGTGCAGATTAACCAACAGAGAACAGCTGACGAAGCTTTATGCAAATCAGCCTGTAAAGATGGCTGATAGCGCTGCCTTTCCCTGCCAAGCTGCTGTCAGAACCAGCAGGAGATATCCAAAACTGGCTTTAAACCCTGATCTGTTGTAAAAAAAAAAAAAAACCCAAACAAAACAAAAGCTTTGGCACCCGGGAAATGTAGGCAAACATCCGGGCCGTGACTTCATTTCCTGGCCCACAGGACGTGGCCCAATGTATGCAAACGCATGCACACAGCTGTACTTGGTTCACACACACATGGGAGAATATGTTGGAATAATCTATTGTTGGGCTTCTGCGTAGATAAGCACTATCAGTGATGACCTCTTCCCCCCTCCTTTTTCTTCCTTAGTAGAAAAAGTACAAACGCCATTGATACTTCTGCTGACTGATGATCAAACATTACTGAGGTCATGCCATTGGTGAATAATTTACAGTCACACGTTTTTTCTCATTTGTCACATTCTCAGTCGCACTTACGACAACCCTTTTGGTACTATAACTATAAGCTACCCTACTATCTGTGATGACAGTAAAAGCATTATTCCTGCCATGTTCATGAAATGTTTGAGTTTGATCTGTGGGTCTTAAGCAAAAGTCTGTATAATCTACAGAGCAATGACCTGTTACTGTTATTTTTGCTTCTTCTAAACCACTCCCCAGGATCATTCGCAACACACACTGTCTCACTCACCACATGTATGAATCATTATGAAGCTCTAGCTGTACTCTGTATGAAAAAATGCTTTTATGACAGGTAAAAAAAAGCCCCCACATAGACACTCATTTTGCAAATTTAGAGGACTTTTTCTCTATAACATGGAATGGAGTTTAGTATGCTAGAAGCTTGGAAGTAAAGATGCATTTTTAACATTTCTTGTTCTTCGTCCTCAAACTCTCAGATACAACTATTGTTGTCTGTCTCATGAGCAAAATTGCGTTGCACTGCCATAAAGCCCCTGACAAGTCAGTCCCAGGGTATACGACATCTGTGTATTGCAACAATTGAAAGTAGGACAACATTTATTCATGCAAGCCTTGGTATTTTGCTGAGGTCAGTAGGTGACAAAGCTCCTACCTAGGGCCAAACACATTGTATCAAATGAAAGGTATGATGTGAATAGATTATACCAACAAGATGATCGATTTTTTGTTTAGATTAAAAAAAAAATTGTATGGAGCTTTTAGATACCTATAATGATAAGGAAGGAATCAAACCAGCAACCTTCCAAAAAAAACAAACAGACCAAAAACAAAACGTCCAGCGCTCAAGTAGTATGCTATACTGGCCACAAGCATACAGGCCTACACTGAAGATTTTCCTTATCTTCACTGGTATGCAGATCCATGTATGTGTGTATGCTGTAATCCAGAATTCAGTGACCTATGGAATGCCATCAGTCTCTGGCTGTGCTAAACTGCATCAGCAAGACAAGATTGTCCACTGCCACCAGGTACACTGCTATGTATGGGTCATCACAGGGTACACTGCTGTGTATGGGTTATCACAGGGTACACTGCTGTGTATGGGTTATCACAGGGTGCACTGCTATGTATGGGTCACTGGCCATTACAGTGAGCCACAGTCTGCATCAGATACAGCCAGCCTCCGGCAGAGATGTACTGATACTGAAGGGGGTGGCTCCGACACATCACAGGCATGGACATGTAGGGAACATCTGAACTGAAAACATCATGTTAGGAAACATACATGAAGGACCAGAAGTGTGTGTGTGCGCGCGCGTTTGGTGTGTGTGTGTGTGTGTGTGTGTGTGTGTGTGTGTGTGTGTGTGTGTGTGTGTGTGTGTGTGTGTGGGGCGGCGCGCTCTTAATGGCTGACATCAAGGGCTGGTGTAACAAAAGACTAACAGATCTGTGATTTCTTAAGAGATTGCGTATACACACAGCACACACACACCACACACGCACGCACACATACACACACAACTAACACATACACACACACACACAATCTCTCTCTCTCTCTCTCACACACACACACACATACACTAACACTAACATTAACACACACACACTCACTCACTCACTCACTCACACACACAACAAACACACATACACAACACACACACACACACACACACACACACACAACTCACTCACACTCACACACACACACACACACAACACAACACACACACACAGACACACACACACACACACACACACACATACACACATACACATACACACATACACATAGGCACAACTATTTCCAATAAGGAGATAAAACAAACACAGACACTCAAACCAACAAGCTAATGACACTGTTCTCCAGCAATGAAGCAACTAGCTGATGGACACAACGAGAACAGCATGCATCTTTAATGTGTTAGGAGAGGGAAGATTGGCAAAGAAAAAAAAAAAAAGTTACTAAGAAAAAAAAGATCAAATTCAGAGCAACAACCATCATCATCCAAGCCCTATAAGCAGATTAGCCGAGAATGTGTGGATGTTTTTGTCATTTGAATGGTTGACAGCCAAGCATTTCATTCAGTAAAAAACAAAAACAAAACAAAAAAACCTAAAAGTTTTGTTTGTAATCCAGTTTGGCAAATAGGATCAAAGTCTATTTATCAATAGATTTGTTAGTTTATCAATAGATTTGTTAGTTTATCAACAGATTTGTAATGTAGCTGTCATTACAAGGAATAGGGAAACTAAATGAAGAGAAAGCACTTCTGCTACTAGGTGTGACAGAAGTTTTGACAAAAACCTTTGTACAGATTTATTGATAAATCACCTTGACAAAGCCTTATGTAAATCAACCTGTAAAGATAGCGATCCACCCGCCACGTGAACAGGCCTTTGATACCACTGTTGCTGCCAGAAACAGCGTGAGATAGTCAGACCTGGGTTTACATCACGCTCTGTTATCTCTTAAAGAAGTTTTGGCATTTTGGGACAATTAGGATATGTATAACAGCCATGGCTTATCATTATTATTATTATTATTTTTTTTTTTTTTATTCCACAGAACCTTGATAAAGGTATGGGAATGCATGCACACAGCTATGCTTGGATAACACACACACAAACACACACAGACGCGCGCGCACACACACACATACACACACATACATACACAAACACACGTACAAACACACGTACACACACACACACACACGCACGTACGCACACACACACGCACGCATGCACGCATACACACATACCAGAAGGCATGTTATGACTGCTGTATAAATAACAAGCTTCAGCTATAACCTGTTTGTGTTCCTTTTTTCCCCTCTTTACTTGGTACGAGTAATAAGCTTATTGCCAAAAGAGAGAAAATACTGGACATGCTTGTAATATTAATGCTGACAGAAGGTCAGCATTACAGATGTCATGCCATCGGTGTATGATTCCCAGTCACACATTCTTCTCATCAAGCCCACTCTCAGCAGCACTTCTGACAACGCTTTGGATATTTGCTATAATATGAAAAGCTTCTGACTTCACTAAAAAGACGGAAACTGAAACTGTACTGACACTTCACACGAACATCTGTACTGGCCAAGGCTGTCCTACAGGGAACAGTGCAAGGAGGGAGATGAAGAGGCAGACAGAGAAAACGATGGGAAGACAACGTCAGAGAGTGGATTGCACATACTAAGGACATTTTAAGAACTGCCAGGAGTGGAGGAAACTGATTGAAAAATCTTCAGTGGTGCCCCCATGATCGACCAAACTACGAAGTAGGCGAAGGCGAATGTGAAGGTATAATGCTATCAAAAACATAAGAAAAACAATGTCCTTCTTAATATTTCATCGAATAACATAAATTTGATCTGTATGTTCTAACCAGCAGATTTGACGATTTACAAAGCAAGGACCTGTTAGTCATGCTATGTGTTGCGCTCTTGTAACACCCCACAAATCACACAGCTCTGTGAATCATGCAGCTCTGTGAATCAGACACCTCTGTGAATCAGACACCTCTGTGAATCAGTTTTATGGATCAGACATCTTTGTGAACCAGACATCAACTTTGTGAACCAGACAGCAGCTGTGTGAACCAGACAGCTCTGTGTGTCAGACAGCTCTGTGAACCAGACAGCTCTGTGAATCAGACAGCTTTGTGAACCAGACAATCTCAGTGTTGAGTTCTCCTGTGATGACCAATGGTCTGTGGATGATTCTCTGCTGTTCTGGTGTATCAAGCTATGAAGACTGACAATGCCACCAGAGGAATGAATGCGTCATACTTGTCAACCTACGAAAAGGACAGAAGATCTTTCTTCATTCCTCGGCTAGAGCGCTGAGGATAAACACCAATGGTAAGGTTTTGCGTATGCGACTGTTTACCGCCACCATGAAGGTAGCCGCATTTCCGCCATCGGGGATGGTCAGAAGATTTAGCAACCACGCAACACTGGGAGATCCAATCGCATCCACAGACTTGTATGCCTGCTACACATTGTCCAGGATCTAGTTGTTTTTTTTTTTTTTTTTTATCTGGGGTGGCAGAGCTTTCCTCAAAATAGACAAGACCCTGGCAAAAATATAGCCTGATGGCTTTTATTTAGTATGTGAGTGTGTACAGTGGTTTCTATTTTCTGTCGAATGAAAATCTGATAAGGTATTATTACTGGAGTTTTCATGTCTGTGTTATGCTTCGGATTAGCTGCACCCAAAAAAAGATGATGCCATGTTGTTAGCTCTGTAAAGCTTTAAATTAATGGCGCTTCTATTCGTTCAGAGTTTGGTGCTCTCTGTATGTCTGTCTGTATCTGTCTGTCTGTTTGTCTGTCTGTTTGTCTGTATGTCTGTCTCTGTCTCTCTGTGTGTTTATTTACGTCTCTCTCTCGCTCTCTCTGTCTCTCTCTGTCTGTTTACGTCTATCTGTCTGTCTGTTTGTCTCTCTCCCCCCTGTCAATCTGTCTGTCTGTATTTCTGTCTGTCTGTCTGTATGTCTGTCTGTCTGTCCTCTCTCTCTCTCTGTTTCTGTCTCTGTCTCTGTCTCTGTCTCTCTCTCTCTCTCTCTCTCTCTCTCTCTCTCTCTCTCTCTCTCTCTCTCTCTCTCTCTCTCTCTCTCCTCTCCCCTGTATCTGTCTGTCTCTGTTTCTCTCTCCCCTCTCCCACCCCCTCTCCCCCCCTCTCCCCCCCTCTCCCCCCCTCTCCCCCCCCTCTCCCCCCCTCTCCCCCCCTCCCCCCCCCTCTGTCTGTCTGTCTGTCTGTCTGTCTGTCTGTCTGTCTGTCTGTCTGTCTGTCTGTCTGTCTGTCTGTCTGTCTGTCTCTCTCTCTCTCTCTCTCTCTCTCTCTCTCTCTCTCTCTCTCTCTCTCTCTCTCTCTCTCTCTCTCTCTCTCTCTCTCTCTCTCTCTCTCTCAAAGAAGTCGGAAATCCCCAGATGTTGGAACACGGCTACCTAAATGATGGGTAGAAACGATTGCATTACGCAAAATCTCACCATTGGTAAACCCTGGAGCTCTAGCTGAGAAACAGAAAAAGAAAGAAAAGAAAGAAAAACGACAGAAGAAGTCAGAACATAACATTATGGCAAAAATGCTTAAAAAATTTTTACTTTATAAAAAAACTGCAGGCTGTCAGGAAATCAGAGGACACTAAAAGATCCTCGCACTCCCTCGCTAATCTGCGTAAATGACTTGAAGTTTCGGCGATGCTCATTTGTTTTTACATAAGATTTGTTCTCCTATTCCATCACAAAATAATGTCAACAGGTTTTATAGCCTCCGTCAGCCTGTTGATGGCTTTTGATGGTGGCATCAGTATGTATGTTGTGGTATCTGTACACGTTTAAGTCTATATCGTTTAAGTCTATATCGCTTATGGAGGATATTGCGATTTCTCTTCTCTTCTCTCTCTCTCTCTCTCTCTCTCTCTCTCTCTCTCTCTCTCTCTCTCTCTCTCTCTCTCTCTCTCTCTCTCTCTCTCTCTCTCTCTCTCTCTCTCTCTCTCTCTCTCTCTCTCTCTCTCTCCCTGTGTGTGTGTGTGTGTGTGTGTGTGTGTGTGTGTGTGTGTGTGTGTGTGTGTGTGTGTGTGTGTGTGTGTGTGTGTGTGTGTGTGTGTGTGTAGAAGTGTGTGTGCAAAAGTATGTGTGTTCATGTGTGTGTGTGTGCCTATGTGTGCAATTCTATCATTCTTTCATTTGTCTTTTACTTTTCACCTGTCGTTTATGAGTACGTACGTGCGTACGCACGCACATATGCACACACACTTACACACCATACCTGTTTCTCTTGCCCTTAATACCTG
>CM060328.1:17217743-17225243 GCA_030674155.1 Stramonita haemastoma
GAGAGAGAGAGAGAGAGAGAGAGAGAGAGAGAGAGAGAGAGAGAGACGCAAACGCAAACGCAAACGCAAACGCAATTTTATTTAACGAGGGTAATAGATTAAGTAACAAGACTTTTTTTCATCCAGCCCTCAAAGAAAAGAAAAATAATTCCAAGAAAAACACAGCAATTGATACAAACGAACATACACAAACATGGATACCAATAATGCAAAAAAGGAGAGAGAGAGAGAGAGAGAGAGAGAGAGGAGAGAGAGAGAGAGGAGAGAGAGAGAGAGAGAGAGAGAGAGAGAGAGAGAGAGAGAGAGAGAGAGGAGAGAGAGAGAGAGAGAGAGAGAGAGAGGATAGAGAGAGAAGAGAGAGGAGAGAGAGAGAGAGAAGAAGAAGAAGAAGAGAAGAAGAAGAAAGAAGAAGAAGAAGAAGACAAACAAGTAAGGAAACAGGATATACATGTTACACTAATACATCTTGGGAAGGAGATATGTTATATCATATTGTTTCATCAAAAAATTATGATACATTGTTTTAAATTTTGTCAGATTAGTTTCATTTTTTAATTGGGATGGAAGCCTATTCCACAGCCATCCCCCAGAATATGCCAGGCTTGATTTAAATAGGATCATCTTAGGTAGAGGTAGATTAATCAAATGAAAATGTTTAGAATTATTTACTGTAAAAATGCTTTGTAATAAGGATGGGGCATTTCCATGTAAGATCTTATGCATCAAAACTCCTTTGTTAAAAAGAAGCTTGGATTTAAGGGGAAGAATATTATTCTCCGAATGGTCAGCTACTGTTAAAGAAGATGATTTGTTTAAGATAAGCTTTATGGCGCGTTTATGCACTCTCACTATTAATTTAAGGAGATTGTTGCTGGCCATATCCCACAATGTAGATGCATAATCAATAGAAGTTTGAATATAAGAATAAAAAAAATATTTTTCTGGCATGCAGAGTTAGGAAATTTTTTATCTTACCGAGTTGGTATACCTTTGAGGCAATGTTTTTTGACAGTTTTTGGATGTGGGCAGACCATAGTAGGTTGTTATCAATGGTTATCCCTAAAATTTTGTGATTTGAGACTTCCTCTATTTTTTCATTGCCAATATAGAGCGGTGGTAGATCGATATTAAGGTTCTGTCGTTTCTGTCTTGTGGAAATAAGCATAAATTTGGTTTTCTTTGGATGAAGTGCCATGTGGTTTATTTGAGTCCATTCCAGAAGCACATTAATATCTTCTTGCAAATTGCGGAAGACTTGAGACGAGTTAACATGGTTAATATCAATAGTGGTATCATCTGCAAATAATTCACAGGAAGCTTTTGTAAATAAAGGGAGATCATTAATGTAAACAGAAAATAATGCGGGACCTAGGATAGAACCCTGTGGTACACCAAATTTATTTGGTAGAAAAGGGGAACAATATTTGTTAACATAAACTTGTTGTTGTCTGTTAGAAAGGAAGGAAGATATAAGCTTTAAGGCATCAGAAGATAGTTTATAATATACAAGTTTCCTTATTAGCAGATTGTGGTTGATAACATCAAAGGCCTTCGCAAAATCTATAAATAAAACTCCTGTAAATTCTTTTTTGTTTACATTAACTAACCATCTGTCTATAAGTTTAACAAGGGCAGTGTGGCATGAATGATTTGCTCTGAACCCAGACTGATTGGGGTGTATAAGGCTATTTTCATTTAAATGAGTAAGTAGGCATTTATTAATGTGTTTCTCTAATGGTTTTGAGAGGACAGATAAAATTGAGATGGGTCTATAATTAGAGGGATCAGTTCGATCTCCTGATTTATGCTGCTAGCCATAGAGAGAGAGAGAGAGACATACATACAGACAGACAGACAGACAGAGACAGAAACAGAGACAGAGACAGAGACAGATAAAGACAGACAGACAGACATAGACAAAGACAGACAAAGACAGAGACAGAGCTAGGCCAGCTATGGCCTGTTGTATAGATGAGGTACAGATAGCAACAAACATGTCCAGCGTGCCAGCTGCACTCTAACTAGGAACTGGCTTCGTCAGCTTCAACTTCAACTTGCCTAATTTTGTATTTTATTTATTTATTTAGAGGATAATAGAATAAGCACTCATGTACTTTTTTACGTCCAGTCCCCGTGTGCATACAGTTTTGTAAACCTTGTCATCTGTTCCAACCGGTACACAATGGCCTACTCTTACGAAAAGCGGAACAGGATTTAACGTGTGCGCAAGATGTTCTGCGTGCGTTCGCACACGGGGCCCTCGGTTTATAGTCTCACCCGAAAGACTTTGGGGAGAGTGGAGTCAGCACTGATGTTAACTCCAGGAGAAAAATCTCCTCGACCGGAATCGAACCCGGATCGTCAAATTGCCAGCTCAATGTTCTGACCACACCCTGAACAATTCAGTGCAATGTTGAAATAACACCCGAAGAAGTTTTCTTTTTCTTTTCTTTTTTTAAAGTCAGTTAGGCTAGTTGCAAACTTGAACAAACATCACTTTGAGTTCACTGGGTGCTTGATTGCTTGTTGACCTGAATGAGCTCTGAGATTACTGGTTGGTTCAACCAGAACTTGAAGAAGTTCCAGTCCTGATGGTCTCTCTAGGGAATGCAGTAAAAGGTGGTGTGAATTTCTGAATAGATTTCTGTCGACGGTGTACAGTCCTACGTGTGTTATATACGCATACAGATCACGCTATGTACGCACTAAGTAGCCTGTGCCTTAAGTCAGTGTTCAGAGGAGGAGACACTGATGTATGGATTAGCACGTAACCGTCGCAATAGAGGCATCTTCAGCTAACGGGTGCGTTTCGTCTTTGTATGTATGTATGTATGTATGTATGTATGTATGTATGTATGTATGTATGTATGTATGTATGTATGTATGTATGTATGTATGTATGTATGTATGTATGTATGTATGTGACTGTTTGCACATCTTGGCTTCAGTACAGTCCCCTAGTTCAGTTCATCCAGCTGTCAATGAGTACATGTCCTCTTTAGGGTCAGGGAAGGTAAAGCAGCGAGGGAGAGGAGATGGGCGCCGCCCTCAACATGCTGGCCCCCTAGAGAAGCTGAGATTTCTGATGCCTCGTTCCCCTACGACCACATAGGTTATGGGACACCTTTATCTTTTAACTTTTATTTATATATATATATATATATATATATATATATATATATATATATATATATATATTACTATGTATGTCTGTATGTTTGTATAGCATGTCTGTATGGTATGTCTGTATGGTTTGTCTGTATGTCTGTATGTTTGTATGTTTGTCTGTCTGTCTGTCTGTCTGTCTGTCTGTCTGTCTGTATGTATATCTATATATATACAGATATAATAATACATATATATCTATATCTATAGATGTATATATATATGTATATAAATATATATAAATATATATGTATATATATACATACACATATACATATATATATACATATACATACACACACAAATATACATACATACATACATATATATATATATATATATATATATATATATATTATATATATATATATATATATATATATATATATATATATATATATGTCTTTGACAACTCAGATTGATTACAGAGCAGAAACCTTCTCCTTTGCATGCGCCCACCACCCCCACTAGCAGCAGTAACACACACACACACACACACACACACACACACACACACACACACACACACACACACACACACACACACACACACACACACACACACACACACACACACACACACACACAGCCAGAGATAGATAGACGTGATCTTTCCTCTGCCTTGCCCTGCACTCTGTGGATGTTTCCGACCGACAACAACTTAACGCGGACATTAATCACGCCTTTCCGCCACAAAGATTTTTTTCTGGGGATCGTCTAAATGTTCTCCACTTTCCCACCACCTCCTTCCTCCTGCCCCCCCCCCCCTCCCCTCATCCCCTCTACCACAAACTCTCTTCCCTGTGGGAAACATTGCGAGGCCCTGTCCGGGGATGGGTTGCAATTTGTCAGGGTCAGGGCGGATCGATTTTAGCCGTGTTTGTGTCCTCTTCTTCCTCTTCCCGGCCCCCCTTTTTCTTCTTCTTTTCTACCCCATCCCTCCTTTAAGCTTTTCCCCCCTGCTCTCTGTCTTTCTGTCTTTCTGTCTGTCTGTCTGTAGCTGATTGTCTGTATCTGCCTGCTTGTTCTCTGTTTCTCTTTGTCTGTGTCTGTCTGCTTGTTCTCTCTCTGTCTGTCTGTGTCTGTCTATCTGTCTGTCCTGTCTGTCTGTCTGTATCTGTGTGTTTGTATCTGCCAACTTGTTCTCTGTTTCTATCTGTGTCTGTCTGCTTGTTCTCTCTCTCTCTGTCTCTCTCTCTATGTCTCTCTATCTGTCTGTCTGTCTCTCTGTCTCTCCATCTTTCTGTCTATATCTGTCTCTGTGTGTCTGTGTGTCTATCTGCCTGCCCTCCCCCCTCTCTCTCCCACTCTCTGTCTCTCCCTCTTTCTGTCTGTCTGTCTGTCTGTCTGTCTCTGTCTCTCTCTCTCTCACTGTCTCTTTCTCCCTGTTTCTCTGTGTGTCTCTCTCTGTGCGTCTCTCTCTGTCTCTTCATCTTTCTGTCTGTCTCTGTGTGTCTGTCTGCATGCCATCTCTCTCTCTCTCTCTCTCTCTCTCTCTCTCTCTCTCTCTCTCTCTCTCTCTCTCCTCTCTCTCTCTCTCTCTCTCTCTCTCTCTCTCTCTCTCTCTACTTCTGGCGGCAGAGACAAGCTCTGAAGCGGACGGCCTGGTTGGGAATGTGGGGCATCACGAATGGAAAAGTTGCAGCCTCGCCTCTCAGCGACATCACAATGGATCCGCTACACTTCGTCACTGTCTGTGATGTTGCTGTTGTTGCTGCTGGTGTAGTTGTTGCTGCTGTTGTTGTTGTTGCTATAAACTTTATCGGCGTCTCCGTGAAGGTTTCTGATGTAGGACTAACTGTGTGTGTGTGTTCCTTGCCACTCAGAATATTTCAGATACTAGTAGGGTTACATCATAATACTGGTTGCTTTTGTTTTGGGTTCTGAAGATTTAAAAAAAAGAGATAATTATAGAGTCAACAGATGTGCAGGCAACTACTCAGATATATATACTACTGTCTTTACCAGGTAATTAGAATGTATCCAAACATATTGATGTAAGGGGCAAAAACAGAGATTAAAGCATCGACTGGTAATCTGGCCATCTCAGCATGTGGGTTTAAGCCTGCTGAGCTGCCTGTTCGATGGTTTTGCTTCCTGTATTATTTACATTTCTTGAAATACTATTTTACTTCTATTTTCCATCTGATAGAAGCAATTTTTAAAGCCTACTTTGGACATTGTTTTCGTCTGTTGGAGGGGTATTTTCTTCGTTATTTGCATTGGTTCTGTATGTTTGAATGGATTCCTTCCCCTTGTATTTACCTTGGTCCAGTTTCTTCCCCTTTTATTTACTCTTGCTGAGTTTCTTCCCCTTTTATCTACATTGAGTCTGTTTCTTCAAGTTTTTATTTACATTGGTTCTGTGTGGTTCAATAGATTTCTTCCCCTTTTATTTACTTTGGTTCAGTTTCTTCCCCTTTTTATTTAATTGGTTTCCTGTGTTTCAATGGATTTGTTTAAAAAAAATTACTTTGGCACCGTGCGTTTGAAGGGATTTCCCCCCTTTTATTCACACTGGCTTTGTCTTTTAAAGGGACTTTATTCACTTACCATTTATATTTTACAATCTGTTTGTGGGGATTTTTTTGTTGTCAGTTATCCACATTGACTCAATCTGTTTGAGCCCCCCCACCCCCTGACCATCCACCCTACCCCCACCTCTCGATTCCATATTGTTTGAATTGGTTCCATCTTTTTTTTTTTTTTTTAGATGATTTCTTCATCTATCATTGACATTGTGCAAGTCTATCTGAGGGGATTTTAAAAATTATTATTCACACTGGTTTCCTCTGGTTGACACAGTGCCTTCATGTATTGTTTTAGTTATGTCTGACAGAGGAAACTTCTTCACCCGTTATTTAGATTGGACCCAACTGTTTTCTCTTGTAAATTGATCGAAAGAAATCACAAAACCAAGGTTCCGTATACAAACACTGCACACACAATATCTTATGCCCTCATTACAATTCCAATCACATTCTACAAAAAAAAAAATGTAGCCTAAGTCAGCTCTTGCCTAGCTATGGAGTTAAGTTTCTTTCGTTCCTCAACTGGAGCTAGCTCCGAGGATCAATACTGGTGAGATTTTTGCGTAGGCCACTGTTCTGTGCTCGACATTCGGGGGATTGCCTGTGGATGGATAACAATACATACCCTAGATATCTTATTTTTTGTTTTATACCACTTTATGTCACAGCAGATTTCTGTGCGTGAAATTCGGGCTGCTCTCCCCGGGGAGAGCGCGTCGCCACAAGTGCAGCGCCTACCCATTATTTTTTTCCCCTCAGGGATGGTGTCTAATCACGACACCTGTGTGCATGCTGTTTTTTTATTTAAAAAAATTGTCATCCGCTCTTACCGGCACACGATGGCCTGCTCTTCCGAAAGGTGGAACGGAGTTTTAACGTGTCGGCAAGATGTTCTGCGTGCGTTCGCACACAGGGCCTCGGTTTATAGTCTCATCTAAATGACTTGACTGGTTTGATTTTCCTAAGATACCATGCCTAAAATGTTCAGTGTGCTGCTTGATCAGCTCCCTCCCTGAAAAGTCGAGGAAAGCAAACTCAATTCTGTATTAGACAAACGAAATCTATGTAAGGAATTACCGTGCAAACTTTAAAAAAGGGACTGTTTGTGTAAAATTTCTAACTGGATACACAATAGTCTACGTTCATACTCTTTGTCCTGCAAAAGGGAAGGAAACCACAGAAATATTGATCTTTTACACATTTTGGTAAACATTTCAATTATAAACCAACTGAAAACAAAAATGTAAATACATACACCTCTAAGCAATACCATATGTAAACAAAAAAAAATCACACACCAAGATATTCCTCCGCTGAAATTCTAAGCAAAAGTGTAAAAAAAAAAAGTTCACTTCCATACATAATTGTTTTCTCTCCGAAATGACTATGACAAATACGAAACAACATGCGCAGGTTTGGTGAAAGGAGAATGGAGGAAACATCTCACTCAGTCTGAAGATAACTGACGCACTGTCCTTCTCAACCGTGTGGCTCAGACGGACCTTTCAAACTTGTTTGTACAGACCTGTCAGTGTGGAAAGGAGGAACTGTCACACAAACGGTTTGTAAACTGTGAAAGGCAAAAGTCACACCACACGGCCATACTCAGGCAATCTGGGTATGTTCGACTTATTCTGCTTGCCAAAGACTTGTTGCTAAACGTCACACACTTTTTTTTTTTTTATTTAATCATTTTTTCTTTTATATCCAGGATAATGGAATAAGCACTCATGTGTTTTTTTTAATCGAGTCCCCATGTGTATGCAGTTTTTTGAAATTTTATCATCTGTTCCCAAGGGCACAC
>CM060328.1:17230243-17237743 GCA_030674155.1 Stramonita haemastoma
GAGCGCAATGTTCTGACACTAGGCTATCCGTCCCTGATGAGGGACTAAGCTCTTCCGCGCCATGGAGGGCCTTCGGTGTACCACGGCATTTGTTAGAGCCTCCGGGGCTGCTGTCTGAGCTATGGCAAAGAAGAAGAGATAACGTGCAAATAGGGTCTTCCACACGCATCTGTATAAAATTATACTAAAAAATATTCAAGACATAAGCAAATTTTCGCTTTGAATTGACCCAGGAGATTGTAAAAGTCCTCACTCTTAATCTATATTTATTTATTTATTTATTCTTTTATATCGAGGATAATGGAATAAGCACTCATGTGCTTTTTTCATCCAGTCCCGTGTGTATGCAGTTTTGTAACTATTGTCATAGACACAGTCTGCCGACATACAAACCAATGACTTCATAGACCTACCAAATGGAGGTCAAATACAGTTTTCTCTTAGCTATTCTTATTACCTTGATACAGTCACTGAAAAACACAAGCATGTACATGTCAAAGCACATGCTTCCTCGAAACATTCAGCAAAATCTTGTTGGCATCAAAGATTGCACCACACTTCTATTCAATAAATAATGTGGTTTGCTTCAAATTGGGGATGAATTTCATTTCATTATGGGATGTTCCCAATTTGCTAACTAATGAAACAGAATTTGTTTAAACAATTTCTGACTCCAGAGTCAATTTCAATTTTTGTGGAACGATGCCTTGTGTTATTCGGAAAGGAATGCTTCACTTATTAAGATACATTAGAATTTTACAGTTGTGTAATTAATCGATATGTGCACGGCATTGAGTTCCTGTTTGTTATGGTTTTGCTTCTCTCTTTTATTACTTGATATGCACCCTTCCTCCCTAACGCAAACGAGGCGAAAGGAATAAGATGTTGTTTTTTTCAGCCTGAGGAGAGAGAGAGAGAGAGAGAGAGAGAGAGAGAGAGAGAGAGAGAAGACAGACAGACAGACAGACAGACAGACAGACAGACAGACAGACAGACAGACAGACAGACAGACAGACAGACAGACAGACAGACAGACAGACAGACAGACAGACAGAGAGAGAGAGAGACACAGGGGAGAGAGAGAGGAGAGAGAGAGAGAGAGAGAGAGAGAGAGAGAGAGAGAGAGAGAGAGGAGAGAGAGAGAGAGAGAGAGAGGAGAGAGAGAAGAGAGACAGAGAGACAGACAGAGAGGAGAGAGAGAGAGAGAGAGAGAGAGAGAGAGAGAGAGAGAGAGAGAGAGAGAGAGACAGACAGCAGACAGACAGACAGAAGACAGAGACAGAAGACAGACAGACGACAGAGAGAGAGAGAGAGAGAAGAGAGAGAGAGAGAGAGAGAGAGAGAGAGAGAGAGACGAGACGAGAGAGAGAAGAGAGAAGAAGAAGAGAGAGAAGAAGATAGAGAGAGAGAGAAACAGACAGAGAAGACAGACAGACAGAGAACAGACAGGACAGACAGACAGACAGAACAGACGACAGACATACATACGGAGACAGAGACAGAGACTACTACAGATAAAGACACAACAAACACAAGAGACAGACAGAGAGAAAACCCCAGTAAAGTTAAAGAGTGAAAGATAAAGACAAAGAACCTTGAAATGAAATAACAAAACAAAAAAGAGCTGACAAGTGAAAAAAGGGAGGAGGGACAATCCAATCAAAACATGTCGTCCACACAATTGCCTGTCAACCCCCACAGGGTTTAAGCTCCCTCCCTCCCTCCCCCTCCCCTCCCTCCCTCCTGCAGTGTCTGCCCCAGCGCAAATTAACTTTTCACCACCATCATCAACACCCTCCTCTTCCCTCAAACAACACCTCCACCCCCTACCCCCTCCCCCCCACACGTGGTTCTTCCCTTTGCACACACTATCATCCTCACCCCTGACCACAAAACGTAATCATGCATTTTTTTGGGATAGGGTACTGATGTCTGTACTGATGTCGTGTTTAGACACCATCCCTGAGGAAAAATCGGGGAGTTGGAGTCCCCAGGGCGGCTCGGGGCTGTATATGGCAACGTTCTGGTGGCTCCTGCGATGGTACTGGAACCATTCGTATCGGTCATTGCCTATCCAATGGATCATTCCAGTGGCGTGGAGAGGGGTGGTCTGCTGCATGGGTAACAGCTTGCTCTCATACTTACTTACCCAGCCTTTGCGCTCTAAAGACTAGAGCGCAACTCCATAGTCTTCCGAGACTGATGGGTACCTACTACTTCTGATGTCTGTAAGTCTCTTTTGCGGCTACGGGGCAAAACTCATGACTGACATGATCGAATGTCCATCTTCTTAATAGTTCATCATCATAATAGGATCATTTAGTGACTGACCCTATAGTTGAGTAGACGAGACTGCTTGATTCAATCCTATGGGTCCATGAAGTCGTTGGTTTGAGTCTGGGGCACCTGGTAAATTAAGGGTTGGAATTTTTACGATCTTTCCTGGTCAGCTTCAAGTGCAGACTTGCCAGTGCTTTAGTTTTCTTCCTGTGTAAGTATACACATGCTGAAGATCCAGTATGCAAGCTAAAGATGCCATAACTTAGGTCAGCATTTGGTGGGTTACGAAAACATGAACATACCCAGCATATATCCCCGAAGTCGGAATGCAGCTATCTCATGGTGGGCAAAAAAGGTTGCATGTGAAAATCCTGCCATTGGTGAACCTCGGAGCTCTAGCACAGGAATGGGGAGAAAAAAAAAGAAGAAGAAAGGTCATTTAGGTTTTCTTAAGTCTACACTGCTGGTTTTTTCTGGTCTGATGTGGTTGATAGAGTCGTGGAGAGGGACACTTTTCTGATTCCATTCCTGTCTCTTTCTCTCTGTCTTTCCTTCTCTTTCTCTCTTTGTCCTGTCTCTATGTCTGTTGTTTGTCTGACTGTCTGTCTGTCTGTCTCTTTCTCTTGATTTTTGTTTTGTTTTTTTTGCTATTCCTATTCAGGCAAGGGCCGGATAAAAAGTATGTAATTACTCGTTACCCATGAAAAATAAAGATTCATTCATTCATTCATTCTATTCATTCATTCATTCATTCATTCATTCATTCATTTCATTCTTCTCTTCTCTCTCCCCCCCCCCTCTCTCTCTGAATGGAGAGAGCTATGGGATATCGCTGATCCAGCAAACGGTCTGTGTAATGGAATAATTCATTTTCTGCTGCATTGTGTTGTTCTTTCTGGATAGCTGCATCTGACACAGCCAGACAGACTATCATTCCCATCTCTCTTTCATGTCACACACTCAGATGGAAGGCAATCCTGCTCTTGATTAAATTTGTTTGGAATTTATCCCCTTACATGCTCAAACGATATCAACTATGAAATAGATAAGAAAATATCAAAAATAAATAAAGACATAAATGAAATTAAATAAGAAAATAATAAATAAATAAATAAATAAATAAAGAGTAGGGGAAGAGGGGAAAGCACTTAGAAGTAAAACTAAAAGATTGAACAATTTAAATCTTACAAAAATGAATTTGTGATATTCAAGACATGACTGTTTGTGTCTACAACTTAAGTTTTCCAGTGATATACTTTTTCAAACGTTGCTTATTCATTATTAATACCAAAGTCATGACATAAAGAATTGTGTTATTTCCTTTCTAAACAATGGTCTACTAACACAAATGGCAACTGTAGCAGACCACAATAACGTTATTTTCTGGCGTATCTTCTGAGGTTACTACATTCTAATTCAGTCTAATATTCTGTTACAAATTTGGTAAACTGTTTTGTTCGATCCATAAGTCTTTAAAGGATACACCATCTATCCTAGTTCTTCTTTTCTTTATTCTTCTGTAATGGCTATGTCATAATTATTATTTCTGTAGTTAAAACTATTCCTGACAAGTGCTCAAGCTTCATCTAATTTGCAATTTATCTCCCAAATTGGATGTCTTTGAACATCTAAAGTGATCTATTATCTAACTGCCTTCCAGTTTATCTTTCATTCAGCTTGGCATTCAATGGATGCAGCCATTTCTAGGTTTTCTCTTTTGTTCCAGCACACTTTCAAATTAAATCACTTTTATGAGCAGCCTCCTGAATCCGGCCTCTCTTGCAATGATCTTCTGATCTGAATCTTTCTCCCACGTTCTTTTAAAAAAAGTTTTTTTTTTTTTTTTTTACAGTGAGTTGAGTCTGTTTTCAGCTCTTTTAGTCTTTTGGCCTCTTTCTCCAGTAAATCTCCCTGATTGAATTTTTCTTGTAATCAATCTTTGAAGCTGGATCAAACCTCCAGCAATTTCCTCAGCTGCCTCTCCTGCTGCCAGCCTTCTGATCAATCTTCCAGCCTCCCTCCGTGTTTGGGCAATTTCTTAGATGGCTGTCAGATTGGTCCAAAAGATACAAATCAAACGTGTATTTGAGAAGCTGGCAAATTTTAAACAGTATAAACACTGCTTGACAGTACTGGTGAGGGTTATCTTCAGATTTAGGATCCCTTTGACCTTTCCTTAATATGTTTCAGTGTCCTAGTCCATTCATTCACATGTCTATGAATGCTCAAACAGTAAACATGAGCTCTGTGAATAATATCAATGGAGAGTGTATAGTGTGTGTACATATGCACAAAACCAAATATGCAGATAAAATCCCATGTCTTTTGTGGGTTATAGAAACACGAACAATATGCATCCTGTGTAAAGTAAACGACCTGCTCTTAAGTTGGAATATGTTGGCAAAGGACATCATGAAGACCTTCTGCAGAGCTACAAGCACAAGAGACGACCAGGTACTAGGCACACGAACTTGTAAGTAATACAGAGGTAAGGTAATACAGAGGTAAGGTCATACAGAAAATAAGGTAATACAGAGGTAAGTTCATACAGAGGTAAGGTCATACAGAGGTAAGGTCATACAGAGGTAATGGTCATACAGAGGTAAGGTCATACAGAGGTTAAGGTCATACAGCGGTAAGGTCATACAGAGGTAAGGTCATACAGAGGTAAAGTCATACAGAGGTCAGGTCATACAGAGGTCAGGTCATACAGAGGTCAGGTTATACAGAGGTAAGGTTATACAGAGGTAAGGTTATACAGAGGTAAGGTAATACAGAGGTAAGGTGATACAGAGGTAAGGTGATACAGAGGTAAGGTCATACAGAGGTAAGGTCATACAGAGGTAAGGTTATACAGAGGTAAGGTCATACAGAGGTAAGGTCATACAGAGGTAAGGTCATACAGAGGTAAGGTCATACAGAGGTAAGGTCATACAGAGGTAAGGTCATACAGAATAAGGTTATACAGAGGTAAGGTCATACAGAGGTAAGGTAATACAGAGGTAAGGTCATACAGAGGTCAGGTCATACAGAGGTAAGGTCATACAGAGTTCAGGTAAAACAGAGGTAAGGCAGTACAGAGAAGAGAAACATGAATTAACTACATAATTAAATGAGCTGCTGGAGATCAGTCTAACAACAAGTAAGCAGAATACAGAGTGCACACAAACTGTTAGTTCTGTTGTAGTCAACACTGAGCAGAGTTGTAGATGAGATGATGATGATGAATGATGATGATATGATGAGATGATGATGAGAGAGTGAGATGATGATGGTGGTGATGATGATGTGGTGATGATGATGATGATGATGATGATGATGATGATGATAATAATAATAATAATAATAATAATAATAAATAATATAATAATAATAATAAAATAATGATGATGATGATGATGATGATGATGATGATGATGATGATGATGATAATAATAATAATAATAATAATAATAATAATAATAATAATAATAATAATAATAATAATAATAATACATGGAATTTATATAGCGCTATATCTTGCAAAAACAAATCATAGCGCTTGCTCTCGACCCACACAACACACAAGCAACCAATGACGATAAATAGTTTAAGCAAATTCGATTAGATGTGTATCGGATGATTGTCCACCATAAAGAAAGGATTGCTGACCAGAAAACTCTGTTGTTTCTGATGGCTGCGAAAGAGACAACTTCACATACAGGGTTGCTCAGGAAAACCATGCCATGAAAAAATGGCCAAAACTTGTTATAATTTACTATGTTGTTTTTCTGTATTTTAGACTGTGGTGTGTTTGGATGTAGAAAGTAGAGAACGTTGTGCTTAACCTTTTCTCCAATCTAACACATAAAACTCCACCAAAAGTTATTTCACAATTCACGTACTATGCTTCATCCATTTTTCTTAAAATGAAATAATCTCACAAAAAACAAAACAAACAAAAACAACAATAAACCAAAACAAAACAAAACAGAATCAACAACAAAGTGACACCAGTAGATATTTCTGATCGATAACATGTTTCGTTTTGATAATTTTCTCGTAAATTTCTTTGTGTGCGATGTGATAAGTCTTTATCCTTATTTTCCTTTTTTAACTGATAAACCCAGTGAATGGAATTGAACCGTGGTGTTCGTATCGGCTGTAGGAGACAGTTGAAATCTTCGTCTTACATCTCAGTGGGTTTGAAATTCTCACTTGATTTAAGGAGTCACACAGTGGGTGGTTTCCCTGCTACAGACAGATTAATCACCAGTACCAGCTGGTCAAGCCATACAAAATTTTTCTCTTACAGACGTACAGACATGATGTACATGACTTGTGTCAGAAGACAGCCTCCAGATCCCCAATTCTCATCAACTGGAAATCCCAAATATTGCAAGGATATCTGTCTAGGCTATTTTGGTGACTGTACAAATTGAGACACAAGAACATAACTCTCCTCTACGGCATAATATCTATAGTAACAGTATTTTTTGTTCCTGTTTCATGCCATACTTGCATTCATCCATGTACTTCAGACGTATCAATTTCACGAGAACAGTCTTGCTATTCTGACCAAAGTTTTGAGGTCTACTCCATCTCATAACTACAATCATATAATTGTCAGAATGTTAAGTGTGTATGGACTATTCTTAGAGGACACAATTGATAGTCGTCACTTCAGAGAAGGTTTCTCTTACTCTGATTCTACAGCTGATTCATTATGGTCATCAGTCAGGAGTTTGGAATAGCTTAGTGGTAATGCTATCAAAACTATTGGTAAGAGTAATATGAAGACGCCGATTCCAGTCCCATAACGTTGTCCATCTAAGAGGATTATTCCTACTTAGTATTGATTCGAGTTTATTACCCTACACGTTATTCAGACAGGAATATCATGTCTATAAAATGGGAATCTGCCTACCTAGGTAGATTTGTGGTCTGGAGGTAACGCACCTGCCTGAACAGTGAGAGTGAGGGTTCAGTTACCACTATTCCCCACTTTTCCTCACTACCAGACCTTGAGTGGGGGTCTAAGTGCTAGTCTTTCAGAAGAGATGAAAAACCAAGGTGTTGTGTGCAACACCCATTCAGCACAAGGAAAAGAACCCACAGTAACAAGAAAATTGTTCATATTAAATTTCTACCAGAAAACCACTTTAATGGGAAAACAAATACACATGCAGACAGGGAAATAAAAAAAAGAAAAGAATGAATGACTGGCACTGTTCTTGTGGC
>CM060328.1:17242743-17245243 GCA_030674155.1 Stramonita haemastoma
CAGTCTTTCAAGTTCGGTCATATTTTAGGCATCTGTCAAAGAGGCTCAAGTGACACAAGGCTAGGACCTGCAGCATGTGGAGAACTTGCATTCTGTGTGAATTATCTGGCCAGTGCCAAGCCATCTGTGACATCCTTACTTTTAGGTCTGATCTGATCTGTCATTGTTTGCCTTTGCTGACTTTCGCTTTCTGTAAATGCACAGTCAGCTCTGTGTATAGCTTAAATGCATTTTGTTTGTCATTGAACATTTCTGTAAAAAGAAATGTGCTGAGTAATAAAATCCATTTTTGGGTCAGCATCAGAGAAAAGTCCAGGACAGCATTGATTAAAAAAAAAACTGTAAGGGGAAGTAGCCACGCAAAACTTTCATGTTTTGGACAGGTCAGCAGGTGAAGATCCATCAGGGGATACAAAAACAGAAGCCCGTGAATACTGATGCAGCCAAAACTAATAGGGCTGTAGATATGCAAATGGAGGTGTGTTTATCATAGAGGAGTGATTACTGACCTGCAGATTTGTATATCTGATGGCTGCCAAAGCCGATGAATGTAGACAGGAAAACACCTATAAGGTTTATTTTACGAAAGAGTCGATCTGGTTCCTTTTTACTGTCCCTATTTGTGAGTGATTGCTCTGACCTTCAGAGTGACAGAAAAAAAGAGAAGACACCTCTATAATTGACTTGTTATCGTCTGATGTGATGCATGGATCATGTCCAAGAGTTATTGGAGAATACATACATCATCGTACATTCAACTAGCCAAGGAAAAGAAACAACTCGGCAGTGATTGTGACGGCTAATTCTCCTCAAATCTCTTTTTGTTTTGATGTCATTTTGTTGATTTCTTTTGGTGTGATGTAATCTATAACTGCCTCTATTTCCTTTTCTTTTGTTCTTAATAAAAACTGATCTGCTTAGAGAATGAAATCGAAGCATGTTTGTATCCTTGCCTTTGGGCAAGCACTTCAAATTTTGTTTAGATTTCAGTAAGCTCGAAATTCTCCATTGATTTAAGGAGTGGCCCAGCTTGTGGTGTCCTTGTAGCAGACAGATTAATCACTGTACTGGAGAAGAGTCAAGCCATACAGATACATCGTCTTACAGACATAAAATAGTTGTGTATGGTTTACACCATGCCTAAGCTTTCCAAAAATCATATTTTCATCAATCAGAAACGTAAAATATGACCAATGTGTCTAACAAAGCCATGTTCTGATGATAAAAGTGTGATGATACAGATTCCTTTCCCCATCTTATCCTATCATATTGTTTACAGCCTCCATAAACACAGAGTTCATATCAGGGTTGTCACCAGGTTACAAGTTAAATCTGGTATTAAAACTGAGCAGCTCTCTACACAGAATAAAACGAGTTTCAAAACCAACTCTTCTCCCATTCTTTACATCAATGCTCAAGTCAAACATACTAATCAACCCATGACAATAGGATGTTGTTGGTGAATCACAAAAAAACATACGTAAGTAATCTAAAACCATTACATGTATCCTAAAAAAAAAACCCAACCATATTTTATAGTAGGTAACTCTAACATGTTATCTCATTTCAGTCGGAAAATGACAGTTCTCTACATGCTGTGTGCTGGATGTGTTTGTGTCAACCATATTGCAAAGGTTCACAGTATACAGTGGGCTGCATCCTGGGTGTCGTTTACAAGTGTATTGAAAAGATCCCACATGCAGTCTTCTTTGAAGATAATGCAGAGAAAATTAATAGAGTCGGAACAATGTTAACTCCAAGGGAAAAATCACCAACAGCAGACAGTAGTGGGATTAGAACGTGCTCCCTTAGCTTACTTTCATTCCTGTGTGGGATTCTTAGATAACTGAGATTTTATGTCTTTGATAGCACAGGATGTAGTCCACTGTATGCTGTGATCCTTTGCAATAATTATGGTTGACACAAACACATTCAATATAAAGAAAAGCATAAGAAAAAGAATATAATAGTAGGTAAGTATACCTTTCAAGCCTCCTGTCAAAGATAAGGAAACAAAGGGAAAGCAGTTCTCCCCCCCTTTCCTTTACAAACCATTGCCAGTTTCAGAGATTATTTTCATTGCTCTACCTTAAATACTGTTTTTAAAAAATTTTATTATATATCACAATGGAAGCCTTGTCATGTTTTAGAGTGCATTGTGAAAAAAGATTATCTGAATCAGAAAACAAAACTGTGTGCTGTAAAACAAAACCCAATAAAAGACACACTAAATAAGCAAAATTATTTCCTAACCTTTTCAGCTTAATTTTCCTTCATTTAAGTTTAATAATCTGGCTCTGGATTAAAGTTTTACATTTTTATATTTTATTGAGACATCCAGGGAAATATCTCATTAACGGGAATAGCGCACGTCAAGCTAATAACGCTTCTAGTTTCTCAGCGAGAACATCAAGCTGTGCTGTGCATAATCATGTGAAACACACCCACAACAACAGAACAGCTGCAAACAACAGCTAGCTCAGGGACGTGAGACAGCCGG
>CM060328.1:17255243-17257743 GCA_030674155.1 Stramonita haemastoma
ATAAACATATTTCACTCAAGTCCAAGATCAGACTAATGCGCTCCATTGTCATATCCATATTCCTGTATGCCTGTGAATCGTGGACCCTTACTACTGATTTGGAGAGAAGAGACAGACAGTAGAGATGAGATGCTTCCGGAGACTCCTTGGCATCTCCTACAGAGACCACATAAGCAACGAAGTGGAAACAGAATCCAGCAAACCATTGGTCCCTACGAAAACCTTCTATCAATCGTAAAGAAGCGTAAACTTAAATGGTACGGGCATGTCACAAGATCGAAAGGACTTCCAAAAACAATACTGCAAGGCACTGTCCAGGGAGGAAGAAAAAGGCAGACCAAGGAAGAGATGGGAGGATAACATCAGCGAATGGACAGACCTAGAACTCAGCAAAACCCTGAGAAAGGCAGAACAGAGAGAGGAATGGAGGGAACTGGTTTTCAAGTCTTCAGAGGTGCGCCCACAGTCGCCAGACTAAGGGATAAATAGAGATAAATACACAAACAATACAAAACAATAAATAAACACAATCTCTTAAAAAACCCCACAAAAATCAATCAATACTTTTCTTCCAGACTATCGCGAACTTCAGAGGCGAATCTCATGGCTTGGTCCTGAGTATCTAACTTATTGTTTTCTTTCATGTCCTTTCAAGACCGACAGTGGAAGTCTAGTTCAAGTTAAGAACGTAAGACAAGAACAAAAAACAAGTACAAAAAAAAACTTTGGGGTTTTGTTTTTCATTCACTTTTTCTGTCGCCAATTCACCATTGAGTTTCTATACTTTAAATTTTCTTTTGAGACAGCTAAGAGAAACTCTAATTAACAACAGCAATAGTGCACGTCAAGCTAATAGCCCTTGTAGTTTATCAGCCAGAATGTCAAGCTGTGCTGAGCATAATCAGGAGAAGCACGCCACACAACACAAGAACAGCTGCAAACAACAGCTAGCTCAGTGACGTGAGACAGCCGGAATGGCCAGGACAGGAGAGAAGGGAGATTGACACGATGCTGTCTGTGTTTGTTTACCCTGTAACTGAACTGAACAGCTTTCAGTGAAGAAACTCCCTCCCTTTCTTATTTCTATTCCTGGACTTTCACTGTCCTCATTTTTTCTCCCCCTTGCACAATCAGCCAGACTTTTTCTGTTTCTATCCTCTTTGCACTTTTGGCAGGGTCACTTGGGCACTGAGCTGAATGTTTTAGGCAGTGTGTGTGTGTGTGTGTGTGCCTGTGTGTGTGTGCGCACGTGTGTGTGTGCGTGTGTGTGTGTGTTTAGAGAAGGGTTCGTACACTTGCACTGACTTCTATCAAACGTTTTGTTTGTGTCTACTTAGCTTACAACTTACCCCTCCCCCTCCCCCCGCTCTTTCCCCTCATGGACTCAAGCTGCAAAAAACCCCACTGTTTGAAATTGTTTGAAACTAGAATAAAGTTGAACCGAACAGTGCCCATCCATCTCCAATTACAGATGACATGATGAGTATGTTGGCATCATCCATGCCATTAGCCATAGCTGGTTTCTCTCTTACAAAAGGTGTTTTTTTTCTTACATGGATATAATATGCGCTAAATGCCTTTACACAGAGGACTTTGGTTCATATTTTTCTCAGTACTTGCAGAACGATGAAAATAAGCAACAAAGGAACAAATCCCCAGAGACACATCACTAGGGACCTGTATTGTCAGTGACCCTCACATTACCAAAGCCGCCGCTGTAGTCTAGTGGTTAGGGCATTGGATTCGTAATCTAAAGGTTGCGGGTTCGATCCCAGCTTTCGGCTATGGCGTTGTGCCCTTGGAAAAGGCACTTTACGGCTATTTTCTCACCCCACCCAGGTGTAAAAGGGGTACCAACCTTGTGTTGGGGGTTAACCCTGCGATAGACTGGCGTCCTATTCAGGGGGGAGTCTATGACTCTCAGTCGCTTAACGCCACAGAAACCGGGATAAGCACCGGCCTGATGAGCCTTAGGCTCGGGACAGACTTTAACTTTAACCTCACATTACCAGTTGGAGACTCTGACACTAAGGTTATTCCACGCTCATGGTATTCTTTACCAAGATGTGACTGGAAAAATGTATTACAAGTTGAAAGACTAGCTGCTAAGCACTCGTCTTGAAAGTGAGAGGTCAGCTTTTTAGAACCTGTCTTGTAGTCCAGAACATTTTTGCCAAAAAAGGCTCTGGCAAAAAGTCATTGCTTCAAAAATTGTTTTCAACTTGTTTACGTTTTGGTGGATGTACTTGACCATCCCAAATGGTTTTAATAAAAATGTAGTGGGGGGATAATATTTAATTCGTGTTTGAAAAGAGTAGGTGCAGTGCAGTTGAGCTGAAATGGTATTTCCCATTTGTGCTGCTTTGCAAGCTGTTATGGCTGTTTAGTCAGGAATTTGTACATTTCATTGAAGCAGGCTTGTATAAATTACATTCCTAAACTAAAATGTTTATACTCTGACGACGCAATTCCTTTTATTGGGGAAAACTAATGTAATTGC
>CM060328.1:17262743-17265243 GCA_030674155.1 Stramonita haemastoma
GATGATTTATGGCGAGAAATCCAGAAAAAAACCCAACCCTCATGATCATAAACCTTTAGACCGGTTTGTGGAGATAACAATAGGCCCACAGATCAAAAGTCGGCCTAAGCAAAGCTCTGAGAGCATCAATGCTCATCCATTTTAAAGAGCTAGGCCGTCAGAGGATGATTCAATATCATGCCTTTCTATTCTTACAGAATTTGCCTGTGTGAAAAAACAGAACAGAAATGGCTATACACACAATCTCTATAAATCCATCAAAAGAACACAGTGCATCTTTATATCATCCGAATCCTTTTCCCTCTCAATCTTAATATTTATTCCGTCCCCCTACTATTCTTCAAATCTCTATCTTGTACAAAACTGAAAACAACTTTAATCCTTCACCTTTCACAAGCTCACCAAAAGCTCTCTTTTTTAAATTTCTTTACGAACATAATCAATTCATCATATAAAAAAAACACACTTGAATTTCATGTAGATAACAAGCATATCCCCCAAACAGTAAACAGACCAATCTTTATGATACAGAATAACACAAATCAGCTTGGAAAACCGTTTCATAAATCTTTTAAAAAACAAAGCCATCTAAACAGCAGCGGAAGAGAGCTTTTCGTTAAGGCGATTCCATCTACCCAGTATCAAGTCTGATATGCTAGATATGTCGATGGAGGCAGATAGCCTACACTGGACTCATCCTCCCATAATTATGTAAGAAACTGTTTATCTTTTATCAACGCCTAACATCCTGTTCTAGAGGTTACTACTGCTGGTTGACACAGGGAGTCCCCGTGCTTCGTGAAGCGTCAGGGCTCTACATCGTATATGGACAGGAGACCATGATATTGTCTTTCTCTGTTTTCCCGATCATGTAGATTTTGAAACAATCATTGAGCGCTATGGGTTTTTTTTTTTTCCCCAGCGATGCCATTTATTGTGTTCTAGTTGATTGCTATTCTAAACATCACTGGTTCACGTTTAAACAAGGCAATTTCTCCCAACATGCTGATATGATTCCATACACGGTTTAAGCGCTTTGATTCATTTGCTTTACAAGGTTCAGTGCTGGAAAATTTCCATATTACTAGTATTATCAATTATGTGTTCAACAGTATCAGCTTTACTGGCGTTTTCACATTTTTCTTTCAACAGATCTGTCATTTTGTATATGAAAGAGTGCCTTCTTGTTTTGTTTTGCAAAGTATATAAAGCTATGTGATCAAATTTGATGGTTTTACATAAAGTTCCTGGGTCTCATATAACTTCAGGTTGTTCCCCTCTCCCTACCCCCTCCCGACAGTTCCTGAGTGCAAATATAGTTTTCATAAATAACTTTCATGTCTTGCATATTTGTTCTTCATATCTGGTTGCAGTTGTGTGTGTGTGTTTGTTTTTCTAACTTTTGAGGACTAGGTACACGAAAACAATTGCCTTGCTCAATCTATTGATCTCTTTAAATTAGATTCATTCTTTTGTTCAGTCTCTCTCTATGTCTCTCTCTGTCACCGTCGGTATGTCTCTTTCAGTCTGTCTGTCTGTCTGTCTGTCTGTCTGTCTGTCTGTCTGTCTGCCTGTCTGTCTGCCTCTCTCTCCCTCTCTCTTCTCTCTCTCTCTCTCCCTATCTCTCTGTCTCTGTCTCTGTCTCTGTCTCTCTCTCTCCCTCTCTCTCTCTCTCTCTCTCTCTCCCTATCTCTCTCTCTCTCTCTCTCTCTCTCTCTCTCTCTCTCTCTCTCTCTCCCTCTGTCTCTCTGTCTGTCTCTCTCTCTCTCTCTGTCTCTGTCTGTCTGTCTGTCTGTCTGTCTGTCTGTCTCTCTCTCCTCTCTCTCTCTCTCTCTCTGTGGTTATTTTCTAGTCTAGGGTGGTAAATGGAGGCTGACAACGCTTTGGCATTGTAGATTCCAAGTCCTAATCCTACTTCCACGCGGTGCAGCCTGGGTAACGCTAACAGGAGAGGGCTATTTTCAGAAGGCAATGGACAACCACTGATATAGATTTCTTTGCACACAAAACTCCACGAGACAAAAACCTAGAGCGGGAGAAAATTCTAACATGGGTGAGTCATGACTGATCCATTTGATGGCTTGTAAACAATGTGCAAAAAATCGGTGGTGTTCCACAATCAGCTGGTGATCCCTGTGCTGAATATCAATGTTATATTGTGCATCGTTCCATGATGTGGTAACCATGTTATGATGATCAGTGTGTTGCATGTGTTGTTTAAAAAAAACCTGGATTGTTTGTTTCATCTCTGACCTTCTGTCCCCATATGAAAGGGATTAAAGCCTATTGCGTTAAATATATATTACACTGACATGGCTTTCATGTCCATGTTGGTTTTGTACATGACGTAATATTTTAATATTTAAAAAATGCAAATAAAACATAATTATGTAACAGTGACTCGCGTGCCGCATCGGTGAAAGGCTTATAAAGCTTAACAGCAATACAATTTGTTCATTGTTCATTGTTCTCTCTCTACTACAAAACGTAATAATCATCA
>CM060328.1:17267743-17270243 GCA_030674155.1 Stramonita haemastoma
ATGGTATGGCTTAGCATGGCATGGCATGGCATGGCATGCATGGCATGCTATGCTATGCTATGCTATGCTATGCTATGCTATGCTGTGCTATGTTATGCTATGCTATGCAATGCTATACTGTGCTATGCTATGCTATGCTGTACAAGACCATGCTATGCTATACAATGCAATGCTGTGCTATGCAATGCAATGCTCTGCTCTGCTCTGCTATGCTATGCTATGCTATGCTATGCTATGCTATGCTATGCTATGCTATGCTATGCTATGCTGCGGCTTTCTGCACAATTGTCTGCTTGCAGGACATGAACACAAAGGCAACAGAAGCCTTCTGGGCGGCGAATCGCTGAGTTGATCCCTGTAAAAAAAACACCTCAAAACAAAAAGTGAATGTAGATGCGTAGAATCTGGCAAAAGAAGTATAAAAACATCACCACATGACAGCCTCAGTCCCCTACATGCGCAAATCTCCGCTGGGACATAAATTCAATCTCAACAACAAAAACCACAATTCAGCCTCTGAAGAAGTATAGGCCGAGACTGTCCTACAGGGAACAGTAAAATGAGGGAGACAAAAAGGCAGACAGAGGAAACGATGGGAAGACAACATCAGAGAGTGGACAGGCCTTGGGTGGAGCGACCTGCTACGGAGGGTGGAGGACCGTGAGGAGTGGAGGAGGCTGGCTGCAAAATCTTCAGTGGTGCCCCCACTGTCCGTGGGACTACGAAACAGGTGAAGGTGAAGGTGAAGAAGTATAGACTGCCACATTCAGATCTAAACTAATAATAAAAAAGAATAAAGCTAAACACTGTCAATTAAGCAGATATGCAGAGACATGACACGTTCCTATGGCCTGTTCACAAAGCGTTGTTTGTGTGAAATCTCTCAGCAGTCAACACTTTTTTTACACTGACTTGAAACTTAGTAGCTCTGTGCCCAAGAAGGATTGCGCTTGCCTAGGAGCTGAAGAACCTGCAGTTCAAATCTCATCCACAGCTGAGTTACTCATGACCTAGTGCTAGTTATTCATAGAAGCTAATAATCTAAGAGCTTGTCCACAACACACATGTAGTGAACATGAAAGAACTTCTGGCAACAAGAGTGGCAAAATTCCTTCAAACAGGAACAAAATCACTTACATAGACCAATATATAGATATGCATGGAGGGTAAAAAAAAAAAGCGTAACACCAAATTATGATAACCTACTCTCCCCAGGGAGAGCAGCCCAAAGCTGAACAGCTGAAGTGCCATGAATATAGATGCTGCACGACAACACAATGAAAACAAACACAATGCAGTAAAACTTTCATTTCCTGAGGGAATTCTCTCTCTCTCTCTCTTGTATTCTGGTGGTGTAGCAAATGACTTCGTTGTCTTTGTCTGTCTCTGTCTGTCTGTCTGTCTGTCCGTCTGTCTCTGTCTGCCTGTCCGTCTGTCTCTGTCTGCCTGTCTGTCTGTCTGTCTGTCTGTCTGCCTGTCTGTCTGTCTGTCTCTTTCTCTCTCCCTCTCTTTCCCTCTCTCTATCTCTTTCTCAGATGAGACTTGAAACGAGGTCTCGGTGTGAACATACAGACAACGTTTTGTGGCCATATTAAAACACATTCATCCACTTAGAAGAGAAGGCTAGTGCGTGCCAGTGGGAATGGATGACAAAATTGACCAACATTTCGAGCGCACCCAGGTTGGGTATAAAAAAGGCACAATAGTTTAAGTGCTTTAAAAAAATCTCAAAATATTTAGAATTCAATTATATTGTCTTTCTGTCTGTCAATATCTGTCTGTCTGTCCGTCTGTCTGTCAGCTGTCTTGCTGTGTCTGTCTGCACATGCATCTGTTTTTTCTGTCTGTCCTGATCTCACTGTCTATTTCCCTGTCTCCCTTGCTTTTTCTGTATACTCCCATCACCCCTCTCTCTCTTTCTCTCACTATCTCTCTACCTATGTTTTTCTACCTCTCTGTATCTACCTCTTTCTCTACCTCTCTCTCGACTAAAAGAATTTGCCTTGCCTTGCCTTGCCTTGCCTTGCCTTGCCTTGCCTTGTCCTTGCCTTGCCTTGACTCACTCTCTCTCTCTCTCTCTCTCTCTCTCTCTCTCTCTCTCTCTCTCTCTCTCTCTCTCCTCTCTCTCTCTCTCTCTCTCTCTCTCTCTATCTCTATCTCTCCTTCCCACCTCTCTCTCTCCTCACTCTCTCTCTTTTTCTTTCTGCTCACTCTCTCTCAGTTGTTTTCAGTCAGTGCAAAGTGAAATTCTTTCCTTCCCTTCCCAACAACGCCAGTTAGCCAATTCCCTCCTTCCCATACAGTCAGTGACTGTGTGCAATCTCTCTGTACTCTGCACTCCGGGACATTTCAGGCTGACAACAACTTAGCACTGGCATTAATCACGCCACCTTGCCACCACTTCTTTTTTGTCGGTAGCCTAATTATTATCCCTCCCTCCCCCAGCTTCCTCACTGTCTCTTCCCCCAGACTCTAGTCCCCTGGGAAACAGTACAGGGCC
>CM060328.1:17272743-17302743 GCA_030674155.1 Stramonita haemastoma
TTCTGTCTCCCCTTGTCTCCTTGTTTCTGTCTGTCAATCTTTTGTCTGTCTGCTTGTCTCTCTCTGACGTCACTGTCTCAATGTAATCATCAACTATTTCTAAAACTGGTATGCGAAGTGGTATGCTAGGTTGACATAATGCCCAGTGGTATACTTTTGTTTTTATTGTATTTGTCACCTTGTTGGTGTGTCAGTTTTTCTGTCAAACTACCAAACTGTGTAATAATTAAATTGTGTGATATTTGTGGCAGAAAATTTGGTATAATAAATTTCCTACTATTTTTTAAATAAGAGTTTGCATTACATTTATTTCCACATAACTATGTACCACCTCTCTGTCTATGTCTGTCATATCTCTCCGTTTCTCTCTGTCTCCCTCTCCACCTTGCTGTCTGTCTGTCTGTCTGTCTGTCGTCTGTCTGTCTGTCTGTCTGTCTGTCTGTCTGTCTGCTTCTGTCTGTCTGTTCTCTCCTCTCTCTCTCTCTCTCTCTCCCTCTCTCTCTCTCTCTCTCTCTCTCTCTCGTCTGTCAAGGGACATGCGTTCTGTGGAATCTGTGTGGGTGGACGTGATGACCATGGCCTCTGACACTGTCATGATCTGATCATCAATATCTCTCTCTCTCTCTCCCTCTCTCTTCCCTCTCTCTCTCTCTCTCAGGACAGCCTGTAGTGGAATGTGGGGATGGTGATGAGCCATGGCCCTGACACTGTCATGACTGATCACACACCCTGTCGCAGGAAACACACACACACACACACACAACACACACACACACACACACACACACACACACACACACACACACACACAACACACATACACACATATGCACGCAAACACACACGCACATATATCACACATAAACACACACACACACAACCATGCAACGCACGCACGCACGCACACACACACAACATACACACACACACGCACACACACACACAACCATGCACACACACACACACACACACACACACACACACACACACACACACACACACACACACACACACACACACACACACACACACAGGCAGTAAAATCACAATCGCTGATGAAAGCCTTGGTTCTCCTCTGTCCCTGACAGTAATCTAAAATATCTTGAAGTTTACTATTTTGTAGGGGAAATATAAAACAAATTACAACCTTGTAGGTAAAGTACAGGGTAAAGGCGTTCCATAACCTTTATGGTCCAAACGGATCCAGGCATCAAAGACCTCAGCCTCTCCAAGGGCCAGCATATGCAAGACAGTGCCCATCTCCTCTCCCTTGTTGCTTTATCTTCCTTGACCCTAAAGAGAGCAGATACTCATGTACAGTTGGGTGAACTGGGGGACTGTACTGAAGCCAAAGCGCACAAACCATTACCCATCCACTTAGTAACCACACTCGATGCTGCTTAACATTGGCTTGGTGTAAGGAAGTGCTCTGACCACTGAGCTATCACCCATCCCCCAATTGTGCAGTAGTAGTAGGCACCCATCAGTCTCAGAAGACTATGGAGTTGCCCAGATTTATCTGTGTGAAATTCAGGTTGCTCTCCCTTAGGGCAATTTGGTGCCAAAAGAGCACCACCATCCATTCGTTTTTATTTTTCTGTTTGTATTTTTGCTTTCGTATTGGATTTGGCCAAGGATAACTCTCTTGTTGCATTGAGTTCTTTCACGCATCCGAAATCTGTTTTGGAAACTAAATCTCACTTTATTGTCTCATCTAGAGGATTGGGACTCAGACCACCACTCAAAGTCTAGTGAATGGGGGTACAGTTCCTCTTCAAGTGGGGATCAAACACATGACTTCTCGCTTTCCTGACAGGTGCATTATTCCTAGGCCTATAATCTACCCAGACTCCCTGTGGATTGGGGGCTAGAGATACCATGTCTGCTTTGAAAGCAAGAAGTGAGAATTTGATCCCGTTAATGTGCAACACATTTTCAAACACACATTAAAGAACCCACAGGCAAAAAAAGAGTTGCCACAAGCCAAATTCTGCAGAAAACAGTAACTCTCATAAGAGAACAAATACATGTGCAGACAAGATATTTTTTCCATGGGTGGCGCTGCTCTTGTGGTGATGTGCTCTCCCCATGGAAATAAGAGCAGCCTGAATTTGATGCAGTGAAATCTGCCCTGACTGAAAGTAGTATACAATACTAAGCATTGCACCGATTCACCCTCACTATATTATGTATGAGCTTGGTTCTTGTTTGCTTGCTTTGTACAGCACTGGAAGCGGAGGTAAAAAGGAAGGAGGCTCTTTAAGTAACTAGAGCACACAAGTTTCTCAGGCTCTTATGACATAGATTTTTACACGCCTACATATGCATACAGGCTGCATATACACTCACTGGTTGGAAGCACTTATTCACACACACACACACACACACACACACACACACACACACACACACACACACACACACACACACACACAGCACAAAGACAGAAACATAGAGACATAGACAGACAGACAGACAGACAGACATACACTGAAAGACAGAAAGACAGCAGCCAGCCAGCCAGACAGACCCAGGAAGAAGACAGAGGAGCTGACAGTGGAGAAAGGCGGGAGGGGCAATCCAATCAAAACATGTCCTCCACACAATTGCCTGTCAACTCCCTAAGGGTTTAACTCCCTCCCTACCCTGGCTCCTACATTGTCTGTCCTTTCATCAGTACCGCCCACTTCCATCCCCCCCCCCCACACACACACCATCCTGTCTCTCAGTTCCTTTCCCTTACATTCCTCCTCATCCATCTATTCAGTGGGGCACAGTACTTACAGACCTGGGGCCCACTTCCCACCCAGTGGAGCAAGGTTAATATCTGATGGTCTATTGGATAGCCTGGCTTTTCTTCCCTAACTTGTGTCTGTAAACTGTTAACCGTTTCCACCCCACTGGCCAAGCTATCTAAGTAGGGTTTCTATTGCAAGATAGTGCTCTGAGCTGTGTCAATGTTTTGCACCAAAAAGAGAAATGGAGTAGGTTTGTTTGCATAGGACAGGTATTTGCTGTAGATGATTTTATGACTTTTGTCTCTATTTGCAGTGAGTTTCTGTGACAACTTTTTACATGACAAACTGTGCTATCTTCTGGATCATAGACATGTCATAGGTGACTTGGCCCAAGCCTCACCATTTTTCTCTATGACAGCATTTTCTATTCAGCCATTTCTAATTATGGGTTTTTAAAATAATAAAATCTTGGAGTTAAAATGGATTCATTCATCTTTTTGTCTTGACTGGAATCTGTCTTCCTTGCTCCAGCACACCTCTAAAACAAAGCGAATTTATATTTCATTTAGAAATGGATATGTTCTCCAGCTGCCAAGCTAGGTCTCTCCTCCAGCCAACAGGCAGAATCAGACTTAGATATTACTTGGAGTTGGATGCGCTGGGCCTGACTTTTTCAGTCCTTAATGGCAGCACAATACATTTTCACTCATAAATAGATGACAGACAACAAGAGCTTCTGCCTAGCATTCAATGATGAAAAAGAAGACTTTGATAGAAGCCTCTATGTCTGAGACAGATTTCTCCATCTCCAGCAGTTATTTTCTGAGCTTGCACATTTTCAGATGTTCCCCCTCAGATCTGTGCAATTAATTTCTTTGCTTTATTTCTTTTACTTGATCTATCAATGATCTTTTCCACCTTTAACTCAGATGAGTCTATTTTCTAATCTTGTCACTTGATAGATTTGCCCACCTATCTTCAGCCCTGTATCTTCTCCATTCCCTCTTCTGGAGCCAGTCATTTTCCACTCCATGTCCCAAAGAGGGCTTCTTCCCGCTACTGGTCTGATCGTTATTCCATTTCCTGTCCATGTTTTATCTGGTTTGATCCTTGAGAGACAATGCAAACAGCTGTTCACAAGACCACATAAAGCACACTTAAGCAGTTCAAGGCACTTGGCTGCCTTTGCAGTCAGCACTCCAGCTATTTCAGCCCAGTCTATGGCAGACAGAAAGGCTACATCAGGATCACAGTATCAAGAACCACCCCGTGACTTGCTTCTGAATGAATATTGACACACTTATAGATTTCATGATCGACATCTTTCACAATACTCTCTCTCAAGGTATTATGACAAAGTCTAACCAAAGTTTATGTGGAAGTCGCATTATTATTCGACTTTTTTGCATTTTTCCATTTTGGCCCCTCAAAGTGTATTGGTGGCCTAAGGCAATGTGTATTAAACAATTTCAGTGTTCAGTGTCCAGTGTTCAGGGCTCTCCTCTCTCCTCTCTCTCTCTCATCTCTCTCTCCTCCTCTCTCTCTCTCTCTCTCTCTCTCTCTCTCTCTCTCTCTTCTCTCCTCATTCAGTCATTCAAGACAACAAGAATACTTCATATTCCATATTCTTTTACACACTTTTTTAGTACTGTTTGTCACAATGTCACCTTACAAAATCCTGTTTCGGTTTTGAATGGTTTGATGTTGCCTCTAACAACACTTAAAGTATAAATCTTTGAATTAGATTCTTTTTTCATTTCTTGCCAGTAGTAGAATCACACACAATTATGTTCCAGGTTACTTTAATTCTTGATGACAAACTTCATGGATGTTTTCCCTTTTCTGTTTTAAGAGCCCCTGTATGGATTATGTAAGTTTTAGTAAAAGCATGGGGGGGGGGGGGGGGGGGTGGTGTGTGGTGTGTGGTGTGTGTGTTGTGTGTGTTGTGTGTGTGTGTTGTGTGTGTTTGATGTGATGTGTGTGTGTTGTCTCTCTCTCTCTCTCTCTCTCTCTCTCTCTCTCTCTCTCTGTCTCTCTCTCTCTCTCTCTCTACTCTCTCTTCTCCTTCTCTTCTCTCTGCTCTCTCTCTCTCTCTTATATATATATATATATTATATGTGTGTGTGTGTGTGTGTGTGTGTGTGTGTGTGTGTGTGTGTGTGTGTTGTGTGGTGTTTGTGTGTGTGTGTGAAAATAAGAATATTCTATTTTTATGGAGTGAGACATACAAGCATGCTCATACCCATGGCCATGCTCAGATATTTGCACTCTCAAACTTTCAATAAATATTCAGCTACAAGATCATAAGGATGCTTTTTGTCACTTTAAAAATCGAACAAATTTCATGGAGACATCAACGCTTCACAAATATAGTTAAATAAGAAAAATGCATGTTTATGTTTAGAATGATTTTTGCTTAAGGAATTGCAATTTCTTTCTAGAAAAAAATATAGATTACAAAATGAGTAATTGGATTCTGCAATCAGTGGCTCCAGTCAAGCAAAACGTAATGCATAATTATGCATCATGTTTCATGTGAATGCAGACATTTTTTCTCATTTCCTTGCTATGTGGCGATGTATGGCTATATTTTACTTTGCTTCATTTCATTTCACTTTATTTACTTTTTAGGGTCAGCAGCAAACGAAATTAAAGTGGGCTCTTGTTCTATGCTGCCTTTAAGAAAGAGTCAAAAATACTCCTTTCAATGGCTCAATGGGCATGGAACTGGAGCTTGATTGAAGGGGTCACATGGGTGCTTGTCTGACAACAGAGGGATTGTTCCCAGTGGCAGTTGATCAAGTCATTCAGTACATTTCTTCATGCTTTAAGTGTATACTTTAGGAATAGTTTAATGAACTTGAGTTCTTACTACAAGGACACAAAGACTAAAAGACGGCTGCTTATTGCTATTTTCATAAAGATGCTTTAAAGATTCTTATATAGATCATTCATTAAATGACACACTGCCATACTAAATGGTAATTATTTGTTTTGTTTGTTTCTCTGCTAGAGCTTCAAAGTTCACCTCTGGTGAGGTTTTGTGTATCCAACCAATTTTGCCCACCATGAAAGTAGCCCCATTTCAGCAAGGAATCAGAGACTCACTAAAGAAAAAAAGCTGTGATACTGAGGCTGCTTTTCATTGTTACAGAACCTCCCCGCTTCGTTGTCCAGCTTTTTACTTCATTTTTCCTCCATTAATTCTCCCTCAGACCCCAGCACCTTTCACGCCTTTTAGCCACTGCCAAAAGAAACCCTAACTAATGGAAACAGCCCGTGAGGCTGATGGCCGAAGACAGGTGAAGATAATTGCTGGGAACGTCAAGCTGTCGCTGAGCACGTGAGGCACGCCACAGGACAAAGCAGCACAGGCTAGCCAAGGAGGGTAGTCAGAGAGTGGGGGATAAGTGTTGACAAGATGTCGCCTTTGCTTACCTTTGGGCTGTGCTGAAGGCTTGAAGTTTTAACAGACTTCACACCCCTTCCCCATCTCTCTTTTATACTCCCCTGCCTCTCTGTCTTCTTTTCCCTTATGCAACAGGACAATGATGTATAGAATGGCAAAATGGTATATATATGCTGAGACTGGGTGTAAAAAAGGCACATGAGTTTAAGTGTTTTTTTTTTAAATAATTCTCAAAACACTAGAATAGAATTGTTGTCTGTCTGTCTGTCTGTCTGTCTGTCTGTCTGTCTGTCTGTCTATCTGTCTGTACATGCATATCTTTTTTCTTTCTGTTCTGAACTCACTGTCCCTGTTCGACTATCACTTGCTTTCTCTGTATACCTCCACCCTTTCTCTCTGTCTCTATGTCTATTTTGTTCTCTGTTCTCTCTCTTTTCCAGTCTCTCTTCTTTTCCACCTCACTCTCTCAATGCTTGAGACAGCCAAAGTGAAATTTTCCTTCCCTTCCTAACAAAGCCAGTTAGCCAATTCCCTCCTTCATATGCAGTCAGTGACTGTGTGCAATCTCTCTGTACTCTGCACTCCGGACATTTCAGGCTGACAACAACTTAGCACTGGCATTAATCACGCCACCTTGCCACCACTACTGTTTCCCCTGTGAGTCATCTAATTGTTCCCCACTTCCCCCACTGTCTCTTCCCCCAGACTGTGGTCCCCTGGGAAACTGTGCAGGGCCCAGTCCTGGGATGGGCTGCAGTTTGTCAGGGTCAGAGCAGATCGATTCTGGCAGTGCCTTCTTCTTCTTCTTCTTCTTCTTCTTCTTCTTCTTCTTCTTCTTCTTCTTCTTCTTCTTCTTCTTCTTCTTCTTCTCCCTGAATCTCTGATACCCACCCTTCCTCTGTCCCACCCTTATCTTCCACCCATACCCCAGCAATCACTCTCTAATGATCTTGGTGCCCCATGCTTTCACTCTCCACTCCCCTTTCTCCCATCCGCAGGAAAATCTCTTGGTCTTGTTTTCTGTCTCTCCTTGTCTCCTTGTTTCTGTCTGTCTCTCTGTCTGTCTGTTTGTCAATCTTTTTGTCTGTCTGCTTGTCTCTCTCTGGCGTCACTTGTCTCCAAATGTAATCATCAACTATTTCTAATAATTGGTATGCGAAGTGGTATGCTAAGTTGACATAATGCCCAGTGGTATACTTTTGTTTTATTGTATTTGTCACCTTGTTGGTGTGTCAGTTTTTCTGTCAAACTGCCAAACTGTGTAATAATTAAATTGTGTGATATTTGTGGCAGAAAATTGTGGTATAATAAATTTCCTACTATTTTTTAAATAAGAGTTTGCATTACATTTATTTCCACATAACTATGTACCACTCTCTCTGTCTCTGTCTGTCCATATCTCTCCGTTTCTCTCTCTGTCTCCCTCCTCCACCTCTGTCTGTCTGTCTGTCTGTCTGTCTGTCTCTCTGTCTCTCTCTCTCTCTCTCTCTCTCTCTCTCTCTCTCTCTCTCTCTCTCTCTCTCTCTCTCTCTCTCTCTCTCTCCTCTCTTCTCTCTCTCTCTCTCAAGGGACAGCCTGTAGTGGAATGTGGGGCATGGAGTGATGAGCCATGGCCCTGACACTGTCATGACTGATCACAGCACGTCAGCCCTGTTCTGCAGGCAGAGAGCACACACACACACACACACACACACACACACACACACACACACACACACACACACACACACACACACACACACACATAACACAACACACAGCACATCACACATACACACACACGTAATGCATGCAACACACACACACACACATACACACACACACACACACACAACACACACACACACACACGCACACAACAGCACACCCACACACACACAACACACACAGCACGCACCACACCAACACACACACACAACACACACACACAGAGGCAGTAAAATCACAATTGCTGATGAAAGCCTTGGTTCTCTTCTGTCCCTGACAGTAATCTAAAATATCTTGAAGTTTACTATTTTGTAGGGGAAATATAAAACAAATTACAACCTTGTAGGTAAAGTACAGGGTAAAAGCGTTCCATAACCTTTATGGTCCAAACGGAACCAGGCATCAAAGACCTCAGCCTCTCCAAGGGCCAGCATATGCAAGACAGTGCCCATCTCCTCTCCCTTGTTGCTTTATCTTCCTTGACCCTAAAGAGAGCAGATACTCATGTACAGTTGGGTGAACTGGGGGACTGTACTGAAGCCAAAGCGCACAAACCATTACCCATCCACTTAGTAACCACACTTGATGCTGCTTAACATTGGCTTGGTGTAAGGAAGTGCTCTGACCACTGAGCTATCCCCACCCCCCAATCGTGTAGTAGTAGTAGGCACCCATCAGTCTCAGAAGACTATGGAGTTGCCCAGATTTATCTGTGTGAAATTCAGGTTGCTCTCCCTTAGGGCAATTTGGTGCCAAAAGAGCACCACCATCCATTCGTTTTTATTTTTCTGTTTGTATTTTTGCTTTCGTATTGGATTTGGCCAAGGATAACTCTCTTGTTGCATTAAGTTCTTTCACGCATCCGAAATCTGTTTTGGAAACTAACATCTCACTTTATTGTCTCATCTAGAGGATTGGGACTCAGACCACCACTCAAAGTCTAGTGAATGGGGGTACAGTTCCTCTTCAAGTGGGGATCAAACACATGACTTCTCGCTTTCCTGACAGGTGCATTACTCCTAGGCCTATAATCTACGCAGACTCCCTGTGGATTGGGGGCTAGAGATACCATGTCTGCTTTGAAAGCAAGAAGTGAGAATTTGATCCCGTTAGTGCCTAAGCCTTCCCCCTATTCTCTGTCTCTCGCACAATGGTCTGTTACTAGTGTTTTGGATGAAACAATAAACCAAGGTCCCGTGTGCAACACATTTTCAACACACATTAAAGAACCCACAGGCAAAAAAAGAGTTGCCACAAGCCAAATTCTGCAGAAAACAGTAACTCTCATAAGAGAACAAATACATGTGCAGACAAGATATTTTTTCCATGGGTGGCGCTGCTCTTGTGGTGATGTGCTCTCCCCATGGAAATAAGAGCAGCCTGAATTTGATGCAGTGAAATCTGCCCTGACTGAAAGTAGTATACAATACTAAGCATTGCACCGATTCACCCTCACTATATTATGTATGAGCTTGGTTCTTGTTTGCTTGCTTTGTACAGCACAGGAAGTGGAGGTAAAAAGGAAAGAGGCTCTTTAAGTAACTAGAGCACACAAGTTTCTCAGGCCTATAGATTTTTACACGCCTGCATATGCATACAGGCTGCATATACACTCACTGGTTGCAAGCACTTATTCACACACACACACACACACACACACACACACACACACACACACACACACACACACACAGTCACACAAAGACAGAAACATAGAGACACAGACAGACAGACAGACAGACATACACTGAAAGACAGAAAGACAGCAGCCAGCCAGCCAGACAGACCCAGGAAGAAGACAGAGGAGCTGACAGTGGAGAAAGGCGGGAGGGGCAATCCAATCAAAACATGTCCTCCACACAATTGCCTGTCAACTCCCTAAGGGTTTAACTCCCTCCCTACCCTGGCTCCTACATTGTCTGTCCTTTCATCAGTACCGCCCACTTCCACCCCCCCACCCCCCCCCCCCACACACACACACACCACCCAGTCTCTCAGTGTCCTTTCCCCTACATTCCCTCCACATCCATCTATTCAGTGGGGCACAGTACTTACAGACCTTGGGTCCACTTCCCACCCAGTGTAGCAAGGTTAATGTCTGATGGTCTATTGGATAGCCTGGCTTTTCTTCCCTAACTTGTGTCTGTAAACTGTTAACCATTTCCACCCCACTTGGCCAAACTATGCTAAGTGGGGTTTCTATTGCAAGATAGTGCTCTGAGCTGTGTCAATGTTTTGCACCAAAAAGAGAAATCAAGTAGGTTTGTTTGCATAGGACAGGTATTTGCTGTGGAAGATTTTATGACTTTTGTCTCTATTTCCAGTGAGTTTCTGTGACAACTTTTTACCTGACAAACTGTGCTATCTTCTGGGTCATAGACATGTCATAGGTGACTTGGCACCAGCCATTGCCATTTTTCTCATTGACAGCATTTTCCATTTAGCCTGTTTCTAATTCTTTTTTTGGGGGGGAAGGTTACAAAATGTTGAAGTTGATGGATTTATTTCTCTTTTTTCTTGACTGGAATCTGTCTTCCTTGCTCCAGCAAACCTCTGAAGTAGAGATAATTTAGATTTCATTTAGAAATGGACATCTTTGTCCAGCTGCCAAGCTAAATCTCTCCTCTGGCCAACAGGCAGAATCAGACTTAGCTATTATGCCACTAAGACTTATTAGTTAGTGCTTAATGGCAGCACAATACATTTTCACTCATAATATAGCATAGACAACAATAGCTGTTGCCTTAGATCTCAATAACAAAAAAGAGGACTTTGATAGTAGCCTCTAGCTCTAAACAGATTTCTTAATCTTCAGCAGCTATTTTATGAGTTTGCACAATTTTCAGATGTTCCCCCTCAGATCTTGCAATTAATTTCTTTACTTTATTTCTATTCATCTATCAGTTTTCCACCTTTTAACTCAGATGAGTCTATTTTCTAATCTTGTCACTTGATAGATTTGCCCACCTATCTTCAGCCCTGTATCTTCTCCATTCCTTCTTCTGGAGCCAGTCATTTTCCACTCCATGTCCCAAAGAGGGCTTCTTCCAGCTACTGGTCTGATCGTTATTCCATTTCCTGTCCATGTTTTATCTGGTTTGATCCTTGAGAGACAATGCAAACAGCTGTTCACAAGACCACATAAAGCACACTTAAGCAGTTCAAGGCACTTGGCTGCCTTTGCAGTCAGCACTCCAGCTATTTCAGCCCAGTCTATGGCAGACAGAAAGGCTACATCAGGATCACAGTATCAAGAACCACCCCGTGACTTGCTTCAGAATGAATATTGACACACTTATAGATTTCATGATCGACATCTTTCACAATACTCTCTCTCAAGGTATTATGACAAAGTCTAACCAAAGTTTATGGAAGTCGCATTATTATTCGACTTTTTTGCATTTTTCCATTTTGGCCCCTCAAAGTGTATGGTGGCCTAAGGCCAATGTGTATTAAACAATTTCAGTGTTCAGTGTCCAGTGTTCAGGGCTCTCTCTCTCTCTCTCTCTCTCTCTCTCTCTCTCTCTCTCTCTCTCTCTCTCTCTCTCTCTCTCTCTCTCTCTCTCTCTCTCTCTCCTCATTCAGTCATTCAAGACAACAAGAATACTTCATATTCCATATTCTTTTACACACTTTTTTAGTACTGTTTGTCACAATGTCACCTTACAAAATCCTGTTTCGGTTTTGAATGGTTTGATGTTGCCTCTAACAACACTTAAAGTATAAATCTTTGAATTAGATTCTTTTTTTATTTCTTGCCAGTAGTAGAATCACACACAATTATGTTCCAGGTTACTTTAATTCTTGATGACAAACTTCATGGATGTTTTCCCTTTTCTGTTTTAAGAGCCCCTGTATGGATTATGTAAGTTTTAGTAAAAGCATGGGGGGGGGGTGGGGGTGAGTGTGTGTGTGTGTGTGTGTGTGTGTGTGTGTGTGTGTGTTTGAGTGTGAGTGTGTGTGTGTGTGTGTGTGTGTGTGTGTGTGTGTGTGTGTGTGTGTGTGTGTGTGTGTGTGTGTGTGTGTCTCTTCTCCTCTCTCTCTCTCTCTCTCTCTCTCTCTCTCTCTCTCTCTCTCTCTCTCTCTCTCTCTCTCTCTCTCTCTATATATATATATATATATATGTGTGTGTGTGTGTGTGTGTGTGTGTGTGTGTGTGTGTGTGTGTGTGTGTGTGTGTGTGTGTGTGTGTGTGTGTTTATTTGTGTGTGTTTGTGTGTGTGTGTGAAAATAAGAATATTCTATTTTTATGGAGTGAGACATACAAGCATGCTCATAGGCATGGCCATGCTCAGATATTTGCACTCTCAAACTTTCAATAAATATTCAGCTACAAGATCATAAGGATGCTTTTTGTCACTTTAAAAATCGAACAAATTTCATGGAGACATCAACGCTTCACAAATATAGTTAAATAAGAAAAATGCATGTTTATGTTTAGAATGATTTTTGCTTAAGGAATTGCAATTTCTTTCTAGAAAAAATTATAGATTACAAAATGAGTAATTGGATTCTGCAATCAGTGGCTCCAGTCAAGCAAAACGTAATGCATAATTATGCATCATGTTTCATGTGAATGCAGACTATTTTTTCTCATTTCCTTGCTATGTGGCGATGTATGGCTATATTTTACTTGGCTTTATTTCATTTACTTTATTTGCTTTTTAGGGTCAGTAGCAAACGAAATTAAAGTGGGCTCTTGTTCTATGCTGCCTTTAAGAAAGAGTCAAAAATACTCCTTTCAATGGCTCAATGGGCATGGAACTGGAGCTTGATTGAAGGGGTCACATGGGTGCTTTGTCTGACAACAGAGGGATTGTTCCGAGTGGCAGTTGATCAAGTCATTCAGTACATTTCTTCATGCTTTAAGTGTATACTTTAGGAATAGTTTAATGAACTTGAGTTCTTACTACAAGGACACAAAGACTGAAAGACGGCTGCTTATTGCTATTTTCATAAAGATGCTTTAAAGATTCTTATATAGATCATTCATTAAATGACACACTGCCATACTAAATGGTAATTATTTGTTTTGTTTGTTTCTCTGCTAGAGCTTCAAAGTTCACCTCTGGTGAGGTTTTGTGTCTCCAACCAATTTTGCCCACCATGAAAGTAGCCCCATTTCAGCAAGGAATCAGAGACTCTCACTAAAGAAAAAAAGCTGTGATACTGAGGCTGCTTTTCATTGTTACAGAACCTCCCCGCTTCGTTGTCAAGCTTTTTACTTCATTTTTCCTCCATTAATTCTCCCTCAGACCCAGCACCTTTCACGCCTTTCAGCCACTGCCAAGAGAAACCCTGACTAATGGAAACAGCCGTGAGGCTGATGGCCAAAGACAGGTGAAGATAATTGCTGGGAACGTCAAGCTGTCGCTGAGCACGTGAGGCACGCCACAGGACAAAGCAGCACACGCTAGCCAAGGAGTGTAGGCAGAGAGGGGGGGGGATAAGTGTTGACAAGATGTCACCTTTGCTTACCTTTGGGCTGTGCTGATGGCTTAAGTTTTAAAAGACTTAAAACACTCTACCCCATCTCTCCTTTATACTTCCCTACCTTCCTGTCTTCTCTCCTTATGCAACAGGACAATAGGATGTAGAGTGGCAAAATGGTATATATATATATGCTGAGACTGGATGTAAAAAAATGGGCATCTGAGTTTAAGTGCTCTTTTTTCAGAATTCTCAAAACACTAGAATAAAATTGTCTGCCTGTATGTCTGTCTGCCTGTCTGTCTGTCTGTACATGCATATCTTTTTTCTCCCTATTCTGAACTCACTGTCTGTCTTTGACAGGGGGGACGGATAGCCTAGTCGTCAGAACATTGCGCTGGCAATTTGACAACCCAGGTTGGAGTCCGGTGGAGGAGATTTTTCTCCTGGAGTTAACATCAGTACCGACTCCACTCTCCCCAAAAGTCCTTCGGATGAGACTTTAAACCGAGGCCCCCGTGTGCGAGCACACGCAGAACATCTTGCGCACACGTTAAATCCTGTTCCGCTTTTCGTAAGAGTAGGCCATCGTGTGCTGGTGGGAACAGATGACAATATTTACAAAACTGCATACACATGGACCGGATGATAAAAAGCACATGATTGCATATTCTGTTTTCCTCGATATAAAAGAATAAAATGAATAAAAGAATAAAATGAAAAATGAAAAAAATGACTATACCTTGCTTTCTCTGTATACCCTCACCCTTTCTCTCAGTCTCTCTCTGTCTATATTTCTCTCTCTGTCTCTGTCTCTCTGTCTCTCTCTGTCTCTCTGTCTCTCTCTGTCTCTCTGTCCCTGTCTGTCTGTCTCTGTGTTTTTGTCTGTCTGACTGTCTCTCTCTCCTCTCTCTCTTTCTCTTTTCCCCCTCACTCTTTCAATTGCTTTCAGACAGTGCAAAGTGAAATTCTTCCCTTTCCTTCCCAACAACACCAGTTAGCCAATTCCCTCCTTCACATGCAGTCAGTGGCTGTGTGCAATCTCTCTGTACTCTGCACTCCAGGACATTTCAGGCTGACAACAACTTAGCACTGGCATTAATCACGCCACCTTTCTACCACTACTGTTTCCCCGTGAGTCATCTAATTGTTCCCCACTTCCCCCACTGTCTCTTCCCCCAGACTGTGGTCCCCTGGGAAACAGTGCAGGGCCCAGTCCTAGGATGGACTGCACTTTGTCAGGGTCAGAGCAGATCGATTCTGGCAGTGCCTGCTTCTTCTTCTTCTTCTTCTTCTTCTTCTTCTTCTTCTTCTTCTTCTTCTTTTTCTTCTTCCTCCTCCTGAATCTCTGATACCACCCTTCCTCTGTCCCACCCTTATCTTTCACCCATACCCCAGCAATCTCTCTCTAATGATCTTAGTGCCCCATGCTTTCACTCTCCACCCCCTTTCTCCATCTGCAGGAAAAACTTCTTGGTCTTGTTTTCTGTCTCTCCTTGTCTGCTTGTTTCTTTCTGTCTGTCAATCTTTTTGTCTGTCTTCTTATTTCTCTCTGGTGTCACTTGCTTTCCAATCGTAATCATCAACTATTACTACTAACTGGTATGCAAAGTGGTATGCTAAGTGATATAATTATGCTAAGTGGTATACTTTTGTTTTAGTGTATTTGCCACATTGTTGGTATGTCCGTTTTTCTGTCAAACTGCCAGTCTGTGTGATTATTAAATTGTGTGATATTTGTGGCAGAGCATTTGGTATAATAATGTTCCTACTATTCTTTAAATAATATTTTGCATGACATTTATGTCAACATAACTATGTACCACTCTCTCTGTCTCTGTCTGTCCATATCTCTCCGTTTCTCTCTCTGTCTCCCTCCTCCACTCTCTGTCTCTCGTCTGTCTTCTCTCTGTCTCTCTTCTCTCTCTCTCTCTCTCTCTCTCTCTCTCTCTCTCTCTCTCTCTCTCTCTCTCTCTCTCTCTCTCTCTCTCTCTCTCTCTCTCTCTCTTCTATCTCTCAAGGGACAGCCTGCAGTGGAATGTGGGGCATGGAGTGATGAGCCATGGCCCTGACACTGTCATGACTGATCACAGCAGGTCAGCCCTGTTCTGCAGGCAGAGAGCAAAACACCACACACACACACACACACCACACACACACACACACACACACACACACACACACACACACACCACACAACACACATACACACATAGCACGCAACACACACCACATATACACACATAAACACACACACACAACACATGCACGCACGCACGCATACACACACACACACACACACACACACACACACACACACACACACACACACACACACACACACACACACACACACACACACACACACACACACACAGAGGCAGTAAAATCACAATTGCTGATGAAAGCCTTGGTTCTCCTCTGTCCCTGACAGTAATCTAAAATATCTTGAAGTTTACTATTTTGTAGGGGAAATATAAAACAAATTACAACCTTGTAGGTAAAGTACAGGGTAAAGGCGTTCCATAACCTTTATGGTCCAAACGGATCCAGGCATCAAAGACCTCAGCCTCTCCAAGGGCCAGCATATGCAAGACAGTGCCCATCTCCTCTCCCTTGTTGCTTTATCTTCCTTGACCCTAAAGAGAGCAGATACTAATGTACAGTTGGGTGAACTGGGGGACTGTACTGAAGCCAAAGCGCACAAACCATTACCCATCCACTTAGTAACCACACTCGATGCTGCTTAACATTGGCTTGGTGTAAGGAAGTGCTCTGACCACTGAGCTATCCCCACCCCCCAATGGTGTAGTAGTAGTAGGCACCCATCAGTCTCAGAAGACTATGGAGTTGCCCAGATTTATCTGTGTGAAATTCAGGTTGCTCTCCCTTAGGGCAATTTGGTGCCAAAAGAGCACCACCATCCATTCGTTTTTATTTTTCTGTTTGTATTTTTGCTTTCGTATTGGATTTGGCCACGGATAACTCTCTTCTTGCATTAAGTTCTTTCACGCATCCAAAATCTGTTTTGGAAACTACATCTCACTTTATTGTCTCATCTAGAGGATTGGGACTCAGACCACCACTCAAAGTCTAGTGAATGGGGGTACAGTTCCTCTTCAAGTGGGGATCAAACATATGACTTCTCGCTTTCCTGACAGGTGCATTACTCCTAGGCCTATAATCTACCCAGACTCCCTGTGGATTGGGGGCTAGAGATACCATGTCTGCTTTGAAAGCAAGAAGTGAGAATTTGATCCCGTTAGTGCCTAAGCCTTCCCCCTATTCTCTGTCTCTTGCACAATGGTCTGTTACTAGTGTTTTGGATGAAACAATAAACCACGGTCCGTGTGCAACACATTTTCAGCACACATTAAAGAACCCACAGGCAAAAAAAGAGTTGCCACAAACCAAATTCTGCAGAAAACAGTAACTCTCATAAGAGAACAAATACATGTGCAGACAAGATATTTTTTTCATGGGTGGCGCTGCTCTTGTGGTGATGTGCTCTCCCCATGGAAATAAGAGCAGCCTGAATTTGATGCAGTGAAATCTGCCCTGACTGAAAGCAGTATACAATACTAAGCATTGCACCGATTCACCCTCACTATATTATGTATGGGCTTGGTTCTTGTTTGCTTGCTTTGTACAGCACAGGAAGTGGAGGCAAAAAGGAAGGAGGCTCTTTAAGTAACTAGAGCACACAAGTTTCTCAGGCCTCTTATGAACATAGATTTTTACACGCATACATATGCATACAGGCTGCATATACACTCAATGGTTGCAAGCACTTATTCACACACATACACACACACACACACACACACACACACACACACACACACACACACACACACACACACATACATACATACACACACAGACAGTCACACAAAGACAGAAACATAGAGACATATACAGACAGACAGACAGACAGACAGACATACACACAAAGACAGAAACACAGAGACACAGACAACCAGACAGACCCAGGAAGAAGACAGAGGAGCTGACAGTGGAGAAAGGCGGGAGGGGCAATCCAATCAAAACATGTCCTCCACACAATTGCCTGTCAACTCCCTAAGGGTTTAACTCCCTCCCTACCCTGGCTCCTACATCGTCTGTCCTTTCATCAGTACTGCCCACATTCCATCCCCCCCCCCCACACACACACCATCCTGTCTCTCAGCGTCCTTTCCCCTACATTCCCTCCACATCCATCTATTCAGTGGGGCACAGTACTTACAGACCTGGGTCCACTTCCCACCCAGTGGAGCAAGGTTAATGTCTGATGGTCTATTGGATAGCCTGGCTTTTCTTCCCAAACTTGTGTCTGTAAACTGCTAACCGTTTCCACCCCACTTGGCCAAACTATCCTGAGTAGGGTTTCTATTGCAGGATAGTGCTCTGAGCTGTGTCTATGTTTTGCACCAAAAAGAGAAACCGAGTAGATTCTTTTTGCATAGGACAGGTATTTGCTGTAGAAGATTTTATGACTTTTGTTTCTATTTGCAGTGAGTTTCTTTGACAACTTTTACATGACAAACTGCACAGTCTTCTGGATCATAGACATGTCATAGATGACTTGGCAGGTGTCATAGGTGACTTGGCACCAGCCTTCTCCATTTTTCTCCTTGACAGCCTTTTCCATTGAGCATGTTTCTTTTTTATGGGAGGGAGGGGGGGGGGTACAAAATGATTTATTTCTCTTTTTTTCTTGACTGGAATCTGTCTTCCTTGTTCCAGCAAACCCCTGAAATAAAGCTAATTTAGATTTCATTTAGAAATGGATATCATTCTCCATCTGCCAAGCTAAATCTCTCCTCTGGCCAACAGGCAGAATCAGACTTAGATATCATGCCAAAGTCAGACCCCCTATGACTGATTAGTTAGTCATTTAATGGCAGCACAACACATTTTTACTCATAATATAGCACAGACAATAGCTTCTGCCTAAGCATTCAATAACAAAAAAGAAGTCTTTGATAGTAGCCTCTAGCTCTTGACAGATTTTCTCCATCTCCAGCAGCTATTTTCTGAGCTTGCACCCTTTTCAGGTATTCCCCTCAGACCTTGCAATTATTTTCTTTGCTTTATTTCTCTAACTTTATCAATCAGTTGTCTTTTCCAGCTTTTAGCTCAGATGAGTTTATTTTCAAATGTTTGTCATATGATAGATTTGCCCTCTATCCTCAGTCCTGTATCTTCTCCATTCCCTCTTCTGGAGCCAGTCATTTTCCACTCCATGTCCCAAAGAGGGCTTCTTCCAGCTACTGGTCTGATCGTTTATTCCATTTCCTGTTCATGTTTTATCTGGTTTGATCCTTGGAGACAACGTAAACAGCTGTTCACAAGACCACATGAAGCACACTTTAGCAGTTCAAGGCACTTGGCTGGCTTTGCAGTCAGCTCTCCAGCTATTTCAGCCCAGTCTATGGCAGACAGAGAGTCTACATCAGGATCACGTATCAAGAACCATCCTGTGACTGGCTTCAGAATGAATATTGACACACTTATAGATTGCATGATCGACATCTTTCACAATACTCTCTCTCAAGTTATTATGACAAAGTCTTACCAAAGTTTACCAGAAGTTGCATTGTTATTCGATTTTTTTGCATCTTTTCATTTTAGCCCCTCAAAGTGTATTTGGCCTAAGGCCAATGTATATTAAACAATTTCAGTGTTCAGTGTTCTGTGTTTCTCTCTCTCTCTCTCTCTCTCTCTCATCTCTTCTTCCTCTCCTCTCTCTCCTCTCTCTCTCCTCTCTCTCTCTCTCTCTCTCTCTCTCTCTCTCTCTCTCTCTCTCTCTCTCTTCTCCCCCGGGGCGATAGCCTAGTGGTCAGAACATTGCGCTGGCAATTTGAAGACCCGGGTTCGAGTCCGGTCGAGGAAATTTCCTTCCTGGAGTTAACATTAGTGCTGACTCCACTCTCCCCAAAAAGTCCTTCGGATGAGACTTTAAACCGAGGCCCCGTGTGCGAACGCACGCAGAACATCTTGCGCACACGTTAAATCCTGTTCCGCTTTTCGTAAGAGTAGGCCATCGTGTGCCGGTGGGAACAGATGGCAATATTTACAAAAACTGCATACACACGGGACCGGATGAAAAAAAGCACATGATTGCTTATTCTGTTATCCTCGATATAAAAGAATAAATAAAAATCTCTCTCTCTCTCTCTCTCTCTCTCTCTCTCTCTCTCTCTCTCTCTCTCTCTCTCTCTCTCTCTCCTCTCTCTCTCTCTCTCTCTCTCTCCTCTCTCTCTCTCTCTCTCTCTCTCTCTCTCTCTCTCTCTCATTCAGTCATTCAAGACAACAAGAATACTTCATATTCCATATTCTTTCACACACTTGGAAAGAATATGGAAAACTTTACTGTTTGCCACAATGTCACCTTACAAAATCCTGTTTGGGTTTTGAATGGTTTGATGTTGCCTCTAACAATACTTAAAATATAAGCGTTTGAATTAGAATCTTTTTTCATGTCTTGCCAGTAGTAGAATCCCACACAATTTTGTTCAGATTACTTTAATTCTTGATGACAAACTTCATGGGTGTTTTACCTTTTCTGTTTTAAGAGCCCCAGTATGGATAATGTATGTTTTAGTACACACATGGTGTGTGTGTGTGTGTGTGTGTGTGTGTGTGTGTGTGTGTGTGTGTGTGTGTGTGTGTGTGTGTGTGTGTGTGCATGTATATATATATATATATATATATATATATATATATATATATATATATATATATGACGCTCCACCACATAAGGAGTCGCATTGCACAAGAAGTCAATTTTTAGTTATTGACAAGTTGTTGATTTGCAATGAAAGGGCTATCGATACAAAAAAAAAGATTGAAAATCGGACAATTCTGTGCAAAGATATTACAAATTGAAATGATAGACTGCAGGATGTGACAAAATGAGAAACGGGCAAGTTTATTTTCGTAACATGTTGTCAGAGTAAAGGCTTGTGTGTTTTCAAAACACATTTAAAAGCAAAAGGAATAAGAATTATGCCTTGAAATTTCATTATAATGTAGATAAACAGATATAGTTTAATAATCAATCAAAATCTCTAAATTGACGACTTGACCCCCATCTGCCTTTAATGGCTCCTAGCGCAAATTTGGGTAATGTGCTAAGCGACTCATTTCGAGGTGGAGCGTCACATATGTGTGTGTGTGTGTGTGTGTGTGTGTGTGTGTGTGTGTGTGTGTGTGTGTGTGTGTGTGTGTGTGTGTGTGTGTGTTTGTGTGTGTGTGTGTGAAAATAAGAATATTCTACTTTTATGGAGTGAAACATACAAGCATGCTCATGGGCATGGCCATGCTCAGATATTTGCACTCTCAAACTTTCAATAAATATTCAGCTACAAGATCATAACGACGCTTTTTTGTCACTTTAAAAATCAACACATTTCATAAAGACATCAAATCTTCACAAATATAGTTAACTAACAAAGTGACATTTTTATGTTTAGAATGATTTTTGCAAAAGGAATCGCAATTTCTGTCTAGAAAAAAATTATAGATTACAAAATGAATAATTGGATTCTGCAATCAGTGGCTCCAGTCAAGCAACACGTAATGCATAATTATGCATCATGTTTCATGTGAATGCAGATCATTTTTGCTCATTTCCTTGCTATATGGCAATGTATGGCTACATTTTTCTTTGCTTCATTTTATTTTACTTTATTTACTTTCTAGGGTCAACAGCAAACGAAATTTAAGTGGAATCTTGTTCTATGCTGCCTTTAAGAAACAGTAAAAAATAGTCCTTTCAATGGCTCAGTGGGCATGGAACTGAAGCATGATTGAAGGGGTAACATGGGTGCTTTGTCTGACAACAGAGTGATTTGTTTCCAGTGGCAGTTGATCAAGTCATTCAGTACATTCCTTCATGCTTAAAGTGTATACTAAAAAATAGTTTAATGAAACCATGACTTGAGTTTTTATTACAAGCAAACAAAGACTGAAAGACTGCTGCTGATTGCTATTTTCATAAAGATGCTTTAAAGATGCTTGTATAAATCATTCATTAAATGATTTAAATCATTCATTAAATGACACACTGCCATACTAAAGGGTATTTCTTTTTTGTTTCTCTACTAGACCTCCACAGTTCACCTCTGGTAAGGTTTTGTGCATTCGTCTGATTATGCCCACCATGAAGGTAGCTGCATTCCAGCAATGAATCAGAGACTCTCACTAAAAAAAAAATGCTGTGATACTGAGGCTGCTTTTCATTGTGTTACAGAACCTCCCCCCCCCCTTCCTTGTCAAGCTATTTACTTCCTTTTTCCTCCATTAATTCTCCCTCAGACCCCAGCACCTTTCACGCCTTTTAGCCACTGCCAAGAGAAACCCTAACTAATGGAAACAGCCCGTGAGGCTGATGGCCAAAGACAGGTGAAGATAATTGCTGGGAACGTCAAGCTGTCGCTGAGCACGTGAGGCACGCCACAGGACAAAGCAGCACACGCTAGCCAAGGAGTGTGGGCAGAGAGGGGGGGATAAGTGTTGACAAGATGTCGCCTTTGCTTACCTTTGGGCTGTGCTGAAGGCTGAAGTTTTCAAAGACTTCACACACCCTCCCCCATCTCTCTTTTATACTCCCCTGCCTTCCTGTCTTCTCTCCTTATGCAACAGGACAATGAGGTGTAGAGTGGTAACCCCCCCCCCCAAATATATTAGATTAGGTGTAATTATTTTTTATTCATTTTTTTTGCTGCCTGGTCTTCTGTGACCTTCCGGTACTGCTGTTCCCACGCCGCTCATTTCAATCTCCCCGCCACAGCCATACCCAGATTCGTTGTGTCTCACTGGGTCGGGAGTCCACAGGGAGCCATCAATATTAGGCCATCGCAGGGCCACCAGCCAGAGGGGCCCTGCACTTCTGCTGGGTAACTTTGGTGGTGTTCAGTGGTGCCTGTTCTGAGCTAACATACGCAGGATACCAAGATTAGGTGTAATTATGTCACAATGTCTATGAATTATGTGTCTGTATATTAATCTGTGTGTGGGTGTGTATGCAACTTTAAAGACTGTTTATAGGGAAGTAACAGATCTACGGTTTAAAAGGCAAGAACAGCAGTAATCAATCTCTATGATACTTATCTTGCACATTTTACCACTGAAGTGATCCAACACATTACATAGTTACTGAATTTTTCATTGATACCATGCGATGTTGTTCAGCTGGAACCTACTTTTTGTACTTCTACTTTTTTTTAGAGTACTCTTTGCAAGTTTATGCTTGTTGTACTCATTACTTTAAATGTAGTGGCTGTTGTTTTGATCACATAGCATTTTGTTTACACTAAGTGATAAAATAGCCAGGCAGAATCTTTTTCATGTCCATGTCAAGGCACACCTTAAGGTATTCTGTCTCCCTTCAGAGGGCTACATGCCTCTCCAGGTGACCTCCTCTCCAGGTGGAAGTGGCTGGTTGAAGTGAGGAAGCTGTAGTTGAGCATTCCCCAGCCTATATACCTTACAGTAAAGTTAAGTATGTCCTCTGCCTCACTCTTGCCACCTGGAATCACTAGCAGACAATCAGTGCACACTAGATAACAATATTTCGTGTATCCCTGTTTTTGAGCACCCTATGATATAGGCAGTCCCGTTCTGACTTCAAACAAACTTAAAAGATATAAAGTGATAACATTGGTATTCCTTGAGAATTGCTGGGTCTGATTCTGTGACAAAATGAGCAAGGATAGAATCATATGTGACAAGATCACGTGAGTGATGTAGGGTCTATAATGGTGGGCTGTAACAGGAGATGAGACAGAATGCATTGTAAGATGTTGTCCACAACATCCCTTCTCTTAGAATTATTGTGCAAGCTGTTCATAATTCAGAAACATTCTGACATGTACCAAGTCATCTGATTTTAAAACATGATAATTACGCCATTTGTTATCACAAGATTGGATTCATACTTTAGGGGGTAGATATTTTTAAAAGAAAAAAGTAACATAGATAAAGAATATAGAACTTAAAAGGATTTAGTAGCAGTTTTCGTTTCTTTACTAGAGCTCTGGGGTTTGTCAATAATGAGATTTTGTGTATGCAACTGGTTTTCTTTTTTGCCCACCATAGCAAGGATTTATTATGATTGAGTGTTACGTGTTTAGTAGGACATTATCAGCACATTGACAATTGTTACAGGGTGAGTGATGAATTGAAAAAGGCCTGGTGTCAGTCTCAGCAGGCAAGTATCATACAGTTCATGGTTGATTGTGTATTAAGAATAGGGAAAGGGAGTAACTGGATGCTAATGAAAAGAGAATGACCCAGTTAACCCTGTGACCATTCATCTCATCTCACAGTCACAGATCGTCCTATCAACTGCCGCCCTTGATACCGATCACAGGCAATGAGATAAAGAAAGTAGACAAGAGTTGTCATCATCCATCTTCACATGGTGTCTTACTGATGGATACTTCAGACAGGTCATAAGACAGAGTGAAAGGAGAAAGCCAGAGCTTGATGTGGCCTCTGTGGCTGGCCGGACCATATTCAGTGTGAAATGGATAGACTGAAGGATTCCAGCAGTCTTCCCTTGCCACACAGACCCTAACTTATGAGAGAGCTAGGGGCAGGATGTGTAAGAGACTGTTGGTGGTTGACAGGCAGCCAGTATAAAATAGTGAGATAATGATAGTAATTTTCTACGTATAGGCTACCTAGTTTGATACTGAGATGAAACCCTTAGTTTCTTCATAGTTAGATAGCATTTCACAGACAGGGTGTTAGAGGCAGCAGAAAAATAGATGTTGTGTACCTGTACTTTCTGCAATTCGTTTGTCATTGTTAACTGTCTGGGTTGCTGCACAAGTGATAAATGCACACACACACACACACACACACACACACACACACACACACACACACACACACACACACACACACACACACACACACACACACACACACACACACACAAATACACACAGACCCACACATACACACACATACACACAAACACACACACACACACACATATATATATATATATATATACATATATATATATGTATGTATGTATGTACGTATATATATATATATATATATATATATATATATATATATATATATATATTCTTGAGAAGTATACGATATCACCAACTATATCTTCTAATAAATATATACATAAAGAAAGCTATCAGAAGTTACAAAGAAAATAGGCATAAACATGTAAAGAATTTGCTAGAAACGATAATTAACCTTTCTGCAGTGATTTGAGCTCTGCTTTGATGCTAGTGCTGTTAAAAAACAGCAAAGAAACTGTATGCAAATAACCCTGCCAAAATTACCTCAATCAGAAGCATTAACCAGGTTATGTGCATCCACTAGAGTCAGAATAGCTGACGAAATGTTTCACCAAATCAGTCTGTGAAGATAGGAATTTGTATGCAAATAGGAATTTGTATGCAAATAAGAATCTGTATGCAAACTTTGCTGCCCTATGATGTCAGAGTGGGTGTCAAAAATAATGTGAGATATTCCTACGCAGCTCAAACCAATGTGCGCTCTGCCTATCTCTAAATAAGCTCTGACTCATATCCCAGGTTTCAGCTTTTTATTTCCTGACCTCAACAAACCAGCCCAAACTGCGATAGTACATGCATATCATAACTGTCTTTGTAAGCACACATACATCAAAGTAATCGTTAAAATACAGAGGAAAAAACTCAAACTAAGTATACTGCTAAAAATAAAATTATCATATTAACTCAGATACAGTTTTTCTTTAGAAGAGCACAAAAGAATTTTTTTGTACTAGCAGAAAACCTGTGATACCATAAAAATGTTGAGTTGGCCTGAATGAACTATGGAATCAAATCAGCACACTGTGGGCGAGATACCCAAGTGGTTATAGCAATTTTATCGCAATTTAGGGTCCTGGACAGAACCTGGGTTTGAGCCACCCCTGAAACACCCATTCAAGGAGATTTCTCCCCTGGAGTTAACATCAGTGCTGACACCACTCCCCCCTAAAGTCCTTCAGATGAGACTATAAACAGAGGTCCCTTGTGGGAATGCACTCAGAGCATTTTATGTTACGCACATATCAAAAACCCATTCTGCCTTTCAGAAGAGTAGACCATTCGTGCTGGTAAGAACGGATGACGAAAAATAAAAATAAAAAACACATGCAGAATGGTATAGTGTTTAAACATCATTCCTGAAGTTGGAATACGGTTACCTTCATGGTGGGCAAAAACAGTCGTATATGCAAAAGTCTCACCATTGGTGAACCTTGGAACTCTAGCCATAAAAATAAAGATTAAAAAACCCCACTCTACCAAGTACTGCTATGAACGTTTTCCAATACAACCTGATTTTTGTGAGGTGTCAACTCCCAATGCACTTGAACAAAGAGTTCATTTCCAGAGCTGAAGTTAAGAAAAATGGGGACATGAATGACTCCTTGATGTCAACAACATGATAATCTATGCACAGTGAAAAAAGGGTAAAGAAGCTGTATTTCGCGTTAGATGCCACCATCATTTCTTGGCCTGTCAGCATGTTGAAAGTGAAGTGATGTTTAAACCTGTGTATGCACGCACGCCACCCTCCCACTCGCCCATCATCCCCTACACACACACTCACACATGCACACACACAAAACACACATACAAACACATACACACACATACACACACATGCACAGATAGATAGATAGATAGATAGATAGATAGATAGATAGATTAGATAGATAGATAGATAAGATAGATAGATAGATAGATAGATAGATAGATAGATAGATAGATAGATAGATAGACGCACGCACACATGCATGCATGCACCACGGCACACACACACACACACACACACACACACACACACACACACACACACACACACACACACACATACACACACACATGACAGAGGCAAAGAGAAACAGAGTGGGTACTAAAAACAAGAGCATGCACGTGCACACATCATCCAGAGAGTTTCTCTAAAACCTACCACAAGCTCAACAGAGGCAAAAGGCTTGTACAGCTGTAAAAAAAAAAAAAAAAAAAAAAAAAAAAAAAAAAAAAACTAGGGGGGGGGGGGGGGGGGGGGGGGGGGAAGCTGACGTTTTATCTCAAATCCATCGAAAATTTATGTCCAGTACATTTCAATATGCATGGTTTTTTTTGTTTTTGGCCCGGAGTGAGATTCCCCCCCCAAAAAAAAGAATCCTAATGATATTGATATGCATCCGTCATTTACCGCAGCTAAGCCATCTAACTGCATCAGCATTGATATGTCTGACAGTGTGATGATGTGTGATCGTTAGTCAGAGGATTTTGTTTCTTCACAAAACTGAAAAGTTTTGTTTGAAAATGGATGGTGTGGCTGTAAACATGTTTTGCCATTAGTGCAGATCAATGCTTTATCTGGATGGATGTGACCTGAGTAGGGTGTATTTTTTAATGTTTTGTTTTTGAAATTCTGTGTGTGTGCCTGAGGGGAGAGAGAGAGAGAGAGAGAGAGAGAGAGAGAGAGAGGAGGAGAGAGAGGAGAGAGAGAGAGGAGAGAGAGAGAGAGAGAGAGAGAGAGAGAGAGAGAGAGAGAGAGAGAGGAGAGAGAGAGAGGACGGACGGACGGACGGACGGACGACGGACAGAACAGACAGACAGACAGACAGACAGAGACAGACAGACAGAGACAGAGACAGAGAAAGAGGGAGAGATTCGTGGAGAAAACTACAAATTTTATTTCAAAACCTCGGAGTTAAAGGCAAAAAGTTCTGTTTATGTTTGCATTGCGTGCGAAAATTACAAGTTCTTTTTGCCTGGTCCATAAAGCATGACAGTATCTAGAAGGCCTACATGTAGGCCTAGTCTGGATTGTATTAGCATTGTGTTGTTTTGTCCTGATTTACGTTGTATTGGAATGTATTGTGATGTATTGTATGGCATTATGTTGTGTGTGCATATCGCAGTGCATCACATTGCATCACCCTGTATTGTTACATTCTACCACTAACAGGGGATGTCTCTGCATACAATGTGGGTGGCTGTCTTTGAAGAGCGCATGTCACCACAAAAGCAGTTCCACTTTTCATGTAATTTTTTTCCTGTCTGCCTGTAAATTTGTTTCCCCACAACATCAGCTTTTGTATACACAGGTTTTAAACAGGTCACTTCTCGCTGTGAGGCCTGTAACACGAAGGATTCTTTTTTAAACATTAAGGACTTCAGTTGAAATTTCAATTCATCATACATATTATATTTCATCCATGGATAGCAGCCAATCCAGTCAGTGTATTTTATAACTTGATTGCCAGTGATTTACTACGCTTTGTGAGTTGAAGGGCAATTAGCAAATATGGTTTTTGATTACATTCATCTTTGGTGACTTTTTCCTTTACAAACTTGTTACTGGTGTCTTCAAGCCTTCTAGGACAAAAATTGCTGTTCTTGTTCTTGCAACACGTCAATCCTGTTCAGCTTTTCGTAAGAGTAGGCCATTGTGTGCCAGTGGGAACAGATGACAAGATTTACAAAACTGCATACACACGGGGACTGGCTTAAAAAAAGCACATCAGTGCTTATTCCATTATCCTAATATCAATGAATAAATAGAATAAAGTAAAATAAATGAATAAATAAACCACACCAACACGTATGGGATAATGGATGATACGAGTCTTCATTCATTTACTTGGAAGCTGTGTGGACTGAGTTCATGGTACTATGAGGACTGACAGATCTTGGTGTCAGTGGGCAATTCGGTGTAGTGAAGTGTTTTTTAGTCCAGAAACTGAGTCAGGCACAGGGACAAAGGAAGGGCGCAAGCGAGGATGTGTGTGTGTGTGTGTGTGTGTGTGTGTGTGTTGTGTGTGTGTGTGTGTGTGTGTATGTGTGTGTGTGTGTGTGTGTGCATGTGTGTGTGTGAGTGCCTGCAGGCGAGCGCCCATGTGTGTGTATGTGTGTGTGCACGTGCATGTGTGTGTATATGTTCGTGGGTGGGTGGGTTGATGTCTGCATGGGTGCCTACCTTTTTTGTCGAGTTTTTCCTGAGCTTGATCCCTAATTGTCTCTCAAAAAGTACACCTAAATTACAGTAACCAGACTGTATCAATTGATGTTCCATTTTGAAGTCTTCAAAGCTGGCTCATAGACAAGAATGCAAAGACACATACGTGATATCATGTTTTTTTTAAAAATCAGTGTGGAATGAGACAAGAGTAGCAATCCTGAATCCTACACAGTCACAAGAGGTGGGGTAGGGGTATAGCCTAGTGGTTAGAGCCTTGAGATCGTGGTCTGACGGCCCAGGTTTCAAGCCACTACCAAGGGACCTGTTTGAAGTGATTTTTTTTCCTGGAGTTGACATCAGAACCACTCCACTCTCCCGAGAGATTCTGAGAGGAGACTGTATACCAAAGTCCCGAGTGCAAACTCATACTGAAATGTCTTGCACACACGTTAAAACCTGTTATGGCTTTTGAAAGAGTAGGCCAATGTGTAGCAACAGGAAAAGATGACAAAAAACACGGCATGCACACTGGTGTCGTATTTTAGACACATCATCCCTTACGTCAGAATACAGCCACATTAATGATGAGCATAAAGGGTTGTACACTCAAAACCTCCCCATTGGTGAATTGAGAGCTCTGGCTGAGGCACAAAATCCCCAGGGCACAAAATCCCCAGGGCACAAAAATCCACAGGGCACAAAAATCCACAGGGCACAAAAATCCCAGGGCACAAAAATCCCCAGGGCACAAAAATCCCCAGCCAAGGGACCAGCCAAGGAAGTAATCGGGAATCAGTTCTGACCAGAACTCAGAAGCCATATCCACTATCATACCCAGTAGACACCCCCTGGTCGCGCTGCAGAAGGGATGACGTATGACTGGCAGGTTTATGCTATCTAAGTGGTCGTCAGCCAGTTTCTTTTATCTACAGTAGGGAAACAAAAAAGTTCTCCTTACATATCGATTTTATGCCTAAGCTCCTCCGATGTCTGTGTAGCTCCCTTATTTTATCAGGAGGGATGGCTCGTAAAGGATTGATGTCCCAATATATGCATTTCATTTCCACCACAGTGTGCAAAAAAGAGGGAGAGAGAAAGATTTTTTTAGGGATTTAGGACACAAAAAGCACAACAAATGTGCATAGGTTTTTTTTTTAATGCCAGCTACAACAAAAACAAAACTTCTCCAAAAACGAAGACAAAGAGGAAAGCAAAAACTTTGCTTGGTGAGGTCTAATGTATTGATGGTGTATTTATTTTACATATGCAGGCAGAGTTGGGTTGTTGTTGTTTTTTACAGCTGTGTGCGTAAAGAAATAAAGAAGGGTAAGATATAAAATGGACAGGGTGTTGTTTTGTGTAATGAAAAAAAAATATATAAAATTATTATCACAAGGGTATGGTTGACTTTTTGTGATCACAAAATATCTAATTAGTAAAATACACCATAATCATTAATGTTTGATAAACAACAGGAAATTGAAAACAAAGTATGTATAAAATTATTATCACAAGGGTATGATTGACTTTTTGTAATCACAAAATATCTAATTGGTAAAAATACACCCTAATCATCAATGTTTGATAAACAAAAGGAAATTGAAAAATAAACATTCATCGAAGTTGGAATGCGTTTTCCTAAATGATGGGGTTGCATAGCATAAATCTCACTATTGGGGAACCTTGGAACTCTATCCCAGGAACAGAAAAAATACTGTAACATTAGCT
>CM060328.1:17307743-17312743 GCA_030674155.1 Stramonita haemastoma
CTGACATGGTACCTGACCCACAAACCTCTGGATCACAGGTCATCTCCCAAGAGGGTTCCTGACCTGAGTAAGTTGCTGGTTTCATTTCCTTGTTCACTGTCCAAATGTCCTCTATTGGATACATCCATGGGGACAGATTTATGTGATAGCTGTCCAATTAAGTAGATCATGAAAATGATGAATGTGGCAATAGTAATCCTTGGTGGATAGTGAAGCTTCATTCTCTTCCTCTCTGAGAGAAACCATAAAGAATATAGCATAATGGAGAAAGAATTTCTAAACTCAACTTTAATCCCCCTTGTTTCTCAGCTAGAGCTCTAAGGTTTACAAATGGTGAGATTTCGTTTATGTGAGTGTATGTGTGTATGTGAGTGTTGTGGAAAAAAAACAGACCTAGTGCAGAAGCATTAAAGCAGAGACCGAGGCAGCCAGAATAACGTGGGCTGAGCTGAAGAGGATCTCTCAAAACCAAATCATTGGAGAGGTGTTGTTGCAGTCCTTTGTTCCCCAGGGAATTCATAGCATAAGGAGGAAGGAGGAGTGCTGTGATGGGATAGCATAATGGTTAAAGGGCTGTGCTCACTATCTGAGGCCTAGGATCAAGCCTGGGTTTGAGCCACCACAAAAACTCTCATTCAAGGGGTTTCTGCTTTGGTGTTAACATCAATCCTGACTTCAATTCTCTGAAAGTCCTTTGGATGAGACTATAAATCAAAGCCTGAAGTGTGAACACATGCAGGACACCATGTGTACCCAGTTCACCTTTCTCAAGAGTAGCCCATTTGTGCTGGTAAGATCAAGAATGAATGATAAACATATATTTAAAAGGCACAAGCACACTGTGTTTTTTGTTTAGACATCATCCTCAGAACTGCAATGTGGCTACCTTAATGGTGTACTAAAACAGTAGCATGCATAAAAATCTCACAAGTGATGAACCTCAGCGCTCTTGTCTAGGAATGAAAAAACTGCCCCACCCATCCTTTAAATCACACACAACACACACACACACACACACACACACACACACACACACACACACACACACACACACACCACACACACCTATGCCTAATAGTGTTGAAAACCCTAGAATATGTGGTTTAGCTAAAGAATCTCATTGTTTAACACTAAATCTTATAATAATATACATTTCTGGATGTCATTTCTCTATCAATCATTCACTTCCCCTTTTCAGTGTAAAAGTTATCTTTGAGTTATTACATTTTTACTGTAGCTAATAAAGTTAAGCCTAAATATGTTGTTTATCTCTATGTAGCCTTACTGCACCTACAAAATCCTTTCTCATATTCCAAGGGGACTGGAACTCCTACTTGGTTTCAGGAAAACACGGTGAATCAGTGCGATAGACAGATTAATTACTGATGTTGATACTAAACCACCTTCCTTAGAAACATTTCACAACCCGATAGTCAGCTTGAGATTGGATCAGACTTGTAAAACCTGATTTTCAACATGTGTTAATCTCTAACTTAAAAGATACTTACATGCCATACTTACAATAGCAACAATGATCACACACACATATAATATATATATATATGTATATGTATATATATATATACATATATATATATATATATATATATATATATATATATATATATATATTATATATATATATATATATATATATATATATATTATGTAGATTATGGTGTAATTGAATATGAGTGTAATTGAATATGTTGGTCTTTAGATGTCTTCATAATATTCATTCAAACAATAGCTACCGAAACTGCTATAGCTACTTTTTGTATGTGGTTTTTCTCTAAAAATCTATTTTATATCCGTTTTCAAATGAGTGCTCTAAACATAAAACCAGTTTTATGAATTGATAAACTAAGTTTGCTATGGGTCATACTTCAGACAAAATGGTTCGCTGCTAGTCTTTTTGACCAAATTTCTGACCGTGACAATGAGATGTGATTTTTATCATATGCTGCAGTACCTCAACTTCGTTTTCTTTTTTTTCTTTTCATTCTTTTTAACTCAATTTTCTATCAGACCTCCCACATTTTCAAGCCTTTTAGAGACTGCCAGCCAACCCCCCTAACTAATGGAAACAGCACGTGACGCTAATGGCGTGAGAGGCATGAAGATAATGACATGGAACGTCAAGCTGTCACTAATCACCTGAAGCACGCAACTCGACAAACCAGAACACGCCAACAAAGTCGTATGGAGAAAGAGTGTCGGATAAGTGTTGACAAGATGTCGGCTTTGCTTACCTTTTGGCTGAGCTAAACATTAACGGTTTTAAAAGCCTCACCATGCTCCCCTCCTTTCCATACTGAACTTTCCAGACTGCTCCTGCCTTTGGTCCTTGTCTGGTTGTAGCAGGAAAGGTCATATTGTGGGATGGGAAAATGGGCAGATTAGATCAGAAACTACTGTGCTTCATGTATGTGCATTACGTGTCTGTTTATCAAATTGTCTCGTTATGCATCGTTGGACTAAGAATATATGATTAAAGAAAGGACAAAATCAGGTTTGAAAACAAAGACCTCCATAAGAATATCTTTATAAAAAAAAAAGTAGATTGAAGTAGCATAACAGCAATGCAAAATCTGTTATGGTTGACAGCTCTGTACCAATGGTGTGATACTACTCCTAGCATCTAGTCTTTCCAGGCTACCAGCGTTTTCTCCCTGCTACACTTCTCCCATGGGAGTAGCAGTAGGAGAGGGTAAGTTGTGACTGAGTATTCTCCAGCTTATACACCCATGGAATCATTCACCTATGCAGTCAGTCTCTCTGTCTCCTCCATGAATCTTTGGTAGAGGTAACTGCATACACAGTGTGAAAACTTCGTGTATTGTGGTTTCTAAATATCTCACCATATATACAGCTACACTCCGACTTCAGAGAAAAACAAGAATAAGACAGACTTTAAAAAAATCTATCTATCTATCCCTTAGTCTGGCAACAGTGGGGGCACCCACAAAGACCTGACAACCAGTTCCCTCCAATTCTCTCTGTTCTGCCTTTCTCGGGGTTTTGTTGAGTTCTAAGCCTGTCCATTTTCTGATCTTGTCCTCCCATCTCTTCCTTGGTCTGCCTCTTTTTCTTCCTCGTTGGAGAGTAAGGCTTTAGACAGTAGCACTTGTTACAATAATAGCAAAGAAAAGAGACAAAAAAAGACAGACCAATACTTTCCAGAGTGATAATGACTTTGAGTGTGTGTGACAAAATGAGCCATGATAACATCAAGTGTGGTTAGATTATGATGTGTGATGTGGGATTACTGTATGCAACAGGAGATGAGTAGAAAAAGGCACAAGAACATGTTCATCTACAGCACGAGCATCTCAAGGAGTTTTCCAACAAATGTTCACTATTTACCGATACAAATACCACCCTATTTCACTGACAAATCTGTTTATACCCATCTTAAAATTACATAGGACTGTTTTTATTCACCATTTAGATAGCCGCATTCCAGATACGGGGGAAAATTACAAGCCACAAAACTGGCTTACAAGCAGCTACTTAGCCAATCACTCATGATCTTGGCTGTTTGTTCAGAATACAGTAGTAGCCCCTGTATAATCAGTTGAACTTAAACACTTAGTTTCTAAGCTTGATATAAGCTGCTTAGAGGATCAGTTGTAAAGTCAGCTGCTTGTTCAGAGTACTGAAGTAACATTTAAAATAATATTCTGTTTATCTTATACCCTTAGTGTCAGCAGATTTCTCTGTGTGAAATTCAGCGGCCCTCCCAGGGACAGAAAGTCGCCACACGTGCAGCGCTACCTTTTTTTTCTTTTTCCTGTCTGCAGCTGTATCTTCTTCCCTATCAGAGTGCTTTTCTCAACAGAATTTTGCCAGGGACAATGCTCTTGTTGCCATAGGTTCTTTTACGTGCGCTAAATAATGATCTGTAACACATGGGACCTTGGTTTTGCTGTCTCATCCAAAAGCCTAGCGCCCAGACCACCGCTCATGGTGGAACGGATAAGGGAAAACTTTTGGTCCCAAACGGGATTCAAACAACCGCACACACCGACCTGTCCAGGCAGGAGCGTTTCCTCTAGACTACCAATCCATTGCCTGAAAGTCGTTTCTGACAGTTTACTGTTAGTGTCAATGTTAAGCCCTTAAAAGAATGTGTTCTAATTCACGAAAGTAAATTCTTTTGTGCATCCCTATAGATTCTGTCTCTCTCTCTCTCTCTCTCTCTCTCTCTCTCTCTCTCTCCTCTCTCTCTCTCTCTCTCTCTCTCTCTCTCTCTCTCTCTCTCTCTCTCTCTCTCTCTCTCTCAAAGATATACTTCCTGTCAGCAAGTAAAACCGTTGTTGCCAGTTTATGCTGTGTGGTTGCACACAAAATCCTCTTTTCACATGTTCTACGAGGACTTGTGAACATTCTCTGCCTACTTTGCACTCCATGGGCAATTCTGGCTGACAGCATTTTAGCACTGGCATTAATCACGCCTCTCCGCCTCTCTGTTTTTTGTTCAGCGGTCTAAATGTTCCCATCTCCCCTCACTATCTCTTCCTCAAACTGTCCTCCTCTGGGAAAGATTGCAGGGTCCAGTCTTGGGATGGATTGCAATTTGTCAGGGCCAGGGCAGATCGATTCTGGCTTTGCTTGTGTGTACTCCCCCTCCCCTTCCCCCCCTCCCTCTTTCCCTGTGTTCATGACCTGCATCAACTTTGTCCCTCCATTCCCCTTCCTCTGGTTTCCATGCTGCAGTTCTGCATCCATCCCTCTTTTCCACCCTATTTCAGTAGGAAAGGGAAAGTTTTCAACAAAGCAAAGGGCCTGTGGTGGAATACACGAATTCCGTCATGAGGCTACTGCCAAAATATATAGAAACAAAACCCCAGGAATCAGAATTTGTGGATCACCACACTATGATAGAAATTAATAAGCAAATAAAAAAATATATGAAGTCTTCAGGGGTGCCCCCATGGTCATCAGACTAAGGGATAGATATACAGATAGATAGATAAATTGATTGATTGATTGATTGA
>CM060328.1:17317743-17320243 GCA_030674155.1 Stramonita haemastoma
CCTCTCTATCCTGGAAAAGACTAACACATCTTGAACAGTTTCATGTAGAATCTATATGGATAGAAATCACATTTAGACGCTGTAAATCGATTATACTTGGCTTCATCTACAGGAACCCAGCTGAAACAATTGACTGGTATGATAAATTCAACTCAATGATGGATGCCGCAATTCTAGAGTCCAAAGAAATCTTTCTTATGGGAGATTTCAACATAGATCTGACAATCCCTGGATCAAAATGGAACATCAATTATGCCATGTATGGTTTAGAGCAAATAATTGATCGTCCAACTCGAATTACTAATAACACTAGCACCCTCATTGATCACATTTACACTACTTCAAAGACCAACATAGCAGAAACATGCTCAGTGCAGACAGGTTGTAGCGATCACTCTTCCATTTGCTTTACATGGCGGAAAAAAGGAATAAAGATACCCAAATCAGGACACAAGGAGATATCCTACCGCTCCTTTAGACACTTTGATAAAGATGCCTTCATTAATGATATTCTTAATTCAAACTTAGACTATGTTTATCAGATTACAAATCCAGATGATGCTGTTAACTATTGGATAGAGACATTCATAGCTACCTATGATAAGCACGCTCCATTTATTAAGAAAAGAATAAAATATTTCATGAAACCTCCATGGTTAACAAAAGAAATTGAAAACGAAATGAATCTAAGAGACTATTTATTAAAATCGAAGCAAAGAGATGAATATAAAAAGCAAAGAAACAAAGTCAATTCAATGAAGCGCAAAGCCAAAACAAAATACTTTCAAGATTTGCTATCTTCAGCCCAAAATCCAAAAGCGATTTGGAAAGCCATTAATACCTTAACTAATAACTCAAGACATAACTCCCAAAAAGTCATAAAAGAAATATCAGCAGAAAACCTGAATTCTCACTTTGCAAACATTGCTGACTCTATAATATCTAATGATAAAACAGAAACAAATGAGCTGATTGAATTAAAGCAATTCTGTTCATCAAAGAGCATCTCATCTGATTTTGTTATACCCCCAATAACAGTAACAGAAGTGCTTAATAGTATACTCAAATTGAAACAGTCAAGATCAAAAGACCTAGACAAAATTGATAGTCAAATATTAAAAATCAGTGCATATGCTATAACTGACACCCTAACCTACATATTTAACTTGTGTATTGACAAGAATTACTTCCCAATGAAGTTTAAACGAGCAAAAGTAATACCCTTACACAAATCAGGAGACCGAACCAATCCATCAAACTACAGACCAATATCCATACTGTCAGTCCTATCTAAACCATTAGAAAAACATATACAGTTTCACTTACATTCTCATTTTAAAACATATGATCTAATTAATGAAAACCAGTCAGGTTTTCGTGAAAACCATTCTTGCCATACAGCCTTAATACAACTCATTGAGCATTGTCTTTTGAATATCAATAATAATGAAATCACAGGAGTCCTTTTTCTAGACTTTGCTAAAGCCTTTGACGTGATTAGCCACTCTCTCCTTATCAAAAAATTAAAATGCTATAAAATTTCTAACCAAGCATTATCATTTTTAGACTCATTTCTCACTAATCGTCATCAACTTGTTGAAGTTGGGCCTAGGAGATCAACCTTATTACCCGTGAAATATGGAATACCTCAGGGATCAATACTAGGACCACTTCTTTTCTCCATTTATATTAACGACCTACCTCTGCATATCCATTGTTCATGTCAAATGTTTGCTGATGATACATCAATTCAATGTAACAACAATGATCCAAACCAGCTTGTGAATGATATGCAGGCAGATATCAATAAACTTATCGAATGGACAGAACTCAATCACATGTCTCTTAATTCTAATAAAACAAAATGTATGTTTATAACTACTCGGCAAAAAAGACAGAAATTGCGTTCTCCATTCGCGCCTATATATATCCATGGACAACAAATCGAAGAAGTAGTCTCACACAAAGTACTAGGTGCAGTAATTGACAACGATTTGTCTTGGTCAGATCACATAGCTGCATTAGGAAAAAGAATCTCAGTAAGATTATATCAACTTAGGAAAATCAAAAATTTTCTAAATCTACAGTCACGAAAACTATTCTTTCATGCACATATTCTATCTCTTATAAATTATGTTTCTACCTTATGGGACAGTGCCAGTGAAACAAACCTAAAGCATATAAGCCGCCTACATAAAAGAGCTGTTAAACTAATCCGATTGAATCCTAATACACTGACCACCACCAACTACAAAGAACTAGATATTCTTCCACTTAAAGACAGACTACAGTTCAACAAGTACCTATGTATGTTCAATATATTAAACAGAAAAGCCCCAAAGAGAATTGTGGAAAATTTTGCTGTCAATATATACAGGCCTACCCATAGACTGTTTCTGCCCAGGCCCCATAATAATCTCTATAAATCAAGCCTTGCATATTCAGGAAGAACATTGTGGAATAGCCTACCTCCCTGTCTGAAATCAGTTCCTTCTAAACA
>CM060328.1:17322743-17332743 GCA_030674155.1 Stramonita haemastoma
CTGTCATGACATGTTGTGTGCAGCATTGACTGTTGTCATTGTGTTGATGACACTGACAAAGAGGGGGAGTGAGAAAATAGAAAGCAAAGACAACAGAATTAGGTTTTATGCTATTTGTGATATACTGACTGCTCTTGATAATGGGCTGGGGGTGGGTGGCGAGAGGAGGCAGTGAGGGAAGAGAGAGTAAAGAGTTTTTATCAGAAGGTAGCCTGCCTATCATATCATCATGTTGACTGTATTTGAATGAGGAAGCGAAAATAATGATTACTATTAATACAGGAACGACTCTTTGAAAAGGGTGATCATTAATTTTTATAGTCATACATTTCACCATCGATTACAGTCCTAGATACCCATCAGAGGCAATGAGATAAGGAAAGGAGACAGAGCTGTCATCATCCATCTTCACACAGTGTCTTATTGATTGATACTTCAGACAGGTCATAAGACGAGGCAAAAGGAGGAAGCCAGGGCTTGATGTGGCCTGTGAGGCTGACTGGACCCCGCACAATAGGAAAATGATGGAATGAATGGCGCCAGTAGTCTCCCCTGCTGCCTCAGAGTCAGACAGGCAGCTACTGATCATAGTGAGGAGATGGGACATGTAAAGGGAGGGGAGTGGTAGTACAGAGGCAGCCAGTTTACAGCGCTGGTGTGATTGTGTCTCTAAATTCACTTAGTGTAGTTCTGATTGTTGCTGTGGCACAGACTGTGAGGAAGGTGGCATCCTTAAGTTTCTTCATAGTTTACAACACACAGCCATTCACATACAGAGTAGTGGAGGATAAGGACAGATATTTGTGTTATATTTCATAGTTTATTTGTCCTAACTAGAATAACTACTGCTTCCAAAGATGGGGAAGAGAAGAAGAAAGGTTATTGTATCTATATTTTCTGGATTGTTCCTTTTTCTTGTTTTTACTCGCCAGGACTTATGGTGATCACAAGCATGGGAAGGAGGGAAAGCAAAGATGTTATCTTGTCACCATGGCATGCCTAGCATTCACTTCTCCAGTTTTTCTCCTTTCATTTTATTTCCCTTTCCTCACTTCGTATAATGTTTAGTGTAAGTTTTGTTTTTTTCTACACAGTTTTGCCAGGGAAAATATTGTAGTGTGACGGGTTATTTTACGTGCACCAAACACGATTTGCACATGAGAGCGTGTTTTATTGTCTCATTTGACAGACCACACAAAAAACCCTTACCATCTAATAGGTCAAATAAAAAGACTGGCATCGAACAAAGTTCAACTCACAGAGCTATTAATGCCCAGATGAATGATTGTAGACCATAAAACCAACATCTATCACTTTCGTGCTATACTGGTACTATAGAAGAGTTTACAGGATACAACACTACTATGGCAATCACTGATATAATTATGACATAAAGGTAATGATAATCTCTATATCTCCTACCTCATCCTTTTTAATCTTTTGTCATGTATTAGCAGTCTCATTCATCAACACCTCAAAAAAAATAATGGAGCTTATTCGCCGAGATGGGGAGACAAAACTGCCAAACATACTTTATTATTGATAATTAAAAAACCTACTTGCCAGTAAGTATGATCAAGTTATTGAAAGCTCAAAATACTGAGAGCGTTTGGTATTTGATACAAATCCTCCTGAGATGAATAAAGAACAAAGCTATGTGATTATGCCACATATCAAATGATGAAAACCCATATAGATTTTACTGGTAATGAACTTTTCATGCTTAGACAAGGACATCAAACAAATAACAAAAATGCATAGATCATCTTCCTAAAAGAGATAACAAAGGGTTTGAGCACATGCACTACACACGAACTGCAGAACACTAAGAATGCAAGATTGGCAAATCAATGTACACAGAACCTAGTATGTTAGAAACATAGTTAAGTTCCCTGCAGGCTACGAACAACTTATGCTATGCTTCTGGTGCTGCCACAAACGAACAGAAACCAGCATGCAAATAACCTCATTACAAAACGCCTCTATCAGATACATTACCAAAGCTTCGCACAACTAGCAATGATAGGAAACTTGCCAAAAGCCTTTTTTTTGCAAATCAGTCTACAAAGATAGGCATCTGTATGCAAATAGTGCAGGGTTGTGACGTCGCTGCACGTATCAGAAATAACGTGAGGTATTCCTACACAGGACCAATGGGGGCTCTGTTTATCTCTAACAAGCTCAGACTCACGTCTTTCGTGTTTGCTTTTATTTTCTGACCGAGAGAAATCAGTAAAATTATGGAAATGTATGCATATGTAAGCATATGTAAATCTGGCATGCTAGAGAGAAAAGGGATGAACACTTTGTTGTCTTCTGTGAAGTGGATAGCCAGCCCAAGAAACAACCTTTCTGGTTTAACATGTCTGTCTTGTCTTTCATAGTTGTTGTAATGGAACTTAAAGATCATGTATATTTGTGGCTACAATTCTTTCTAAATAGCTGCTGCTCACCCAATAATACGCAGCTTCTTGTCATTTTCTCTAAAGACTGTTAAATGATAGAGCTGTTGGTGTTTTATATTATGGACAATTGATGATCATTTGAATGTAGCTGGGGGTTTTGAGGTCCTGACTCAAACATACATATCTGTTACTTATAATTTTGTGTCACTCTGTACGCACAAACACATGTGCACAGGCGCAGGCGCAGACACACACACACACACACACACACACACACACACACACACACACACACACACACACACACACACACACACACAGAGTATGTAAATGCAGAGAGAGAGAGACAGACAGACAGAGACAGAGACAGAGAGACAGAGAGAGACAGAGAGATACAGAGACAGAGAGAGAGAGCATAAAAGTGCACATAATTATTATCCAAGAGTTTTTGGGAACACTTCTGTACTCATTAAAAGAAGGCGGGAAATTTATTACCCACCAAGACAAGGAGAAAAGGCTGATGAATTATCTTAAACTCATTAAGAAATCCATACACTGAGAATTCAAAATACCTTCCTCAGCAATGGAGTGATGTTCCACAAAAAAGATAAAACCATAATAAGATAGATACACCTCCATAATTACCGGTAGCTAAGCCAGCTAACTGCATCAGCATTGCTATGTCTGACAGTGTGATGTTGTGTGATCGTTATTCAGAGGATTTTGTTTCTTCACAAAACTGGATGAAAAGTTGTGTTTGAAAATGGATGTGTGGCTGTAAACATGTTTTGCCATTAGTGCAGATCAATACTTTATCTGGGTATATGTGGCGTGAGCAGGATTTATTGTCGCTTTTTTAATAATAGTTTTTTAAAGTTGTGTGTGTGTGCGTGTGTGTGTGTGTGGTGTGTGGTGTGTGTGTGTGTGTGTGTGTGTGTGTGTGTGTGTGTGTGTGTGTGTGTTGATGAGTGATGTGAGTGAGTGTGTGTGTGTGTGCGTGTGCGTGCGTGCGTGCGTGCGTGTGTTAGTGTGTGTGTCAAGTAATCAGTCAATTTTTATTCCGATGGTACATTGAATAAGCAGTGCAGTTGCTTTTTTTCATCGAGCTACATCAAGAAAAATCATATATAGATATGCTTTGAAAAAGGAAAAACTAAGAAATGTGTGTGTGTATGTGTGTGGGTGAGTGTGTGTGTGTGTGTGTTTTGTGTGTGCGTGCCTGCGTGCCTGCGTGTGAGTGTGTGTGTTGTGTGTGTGCGTGCGTGCGTGCGTGGTGTGAGTTGTGCGGTGTGTATATAGGAGAGCATAAACCTGTTAATACTGTCTAAACTACTATATGAAACAGACATCAGGAGTCATATCAGATAGGAACCAGGGACCATAAAAATAAGGAACATACAAAAAGAAACCAGGAGTCATACCATACCACAAACATACCGGGAATAATACAGAATACAACTAATCTCCACACAGCCACATCTTCAACTACATTAGCAGTGATGTATGACTGACAGTCTTACATCATCGTATCTGTCATCGGTCACTTTCTCTATAGCTAACAGCAGTGAAACAAAAAGTTGTGTTTGTACATCGATTTTTTCCCCTAAGTACATCAGCTGTCAGTGCAGCCCCATATTTCAGGTGAAAAACTGGTGGGTAAAAGGATTTATGTCCTTATAGATGTCTTCCATTTCCATAGGATTGTGCAAAAAAGAGGAGATAATGTTTTCTATTGCAGAACACAAAAAAGTGAATAAAAACATATTTTTAAAAAATCAAACAAAACAAGCAAACACAAAACAAAGCTAAGAAACAGGAATAGAAAACTTTTTTGGTTTAAGAGTTGGTTTATAGGTTTTTTCCTGTTTTGGGTTGGTTTGTTTTTAGGGGGGGGGGGTACCTTGGCGGGTGGTTTGTTTTTGTCTTATGCTTTGGGAAGTACTCTATTTTATCTCACATTTGCACGCAAAGAAGTTTTTTTAGTTACTTTTGTTGAAAAGGAAAGATAGTACGTGAATTTTTGCTTGGGTTAAAAATAAGGAATAAAATTATGTTAAAATGTTGTGATTAGCCTTTGCTTGCTAGTGACTGCAAAATTCATAATAGCTATAAAAAAAAATAATACTGCACATGCATGGCAACATACAGACATTGAGTAAATGTGCAAAAGAACAATTGTTAACATAAACAAGATAACTAACACTTATTAGATTGGTATCATTTTTTTTAAATGAAGTAAGATGAGCTGAAAACCTTATCTGGTGCTGCAAGCTTTCAACAGTTATCTAATTTTACAATGTAATACTGTCACACACACACACACACACACACACACACCACACACACACACACCACACACACACACACACACACACGCAGAATTACAGACCGAGCTGAGAATGATCACAAGTCACAAACTAAATGTGCATGTTCAGCCTCTCATATCGAATGTCAAGTGGTTTTTCTTCACCAGTTGAATTCTTGCCGAATTCATTCAAAACTAAAGACATGAATGATCAGTGTTTATTTGTGTTTGAATCACCTTCTGACAAACAAGACATCCCAGTGTCCTACAAGTGAAACCTGAACATACTGATGTACCCCTCTGGTCCTCTATATGCTATTTTAAGTCATGGAAATGGAGAGGAGGCGATACTATGTGTCTGAGAAGGTGTTTCTGTTAAAAAGCTTCTTCCACAAACATAACTCCAGACTTCTGTCAAGAGATGCCCCATTTTACCAGATTTATAGTTTGGTTTTATAATAAAAGGTGTGTACTTTTCTAACTCCATTGAAACAGCAAAAGTAAGAAATAGAGAAAGAGGGCACCACACACACACACACACATGCGCGCACACACACACAAACACACACACACATACACACGCACGAACGCACACACACACACGCACACGCAGACACACACATATAAACACACACACATACACACAAACACGTGCACACACACACACACACACACACACACACACACACACACACACACACACACACACACACACACAGTGTGGGCAGGTATGCTTGCTTAAGGAGAGAGAGAGAGAGAGAGAGAGGAGAGGAGAGAGAGAGAGAGAGAGAGAGAGAGAGAGAGAGAGAGAGAAGAGAGAGAGAGAGAGAGAGAAGGGGAAGGGGACAAATACTTAATCTTAAATTGTAAAAGCTTTGTGTGAGAGCATATGCTCAGTCTGTGCATGTGTGTGTGTGTCCATGCATGAGTACATGTAAGCGTGTGTGCCTGCTGGTGTGTGTGTGTTCATGTGTGTGAAGTGCGCGCGTTGTGTGTCCATTACAACAACTATGAGAGACAAGACAGACATGTTAAAGGAGAAAGGTTGTTTCTAGGACTGGCTATCCACATATTGTTCATCAGTTTTCTCTTTAGCATGCCGGATTTACATATGCTTACATATGCATGCATACATTTCCATAAATTTACTGATTTCTCTCGGTCAGAAAATAAAAGCCAATGCAAAAGAAGTGAGTCTGTGTTTGTTAGGAGATACACAGAGCCCCCTTTCATCCTGTGTAGGAATATCTCACGTTATTCATGACACCCACAATGACGTCACAAGCCTGCACTATTTGCATACAGATTCCTATCTTTGTAGACTGATTTACAAAAAATAGGCTATTGGCAACTTTCCTAACATTGCTAGTTGTGCGAAGCTTTGGTAATGTTTCTGATAGAGGCGTTTTGTAACGAGGTTATTTGCATGCTGGTTTCTGTTTGTTTCTGGCAGCACCAGAAGCATAGCAGAAGTTGTTCAGAGCATGCAGCAAACTCTATCATCGTTTCTAACATACCAGGTTTTGAGTACATTGTTTTGTTATTGATTGCCTTCTTGCTACGCTGCAGCATGTTTGCCGAACATGTACACAACAGCTTTGTCATCACGTTTACATCATAAAAATCAGGCATATTTTTGTTATTTCTAATACTTTGGTTATGTGTAGATTCTTTCGATGACAACATTACTGGCTAAGTTTGTCTTGATTATTTTAAATGCGTATTTAAACACACAGCTTTTTCATTTTCTTATCATTAAACAACGTTTAACTAGATCAAACAGGAAAAGTCTTTTTCCCTCCCCAACATTCCATTGGCAATCAATGTTGTTGTCATGGATGCTGAAATATTTTTGGTGGCATTGTCCTCATATCTCAAAGAATGATTTGCATCATTGTGTCAGGTTTGGTGTTTGGGTCTAGTAATACATGACAAAAGAGTGAAAAGGGGGGCAGAGAGAGTATCAATGCTATCATGTCATTATGGTATCATTGGTTTCTGTATTGGTTTGTTGTCCTGTGAACTCTTCTTCCATATCAGTACAACAAAGAAGGATAAGGTTTTGGTCTCGTGGTCTACACTCATCCATTTGGACATCAATAGGTCTGGGATTTCGCCTTGTTTAATGACAGTCTTTTCATCTCACCTCCTAAATAACAACTGTAGTCTTGGTGCTTGTCTTTCAAGCAAGACAGTTCTTATGCATGGAAAATTGTTTTTTGTGGGTTTTTGTTGGTGTTTTTTTTGTTGATATGTGTAAGGGTTATACATTTTTTCATTATCATACTTGTGTCTGCTGTCTGTGTTTTCCCATTTCCCGTCTGTTCCAACCTTCTTTTGGGGTTCAGTGTTTTGTTTTGTTTTGTTGTTGTTTTTTTCAGTTGTGATAGGTATTATCATATTGTGTGTTATTGTGGGTTTTTTTCTTTTTTTCCGATTTGCTTGTTTTTTTTTTTTTTTACTTCTGATATTTTCCGTCCTTTTATATATAAAGTATGAACTGAAAGTATGGACATATACCTGATATAAATTGTTTAATTGACATTCTTTTTTCAACTTTAAAAAATCATATTAGTGATATTGTGCCTGATATAATTTGTTTGTTTAAACACTATGATTTTTAAAAAACTCTAAATGTGTGCATGCGCGTATGTGCATAGGCACTCGTGTGGCGAGCGCCCTACGGCGCGTGTTTTTATGTATGTGTGTATGTATGTATGTATGTATGTATGTATGTATGTATGTATGTATGTATGTATGTATGTATGTATGTATGTGTGTGTGTGGTGTGTGTGTGTGTGTGTGTGTGTGTGTGTGTGTGTGTGTGTGTGTGTGTAACTTGAGGTATTTTAAAAATTTCTTCTCTTTTTTATTTTTTCTCTTTCCTGTTTGTTATTATCTACATATATATATTAATTGAGGTTGTTGAATTACGTTAGTCAAACAATATTGGTGAAATGTTTATTTTTCTCTTTTTTTCCTAGATAGATGGCTTGATGAATAAAAGCAAATCAACACTTATTCAATGTACCGTGTGGAAATAAAAATTTAACTTGACTTGACTTGAAAATAACCCATTACAATAAGATGAGTTTCCTCTGGCAAATTCATACAGAAAAACACAGACTTACCAACAAATGTATACACAGTGAGGAAAAAAGAACACAAAAATGACATGAGCAAAATAGTATAGATGAAAAGTGCTATGTATACAATAGTGATCATAATAACACACATACCCTTCCTCCTCTACCTTCTTTGTAATCAGCATCAGTCCTTGTTAATAAATAATAAAAAATAAAAAAACCTCCCCTCCCCAAAAAGAGCTTTGTAGTTATATAGATACATGAGCTTTTTTATCTTCCACCACCTTGTTCTGTGAATTGCTGTACATTTTCCATCATCCAGAAACTTAAGGATGCTATCCCTGCCACCTTCCTCACAGTCTGTGCCACAGCAACAATCACAACTACACTAAGTGAATTTAGAGACACAATCACACCAGCGCTGTAAACTGGCTGCCTCTGTACTACCACTCCCTCCCTTTACATGGCCCATCTCCTCACTATGATCGTAGCTGCCTGTCTGATTCTGAGGCAGCAGGGGAGACTACTGGCGCCATTCATTCCATCATTCTCCTATTGTGCGGGGTCCAGTCAGCCACATAGGCCACATCAAGTCCTGGCTTCCTCCTTTTGCTTCGTCTTATGACCTGTCTGAAGTATCCATCAATAAGACACTGTGTGAAGATGGATGATGACAGCTCTGTCTCCTTTCCTTATCTCATTGCCTCTGATGGATATCTACGGCAGCAATCGATGGTAAAATGTATGACTATAAAAGTTAATGATCACCCTTTTCAAAAAGTTACTCTATGATTGATAGTAATAATTATTTTCGCTTCCTCATTCAAATACAGTCAACAGTAATATGATAGGCAGGCTACCTTCTGATAAAAACTCTTTACTCTCTCTTCACTCACTGCCTACCCTCACACCACCAACCCCACCCCACCCCATTATCAACAGTAGTAAGTATATCAGGAACAGCATAAAAGCAGATAGTAATGTCTTTGCTTTCTCCTTTCTCATTTCCCTTCTTTGTCAGTGTCAACAACAACAACGAAAACAGTCAATGATGCACTGCATGCTATGACAGTAGCTCAGGCATGTTCAGTGGAAGAGACAGACTAGATCTGACAAGGGGAATGAAGATGCTGGTGATGCAGACTGTTATTGCCATGATTGTCCTGATCTTGTCCACGTCGTCCACTTTGTGGTGTCTAGTCAAGTTGTCATCCCTGACTGTCTGGTAGAGTTAGTTGTCAGCCAGAAAGGATGCTGTGTCACTGCTGGATCACTTCAGAAGCATACTTTAAAAGATATAATTATACAGTTGCTAAGTTGAGTCAGTTCTGTTTTTGCCTGAAATCTGATGCTGGATCTTCCTTTAACATACTTCTCGAAATCATTTTTACACACACACACACACACACACACACACACACACACACACACACACACACACACACGCACGCATGCAGGCACGCAGGCACGCAGGCATGCACACCACACACACACACACACACACACACACACACACACACACACACACACACACACACACACACACACTCTCTCTCTCTCTCTCTCTCTCTCTCTCTCTCCATATAAAAGAATAAATAAATAAATGAAACTAAATATCTCTTTCTCCTTATTTCCCTCCCCCCTCTCTCACTCTGTGATGTGATTATATGTGATCTAACCTGTTCAAATGTCATTACCATGAACTGATTGATCTCTGGTGCTTTAAAAAAAAAAGGGCAGGTAGGAAAAGTCTAAAAGACAAGAGAGGGTAAGGATTGGAGACAGGGAAAGGCTAAACACTTAGATCTTTTCAAGTCAGCCAAGAGATAAGCAAAGAAAACATCTTGTCAACACTTATCCCACACTCTTCCCGCCATATGTCTTTGTTGGCTTGTGCCGCTTTGTCCTGTTGCGTGCTCCATGTGATTAGTGACAGCTTGACGTTCCATGACATTATCTCCACGTGTATTACGCCATTAACATCACGTGCTGTTCCCATTATTCAGAGGTTTTTGCTGGCAGCTTCTGTAAAGCTAAAAAAAATGTCAGGGTATGAGAGAGAGAGAGAGAGAGAGAGAGAGAGAGAGAGAGAGAGAGAGAGAGAGAGAGAGAGAGAGAGAGAGAGAGAGAGAGAGAGAGAGAGAGATTTCTTAAAAAGATGAAGGCTTTAGTGGTAAAAAGGAAAATGAAGTTATGAGGCTAAG
>CM060328.1:17340243-17345243 GCA_030674155.1 Stramonita haemastoma
TAACAGAGATTTCCGAGCAGAAGTACTGAAAATAGGATCCTCCATCTTAACTCGTCCGTCTTAGGAAGGACGGTGGCAGGATGGTTAAAATGTTTGCCTGCCAATTATGTAAACCGCGAGTTTCGGTGTTCGTACCCAGCTCGCCCTTTCTTCCCAGTTTGACGAAAAAATAGAACTGAATGTCAAAGTCATTCGGATGAGACTATAAACCGAGGTCCCGTGTGCGAACTCACGCAGAACATCTTGCGCACACGTTAAAATCCCGTTCCGCCTTTCGGAAGAGCAGGCTATCGTGTGCCGGTAGGAGCGGATGACAAAATTATATAAAAAAAAAAACCAGCATGCACACAGGTGTCGTGTTTAGACACCATCCCTGAGGGGGGGGAAAATTGGGTAGCTGTAGGCGCTGCACTCGTGGCAACGCGCTCTCCCTGGGGAGAGCAGCCCGAATTTCACGCAGAGAAATCTGCTGTGACATAAAGTGGTATAAAATAAAGCTCATCAACCATACATATGTAGATAATATAAAGTCAGCTTCATATGGCATAGAGCAGATTCCCAAAGTAAAACAGTTAAATATACTTTTAGAAACCACTCAAAATAGGTATCATTTTCTGGTATTCTAGACTCTAAAGGTTAACACGCCTTTTGCTAAACAGGTCAATAATTATGTATTCTCTGATCCTAACCAAAAACTTCCATCTGTCATCTCCTTTAGTGCACTTAAGTCAGCCTACTGTTCTTTAAAGGGTGATTACGCATTCAGCATCTTCAGTACTTTTATACAATGGGATTTTTTCTTGTCATTGTTATCTCAAACGTCTTTGTGCAGACCAGTAACCATTCCCTGGTGTTCCGTATCCCCATCCAAGAACAAGGTGTCATGTTACAGAATTTTAAGGATGTCTAGAATTAACAAAACTATCGATAAATGTTATGGTTTTTTTTATTTTGTACAAAAATTGGATTGACTTTGCTTTGACAATTGCCAAAATTGTAGTTTTGTTCATGTGATCTTCAAACCTACTTAGTATATGTAAAGCTTTTAATTTTAGATTAAGAATTGATGTGCTTGTGATTAAGTTTGTTCGTCAATGGGGTTTAAGAATTACATGAAATGTCTCCAGTTCTTGGTGATTTTTCTGCTTTTCTGTTTTGAAACCATTCTCGCTTGCCTTCAGTCTTTCAATTTTATTTCAGTTGTGGTGATTTCTGCATTTTATATTTTCTTCAACTTTGCTCTATTTGTACAAGATGCCTTTTTAAAAGATTCTAATTAAGTTTTATTTTTCACTTTTTTTATATATAAATCTTGTCAATGTTTGTTATGTAGTGCCTTGTGTTTCATTATCAATGTGGTTTTTTTTTACCTTAAGTTTCTGACATTTTGAATTCATCACAATCTGTCCTCTTTTTCCATGAACATTTTTACCACCTATTTTATAATTTCCTTTTTTGATGCGAATATGCATGCTATACTTATTGTTTTTGTGGACCACTTTCCAAAACTCTGTTACAAGTAGCTTGTCATTTTCATCTCAGTAACAATTTTTGTTTTACCCGCCTCATACATGCTGAAGTCCGATGTGCTGGTCCTGTCTTGTCAGGCACTGAGTGGCAGTGCAACGCATTTTCACTCATATCACAGACAACAACCGTTGCTGTCTGAGAGGTCAATGGAGGAGGAGAAGAAGAAGAAGAAGAAGAAGAAGAAGAAGAAGAAGAAGAAGAAGAAGAAGAAGAAGAAGAAGAAGAAGAAGAAGAAAAACAACAACAACAACAACAACAAGAAGAAGAAGAAGAAGAAGAAGAAGAAGAAGAAGAAGAACAAGAAGAAGAAGAACAAGAACAAGAACAAGAAGAAGAAGAAGAAGAAGAACAAGAAGAAGAAGAAGAAGAAGAAGAAGAAGAAGAAAAGAAACAACAACAACAACAACAACAACAACAACAACAACAACAAGAAAACAAGAACAAGAAGAAGAACAACAACAAAAATAAGAACAAGAAGAACAATGCTCACCTCATTAATTTTATTCTAAATCTATGACGTTTTTTTTTCCTTTAGCACGGCAAAAATTTTATTTCCTCTTTGTTTTAACATCATTGTGTGTTTCCCAACAGGGACTCTTTTCTTTGCTCTTTTTGTCCACTTCAGCGTGAAACGTTTTGATCCACTTTTAACTGGAATTTCTCAGGGGCTTCTTAAACCTCTTGATGTAGCTTTTATGTAAAGTGTTCCCTGTTTTCTGCTTTTATAAAGGATGTGAATTTTCTGCAGCAAGCGCCACCGATTCTTTTTTTTATATATATACATTTTACTATAGAACAGCTGACTCCACAAAACAGGGACATGTATCGGCAGAAGTTTTTGTCAAAAAACTTACCACACTGACAAGCAGGTTAGCTGAAATATAGGGATGGACATACAAACAGAGAAACAGGTTGACAGGCAAGTTAGAAGACAGATTAGCAGAAGAAAATACCAATAACCTGAGAGAGAGAGGGAGGAGGGAGAGAGGAGAGGAGAAAAGAGAGAGGAGAGAGAGAGAGAGAGAGAGAGAGAGAGAGAGAGAGAGAGAGAGAGAGAGAAGAGAGAGAAGAAGAAGAAGAAGAGAGAGAAGAGAGAGAGGAGAGGGAGGAGAGAGAGAGAGAGACAGGGAGACAGAGAAAGAGACAGAAACAGAGAAAGACAGACAGACAGACAGACAGACAGACAGACAGACAGACAGCAGACAGACACACACACACACACACACACACACACACACACACACACACACACACACACACACACACACGCAGCACGCACGCAACAGACACACACAGAGTCAGGAGCAGGCAGATAGACAGAATCGAGGACAAGGTGATGAAGATAAAATAATGCTAAATGATGCTGGTTTCTAAGAGAGACAGATACATACCCAACATTTTTTTTTCATCTGCGCCTTCTCTTTTTGCTCTAAAGAGGAATGATGATGTTGTAAATGGGCACATGAGAAAAATGTGCAAGACAGACAGAAAGACTATAGATGGACAAAGAGAAAAAGACAAAGTGACAGACAGACCTAAGACAGACTACAGAGCACGAGCTACAGACAGACCTACAGACAGACAGATAGAAACAAAAAGAGAGGTGTTGACAGCCTAAGAAGGTGGGAGGGGCAATCCAATCAAAACATGTCCTCCACACAATTGCCCCCCCCAACCCCCTCAGGGTTTAGACACCCCCCCCCCCCTCCTTCCCTCCCTCCTCCCTGCAGTGTAGGGGCCCCTGCACAAATTAACTTCTCTCTGCAACTTTTACCCAACCACCCCCCCATCCCTTCCATCAAACATCTTCCAAGCTACGCCAGTCCCCCCCCCCCCCCCCCATCTCCATCCCCACCTCCCTCCATGTCTGCAGTAGGGCAGTATTGACGCAGTGTAGTGTGAGCCTCCTTTTGCAGTCAGTGGAGCAAGGTTGGCCTTGCAGTCAGGTTTTGGCCTTTAGGTCTGTATGTCCTGTCAGTCTTCTGACTGGTTGCTTTTGCTGTTCACTTAGTGTGTGGAGTCTACTTTCTGACTCCCCTTGTATTGATGTTAGGTCTGTCTTTCCTGAAATATGTATTCGTGTGTGTGTGTGTGTGTGGGGGGGGGGGGGGGGTCTGTGGGTTTGTGCTTTATAGTTAGCATGATCTTTCAGTATCTTCTCTTCTCTGTGCTCCCTTACTGGGTGGGGTGAGTAATGCTTAGTCTTTTCCTGCACCTGTTCCTTTGCAGGAAGTCTGCCTGCTGGCCTCATCCAGAACTTATGACTTCAGAGCTGCTCATTCCATTGTACAGGTTGCATGCTGGGTATGTTTGTGTTTTCATGACCCACCAAACATCACGTGAATTACGGAATTTTTAACATGCATATCTGATCTTCTGCATGTGTAGATAACAAAGGAAATTGAGGCTTCTAGTCAATCTCAGTCATGGACTGATAGTTGACAAATAATCACTTTATCCTACTTTTTCAGATTATCCTACAACTTCAGAATTGTCCTCATCTCTCTGCTGCACTTAAGTTTTCAGTCTTTTTAACTCCCCACCTTCAGTGTCAAATGTATTTCTCATCATTGATTAGCTATTGACTATGCCTTTACAAGATTTATTTTAAAACAAAAATATCTAGGCAGGTCCTTACAACATTGATACTCTCTTGGGCCGATTCAGTTTATCATGCTAATTGCCACCACCACCCAAAACACCCCCAAGACATTTCTCAAGCTGACTGGTTCCATCGTGTGTAGCAAATCTCTGGAACATGGGCAGTCTCCCTGTGCGTTCCTGCTGATAGTCTGTAGTCCAGGCTACTGCCTCTTTCATTGCCTAAGCTGGATATGTCCCCAGGGCCAGCTCTGGATAACAGCCACCCAGTAAACTAGATTATCTAAAATGATGTGTCCAGAATGAGTAATCCTTGATGTCTGGTTAATACGCCAGCTCTCTTGTCTGAGAGAGATCAGGGGAAATAAAACCTGGGAGAAAAACTCTCTCTAGTTGCTCTCGCTTTGTGTCTTGGTGTGTGTGTGGTGTGTGTGTGTTGGTGTGTGTGTGTGTGTGTGTGTGTGTGTGTGTGTGTGTGTGTGTGTGTGTGTACATGCACTGGCATGATGGGCTTGTGTGGGTTATTTTCAATTGTATCATTATAGAAATGCTTTCCTGTAAAGAAACAAAGCAGAAACACTAAGAGAAAAAACTAATAAAGAAAAAAATACAATAACATTTAACCCTAAGCCTTCCCAAGAAAAAAAGAAAAGAAAAAAGACTGAGGAACATTCGACATTCCCTTCTCTCCCCTACATCAATGATAACAATAAACCCTCATTTTGACCCCTGTGTAATTAGCTACAAAAAAGACATTCATAGTTAGAACCGCCAGCTTGTGAATCCTGTTGAACCCGGTAAAGTCCATCTCTCTTCAAGTGGCGGATTGCACTGGTCACACTTATATCACACCCACACCGTGGCCACTG
>CM060328.1:17350243-17360243 GCA_030674155.1 Stramonita haemastoma
ACACACACACACACACACACACACACACACACACACACACACATCCATAGTTAAGGTCAGAAAAAAAATCATGGTATCATTGGCTGTGACAGCCTTGCCTTTTAAACACACAGACTGATAACATCCTCTTAGCGAAAATGTACGTGTCAAATCCTACTTGTAAAGCTAAGTCTACTGCAAGTGCTTGTCTGAAGAAGAGCAATACAACCAGCACTTGAGCTTTAAAATAGCTACAGACCTGTACTGTAATAGGTTTAGACAAGATTTTGCTGAAATATCTCATGAGGGAAACATCAGTAAAACTTTGGTGGATTGAAAAAAAATATTTCAAAAATATAATCAGCACAAACAAACTTCTGATTGATATAACACATTTTTGCTGTTTCAGTGCACAAAGAAGACTCCAAAAATCAAAAGCACACACATTCTGTTAGAATAAAAGGAGATGTTGAACATGACAAACTCAAAGAAAGGCTTTTCTTTTGTTTTCTTTTGTTTTTTTTTTTTCTTTTATTCTTTTATTTCAAGGATTATCAAAAAAGCACTCATGTGCCTTTTCACATCCAGTCCGCATGTGTATGCAATTTTGTCATCCATTCTCAGCAGCACACAATTCCAAAAAGCAGAACAGGCTTTAACATGCACCCAAGAACACCTTGCCTCTGGTTTACTTAACTGAGCATTGTTTACATCAAGAAAAAGGTGAATCGAAAAAAAAAACATATGTTTTGAAAACCGACGATTTTTTTTTTACTGTTTTGATTTTGTCTAGTTGACTTCATTTTGTTTTTTTCCTGGCTGCCATGGAAATCCAGGCATTGGAACCTTTTAAAGACGGCCAATGAAAGCTTCAGGGGGGAAACCACGTGACGCTAATGGCGTGAGGCAGGTGACGGTAATTACCTGGAACGTCCAGCTGTCACTAATCACGTGATGCACGCCATAGGACAAAGCAGCAGCCCATGCCAACAAGGTTGTATGTCTAGTGGCAGAGTGCTGGAATGGCCTGCAGAGAACAGTGTTGTTGAGATGTTGTTTTAGATTACTGTTTTTGCTGAGTTAAGTTTTACAAAAAGCTGTTTCTGCTCCACCTTTACATCTCAACTCACTCTTCCACACAGTCTCAGTAAGAGGCAGATCAAGAATTTGCTTTATTCTAACTCCTTTATAACTTAGTTTTATCATTGAAGATATCCGTGTACAGAGAATTGATTTACACTTGGCAAGATATTGCCTTTTGAATATTCCTGGTGAAATGAGCATGCAACATGAAGATGGTTATCAAAAGCTAGGAGGAGATTCTAGGTCATCATGTGCATTGATATCTATGATTCTCGAAACCGGAGCAAAAGGAAATGGAAAATTTTGATAATAATGGAAATAGTTTGTTCAGATTTGAAAACAAAATCCACACACACACACACACACACACACACACACACACACACACACACACAACACACACACACACACACACACACACACACACACACACACACACACACACACACACACACACACACACACAACAACAGGAAGAGAGAGAGAGAGAGAGAGAGCAGAGAGAGAGAGAGAGAAGAGGAAGAGTAGAGAGAGAGAGAGAGAGAGAACTCGAGTTAACTCGAACTCAACCCGAACTCGAACTCGAATGCTTTATTGAGGTAATATGGATAAGCCAGAGGCTTCTTTACACCAGGTTCTCATAAAAAAAACAACACAACAACAACAGCAAACCACCGGCCAAACAATCATAAAGAATTATAAAACACATAGATATAATAAAGCAAATGATAAACTTAACCACTTAGTTATTCATATAACCAACTATCCAACCACACTCACAATTACAGGCACAAGCAAAATCACAATAATTATACACTATTCCAAGTCAATACCCTTGCTAGTAGTCTAATCCAACATGACATAGATAGATAGATAGATAGATAGACAGAACAGACAGACATGACAGACAGCAGACAGACAGACAGAAGACAGACAGACAGACAGATAGATAGATAGATAAGAGAGAGAGAGAGAGAGAGAGAGAGAGAGAGAAAAGAGAGAGAGAGAGAGAGAGAAGAAGACAGACAGACAGACAGACAGACAGACAGACAGACAGCAGACAGACAGACAGTCTAGACAGACAGACAGACAGGTAACAGACAGACAGACACAGAGAGTGGGGAGAGTATATGGACAGCCCTGCTGAATTATTTGACTTATAAGGCTATTTAACAAAGTAGGAAAAATTTGCAAGAGTTTGTCATCAAATAAGCCCCATTTAATGCTCAATCTGCAACTTGTTGTAGCACAAACTGACACACAAGTATTTGACTAGTAGCACACTATCATGTCAGGAGCTTGTTTGAGGCATCAGAGGTTTTTTTAAACACATTTTGTGTTGTTTATGATTCTTGTCATAATTATGTTCATGCCCATTTTCAAACAAAGCTTTTAGATCAAAATCCGCTATTAGTGTAAACTATGTTTTTCAACATGAAGAAAATCTCTAATCAAATAAGGATATTTCCAAATAGATAACTGTTTCCCATGCTGCAATTCATTTTGTTTTCATCACTCTGTTTTTGCTTTCCCCAGCCACCCAGCAATTGGGAGCCCCTATTAAAAGGCAGCCAATGAAAGCATTTGGAGGGGGTAAAGCACCTGACGTTAATGTCATAGGACAGGTGATGGTAATTACCTGAAACGTCAAGCTGTCCTTAATCACGTGAAGCACGCCAGGCGACAAAGCAGCACGGGCCAACAAAGAGGTATGGAGTGACAGTGCCGGAACAGCCTGCAGAGAATGAGTGTTGACAAGATGCCGTCTTTGCTTAGGGTTTAGCTGAGGTGAAGAGATGTGGTTTTAAAAGCTTTGTACCTCCCTTTTTCCACACCCTCTTTTTCCCCCCTCTTTTCTCCTTCATGGCATCAATATGGAGAGGATCAGTAAGTGTATTTGTAAGACTGGTTGAGTTCAGTACACTGTCGTGCCAGTTTACCACCATGCTAATGTTTTTTTTCTCCCAAGTTTTCATCAAAATGTTTACATCTGACACTATTTATACTGGTGTTTTAATCAGATGTTTTGGATTATGTAGATTTCTATCTATCTATCTATCTATCTATCTATCTATCTATCTATCTATCTATCTATCTATCTATCTATCTATCTATCTATCTATCTATCTATCTATCTATCTGTCTGTCTGTCTGTCTGTCTGTCTGTCTGTCTATCTATCTATCTATTTATCCCCTAGTCTGGTGACCCTGGGGGCACCCCTGAAGACTTGACAAACAGTTCCCTCCATTCCTCTCTCTGTTCTACCTTTCTCAAAATTTTGTTGAGTTATAGACTTGTCCATTTGTTGATGTTGTCCTCCTATCTCTTCCATGGTCTGCCTCTTTTTCTTCCTCCTTGGACAGTGCCTTGCAGTATTGTTTATGCAAGTCCATTTGATCTTGTGATTTGCCCATACTATATAAAATTACGTTTCTTTACGATTGATAGAAGATTTTGTTAGGGACCAATGGTTTGCAGGAATATGTTATGCACGTCTTCGTTGCTTATGTGGTCTGTATGAGATGCCAAGGAGTCTCCGGGAGCATTTCATCTCTACCGCTTGTACTCCTCTCTCCAAATCTGCAGTCAGGGTCCTCGATTCACAGGCATACAGGAATATGGATATGACAAGGGAGCGCATTAGTCTGATCTTGGAAACTCCAAGAGTATGTCGATATCAAAAAATGATTATACGTTGATTGCATCATTAAGACTTTCTTCATGAAGTTTGCATCGCATTTTTTACTGCATCCAAACATCACCCAGACTTGTTTCCCCATAGACACATAAGTCCATCAGATACAGCCATATTCCATACATGGATTGCCTCTCTTTGAAGTATATTTTTATCCTCACAGAGGAAAGAGAAGTTTTCAAAATAAAACTGTCTATATATGATGGACAGGATGTCTTAAAAGTTTCAAAGTTTTTATATGGAAATAATACCAACAAGAAACTACAATTTGACCATGAAAGGTTTTCAAGCACATGTCATAATCAATCTGCATCAGGTATGACACATCTCCTAAGAAATAAGATGTATTTATTAACTTTCAAAAACGTTTGACACTTATTGCCCACACTTGATATAAAGTATGGGGTGTACATCAAGTTTTTGCTTTCCTGAGTCATATACATTGCTGTTTCTTGAATAACAGCAATCTTGTCAATTGTTCTCAGTCTACCAAATCAAAGCCTTTCTCTGCTGTTTTGTGTCTGTTTATGATGTATGTATACTTAATAAATGATGCTTAAACTATAAAAAAAATATATAAAAAAATGCCACATCCATGTTCTAGTTATCAGTGTGTTTATCATCAATAAATATCATCAAAATAAAACTCTCTCTCTTTTAAAAAAAAAAAATAGCAAAATGTTATCACTTGATTTGAACAGGTGTTGTACAGAAGCAAAGTTTATTCTGTTTTGAAATTCCTGACTGCGTCAAAGATGCAGACAGTGCATTTAGAAACTCAAAAGTTGAAGAACATTAAACACCCAAGAGGGACTGTCCAACACTTTGGCAAATGACTTCCCTGAAAGCTCTTTTAGGAAAAGAGGAAAATCTTGAACATAAAGACCATGGCCCTCTCCTCCATGAGAAAACACCAGAAGCTCAGGGAATGTGGGAAGAAATATTGTCTATGGCTACCGCCTGTTCCATATCCACCCTGTGTGCTTTATCACAGGAGGCAAGAGCCAATGGCTGTGGCAAAGAACAACACACTCCATACAAGGGTGGCTGGAGGGAAACCCGAAGGCTAATGAAAATAATGGCCATCATTGCTTTGGCCTGTAGGGTTTCTCTTTCTTTCTCTTTTATCTTTCTCTTCTTCTCTCCTCCTCTCTTTTTCTTTCTTTTTCTCTTCTTCTCTTTCTTTCTTTCTTTCTTCTTCTTTTCTTTCTTCTTTCTTTCTTTCTTTCTTCTTCTTCTTCTTCTTCTTTTCTTCTTCTTTCTTATTTTCTTGTATCTCTTGCTCATTTTCTGATTTTTTCTTTCTTCTTTCTTTGCATTCGTTTTTTGTATTCTTTTTTCTCTCTTTTGTTTTTTATTATCATTTTTTTATTTTTCTTTCATTTTCTTTTCTTTCGTATCTCTTTCCTTTCTGTTCCTTCTGTAGTCTCTAGATTCTTTCTTACTCCTCCTCCCCCATTATACCCTACTTTTACTTTTTTTCAGCGTGTGCTTTTTTTTCCCTCTCTTCTTTCCTTTCTTCTATTTTCTTCTTTCACTTCTTTATTTTTTTTTATTTTCGCTTTTTCTTTTTCTTTCTTTCTTCTTGTTCTTTTATGGGTACATGAATGATGAGACTTCATTCTTTTATGTATGGTTTCCTGCCTAATAAATGTAGTCAAGTTCTATTATGTAGGCAGCGAATAGGTGTACGTCTTCCCTTAACAAGTACATTGGTGTGTACATCCTCTACTGAAGAACACCGGTTGCAGAAACTACAAAGAAATACTTGGGTGAAAAAAGTCTTTTTAAAAGTTTGAAAAAAATAAAGAAGAAGAAACAATAGAAAAAAGTAAGGAAAGAAAAATGTTGGGTTTTTCTTAGCCTATGAAAAGAGACACGTGAAAAGCTCACTAAAAAAAATAAGATAAGAAAAAAGTCAAGGGGGAAAAAAGGATAAAGAAAACAAAAAGAAAAAAAAGAGGATGGTGCTTTGCAATCTGCATGCAACTGAGGCAAAAGAAGAAGAAAAAACGGAGAAGAAGAATGGACTGAATGTGACAGGACTGCAGTTTATTATACAGCCATCTAGAATGGAGTTTTGTACTATTGGGAGCAGTACTCAAAAGTTTTGTAAGTTTTTTGGTGGCTTTTTGGTTGGTTGTTTTACTTTTTTTATATTTTTGAAATGCATGTAGTATGTTTGTTGTATGTATACGTCAGATCTTTTCTCTGTGTGCGTGTGTGCGTGCGTGCGTGCGTGCGTGCGTGCGTGCGTGTGTGTGAGTGTGTGTGTGGTTGTGTTGTGTGTGTGTGTGTGTGTGTGTGTGTGTGTGTGTGTTGTGTGTGTGTTTCCCTCTTCTCTTAACCTTGCAATCATGCCTATGGGCGTGAAAATTTCTATGCGTTCTATAATACATTTTATATTCCTATTCGTGTGCGTGGCGCGCGCGCTGTGTGTGTGTTTGTGTTGTGTGTGTGTGTGTGTGTGTGTGTGTGTGTGTGTGTGTGTGTTGTGTTTGTATGTGTTGTGTGTGTGTGTGTGTGTCTGTCTGTTGTCTCTCTGTCTGTCTGTCTGTCTCAATCTGTTTGTCTGTCTGTGTCTGTCTATCTGTGTCTGTCTGTGTCTGTCTGCGTCGGTGTGTCTGTGCGTGTGCCTGTGGCTGTCGTTCGCGCACGCGCACGCGAGATAACGCACATGCATGAGGTTGGTGTGTTCTGTTTGCCCATAGCCTGTCCTCCAATGATGCATTAGCCCCAGCTTCTCAAGGGGGTGTACTGTTGCGTGCAGACCAGTCCACATCCGCTCCCCCCCCCCCCCCCCCCCCCCACCCCAAAATATGGGACCGAGAGAGAAACGCATGGGAAGTGGGGAGAGGCAGTTGGGTATGAGTCTGTTTGTTGAGGAGGGTAAGTTGACTTGACTTCTTCTTTTTAACTCCTTGAGAAGTCGATGCGGCGCTGCACTGATTTTTTTCTCCATGCAGATATTGTGAGCACATTAAAACCTGGTCTAGTGCATTCTTCTACACATGCTTGCTACAGGGTGAATGCTGCTATGTTCGTGTTGTCCATTTATGCTACCTTCCACATCTGGCCTAAGTCTTCTACGATAAAGTCCACACATGTCTTTGAAAAAGTGAGACGTTCTGCTCACAGGATTTTGGTTTATCGTCTCACCCGAAGGAGGTGCGTAAATGATAGTAGTAGGCACCATCAGTCTCGGAAGACTATGGAGTTGCGCTCTAGTCTTTAGAGCGCAAAGTCCTAGGAAAGTAAGTATGGAGGGCAAACTGTTACCCATGCAGCAGACCCCTCTCTCGACGCCACTGGATGATCCATTGGAAATGCAATGACCGATACGAATGGTTCCAGTACCGTCGCAGGAGCACCAGAACGTTGCCATATAACAGCCCCTAGCCGCCCTGGGACTCTCAACTCTCCGAATTTTCCTCGGGGATGGTGTCTAATCACACACCTGTGTGCATGCATGGTTTTTATAATTTGGTCATCCACTCCTAAATCTCCGTAAATGATAATAAAATCATAAAAACTATTTTTCCTTGTCTGTGTGATTTAACGCAGGAAGTCCTGCAGAACAGCAATCTAAAGTCAAGTCAATCTTGTCTTCTTGTTTATAGCCCCACTGACCACAGAGGCCATCATATTGGGGCTGTCCACTTGTCAGTCATTTGTTTTTGTTTGTTTGTCTGTTTAATCTCAGTTAAATCTGTACAACTATTATACAGATTAAAATAGGTTTGAAAACAAACTCTACTGTCGTTCTTTTTATCAACGCCGTCGCCAACTATAAGGGTCAACCAGGATGGTCACCGCGTTGTGGAAGAAACCACATCAACGACACATGGAATGATCCAGCCTGAAGCTCTTGCAGAACTGCTTTAAAGATTGCATTGTACTGGCTAGAATTTTTTGTGTGTTTATGTCACAGCAGATTTCTCTGCGTGAAATTCGGCTGCTCTCCCCGGGGAGAGCGCGTCGCCACAAGTGCAGCGCCTACCCATTATTTTTGTTTCCCTCAGGGTGGTGTCTAAACACGACACCTGTGTGCATGCTGGTTTTTTTTAATATTATAATGTTGTCATCCGCTCCTACCGGCACACAAGGCCTGCTCTTCCGAAAGGACGAACGGGATCTTAACGTGTGCGCAAGATGTTCTGCGTGCGTTCGCACACAGGGCCTCGGTTTATAGTCTCATCCGAATGGTTTTCTACATCTCAGCTGTTCTTTGCCAGCTATATATATTATTTTTCCCTCTGATTTATAGCGTCTGCCTCCTCTCCTGGAAGCACCAGAACACTTCTGTGCCATTTCAAGCCATGGCAGCGTTTATTCATCGACGCCTGGCATTGATTCTTATCTCGCTCATAATCTGCAAAATCATTACGCAAGCTGGTCTGTCGGGTATGCAGACAGTAGGTAATATGGGCCTAATCCACAGTCGAAGACATTAGGCAGAAGAAAAGCCAGTGGAAATCAATGTGTTAAAAGACCGCATCCCTCACAATGTGCTTAGGGGATGTCTAGTGGTTCTGGGCCGTCAACATAAACCACTAGCCATTACCTAAGTGCAAAGCGATTCCTTTTGTAATTAAAGGTATTTAGATATCGAATGTGTGCAAGTTTTAGTGGGCTGGCCAAAATTTGATATTTAGATATTTCTAAAACACAGACACACACAGACACAGACACAGAAAGACAGACAAACACACACACACACACCACAACGGGCGTGCGCACGCATGCACGCACGCACCACACACACACACACGCGGCGCGCGTACGCACGCACGCACACACACACACGCACGCACGCACGCACGCACACATGCACGCACGCACACACATTGAATGCAGTAAGATAACATTCACAAAAAGCAGTTTCTGATTCCCTTGACAAGTTGCTGCATCAAGCTTCTCCTTTTTTTCCATTTTATACAATTGTTTGGAAGCATCTCAGCTTCAAGCCAAAAGCGTCCCTCTGAAAAATAAAATCCCAGCAAAGTCCACGCGGGCTGGTACGTTGTTGAACAGATTGTATTGTTGAAAAACATCTGCGGTGACTATGTCACAGCCATTTTTGGAAAAAGTTTTTGTGCCCCATCGTCATCGCATGGATCTAGGTTTGAGGAAATATTGAATAGAATGGCGGGCAGGATCTGGTAATGAAATTCAAGGTTTATTTGGAAAATCACAATACAATGAATTTAATCATCAGTAAACAAATAAACAAAGAAAACAAAGAAACAAAGAATGAAGAAGGAAGAAGGAAGAAGGAAGAAGGAAGGAAGGAAGGAAGGAAGGAAGACGGAAGGAAGGAAGGAAGGACGGAAGGAAGGAATGTGAAGGAAGGAAGGAGGTGAACGAATGAATATGCAAATCGATACATAGATATAACAAGCAAAGGGAAAAACCACCAAAACACGCTCGTAGTAGAAAAGGAAAGAAATAAACAAAAAAGAATTTAAAGAATCAAATACAGCATAAACATAACAAGCAATAGAAAAAAACATGTTTACTGGATACCATGATCACACACTAATGGGCAGTGTAGTTGTTTGCATTACAAAACAAAATTAAGATTCAACATAAGTCAAGTTGAACAGAATGCTTTTCAAAATCCTTTTTTTCAAGTTGCACTGATCTCTAGGAATTGCGAAGATGTAAACTGCCCAATCACTGATTTCCTTGAATGATACCATAAATGGTGTCCAAAAACTGCTCTGCTTTTTTACCTGAAAACTTCAGACATGAAAAAATGTGCAGCAGTCATTGATCTCTGATTTAATAGGGAGGATGCCCATTGTGCCAGAAGTCTGCTTTGTCGCAAGTCTAAACACAGCAACAGCAATATCAACAAAATAACCACTATAATTTTTCTTAAAGATATATGGTATGTGTGTGTAAGTGCGTGCATGCGTGCGTGCGCGTGCCGTGCGTGCGTGCGTGTGCGCGCGTGTGCTGTGTGTGCGTGCGTGCGTGCGCGCTGCGAGTGTGTGTCTGTGTTTATTTTACTTATTTATCTATTCTTTTATATCGAGGATAATGGAATAAGCACTCTGTGCTTGTTTTACATCCAGTCCTTGTGTGTATGCAGTTTTGTAAATCTTGTCATCTTTTCCACTGGCACACAATGGCCTACTCTTACGAAAAGCGGAACAGGATTTAACGTGTGAGCAAGATGTTCTGCGTGCGTTCGCGCACGGGGCCTCGGTTTATAGTCTCATCCGAAGGACTTTCGG
>CM060328.1:17362743-17377743 GCA_030674155.1 Stramonita haemastoma
AAGCTCAAATCCACACCAAAACAAACACTGTATGGTATAGCCCGCAGCTGTATCAACTAGCAATATAATACGGTCTGTGACAGTTCACGCAAGTTCCACAAGAGGAGGGAACTAGATTCGGCATCTCATCCACCTCGCCACTGTGATCCATTTTTATTTTTTTAATATTTTATTTTATACCACTTTATGTCACAGTAGATTTCTCTGCGTGAAATTCGGGCTGCTCTTCCCGGGGAGAGCGCGTCGCCACAAGTGCAGCGCCTACCCATTTTTTTCCCCTCAGGGAGGTGTCTAAACACGACACCTGTGTGCATGCTGGTTTTTTTATAATAATTTTGCATCCCTCCTACTGGCACACGATGGCCTGCTCCTCCGAAAGGCGGAACGGGATTTAACGTGTGGCAAGATGTTCTGCGTGCGTTCGCACACGGGACCTCGGTTTATAGTCTCATCCGAATGACTGACTTTGACATTCAGTTCTATTTTTTCGTCAAAACTGGAAAGAAAGGGCGAGCTGGGTACGAACCCAGAAACTCGCGGTTTACATATTGGCAGGCGAACGTCTTAACCATCCTGCCACCGTCCTTAGTTGTCCAAGTCCATCAGTAGGCGTTACTGCAAGATAGTTTCCTCCTATGTTGCAGGCCTCTAAACGGTCACTGTCTCCACTAAACTGCTGGATGCAACTGAATATCCGTTTTTAAGAGATAGTGGCTAGTGATTCTGTCCGTAAAGACAAGTCGATCAACGGGAGAGAAAAGCTCTAGTTGCCTTCTCTCGTAGGCATTGCGCAAGCAAATTGACAGGTTGCGATGGGCCGCGGTAGGCAATCTGTGAGATTCTGTGCAATGCCCACCCGGAAAATGTGTAGAAACTATCCGCATTAACGTAGCTGGTGCCAAAAGGGAAGTGACTGCTTGCATCTTCTTAAAGTTTATCTTGCACGCTACTGTCTTGCGTGTCAAATCACGTTTTCTAAGTCTTTCAACTAAGGTTTCGTCCCTTTTCTCATCCTCTGTTGTACCAGAAAGAGTTTGCGGGAGCTGATAAAGTTGAAAGACTTATTTGGTTAAATAATGATTGTAATGACTGTAGCACATCAATGACTGAAAGAGTTTGTTCGGTTAATTTTGTGAGAAACGTTTGTTTTGTACAGTAAAAAGGAGAAGAAAACACTGTTTTACCATGCATTCAAATCATGCAGTCTTAATATAGCTATCACATGCGTCATTTATTCGTTTATAAAACTTTTTCATCACAACATAAATTCGGTAAACAAAATGATTGAAATCAATATAGGGAACAAGAAAAGCCTTGGTTGCCTAAATCAAAACAACAAAGCATTGCCAGCCATACTGTGTCACTGACATTAGGACTGCATGGCATCAACATCACAAAGTTCTACATGTTGTCATGCCAGGGCAGATTGACATCACAGTCATGTGGCAATGACACGAGAACCAAGCCTCTCTGGTTTCGGGTTATATGTTCTCAAATTGATATCAAACATCATTGTGTCCTGGACTGTGTTGCTAACATTACGATTATACCGCTGACAGCAGGATCATACAATCATGATATCAAGATTATGATATGTCACAGACTCTGCTACTGCAAACTGACACAGGATTACACACATTACACACATGACGTCCACCAGTATCTTGCATCATCAAGATCACACATCAGCTGGATTGTATGTCACTGACACCATGACCCTACATATCATTGACTGACTTCAGAGTCATACAGCAACTTACACCAAGATTATACATCACTGACACCAGGATCATACATCAGTAACTGACACCAGGATCATACCTCACTGACACCAGGATCAGACACCATTGACACCAGGAGCATACATCACTGACACCAGGATCATACATCACTGACACCGGGATCATACATCACTGACACCAGGACCATACATCACTGATTGACACCAGGATCATACATCACTGATTGACACCAGGATCATACATCACTGATTGACACCAGGATCATACACCATGACACTAGGATCATACATCACTGACACCAAGATCATACATCACTGACACCAGGATCATACATCACTGACACCAGGACCATACATCATTGACACCAGGATCATACATCACTGACACCAGGATCATACAACACTGACACCAGGATCGTGCATCACTGACACCAGGATCATATATCACTGACACCAGGACCATACATCACTGACACCAGGATCATAAATCACTGACTGACACTAGGATCATACATCACTGACACCAGGATCATACATCACTGACACCAGGATCATACATCACCGACACTAGGATCATGCATCACTGACACTAGGATCATACACCAGTGACACCAGATCATACATCACCGACACCAGGATCATACATCACTGACTGACACTAGGATCATACACCAGTGACACCAGGATCATACATCACTGACACAAGGATCATAAATCACTGACTGACACTAGGATCATACACCACTGACACCAGGATCATACCTCACGGACACCATGATCATACACCACTGACACCAGGATCATCATACATCACTAAAGCTAGGACCATGCATCGTTGATACCAGGATCATATATCACTGACACCAGGACCATACATCACTGACACCAGGATCATACATCACTGACTGACACCAAGACCATACATCGCTGACACCAGGATCATACATCACTGACTGAAATGACACTAGGATCAGACACCACTGACACAGGAATCATTCCTCACTATAACCAGGATCATACTCCGTTGATACAAGGAGCATGTATTATGACCTCTAAGATCCTGGGTGATAGGGATGAGGTGGGGGGGGGGGGGAGGGAGAAACCAAAGTTGCGTTACTGCATCTCTCTCCCCACAAAGGACATTAATCTCGGAGCAGCCACTACCCTCGTTCAAAACAGTCATTCCTCTTCTGTCAGTATGTTTCTGGGATAGGTGTTGATGTGACTTTTTGTTTCTTTGTTGCTGGCTTTTTTGTTGTTGTTGTTTGTCTTTAGAGCTCTATATGTTTTTTTCATTTGTGTGTGTGTGTGTGTGTGTGTGTGTGTGTGTGTGTGTGTGTGTGTGTGTGTGTGTGTGTGTGTGTGTGTGTGTGTGTGGTTTGTTTTAGGAAGTGTTTGTGTTTTGTTTTGTTTTGGGTGGGGAGTAGTCGGTTTGTTTTGTTTTCAGTGTGTGTTTTGGGTTTGTTGGTTGGTTGAATATTTGATTTTTTTTGTTTCTTATATTGTTTTGTTGTTGTTGTTGTTGGGTTTGTTGATTTGTTGGGGAGGTTTTCTGTTTATCTATTTTGTTTTGTTTCATTTTGCTTGTTTACGGAAAATCCTCCACTCTCCAAACTCTTCTGTCCTCGAAAATGCCTTGAAATTGCAAGCTTGCTTAGCATTTATCCTTTTATACGCACGAGCGCGCACACAGACACACGCGACACACACACACACATACACACACATGCACGCACGCCGCACGCACGCGCGTGCACGCGCACGCACGCACACACACACACACACACACACACACACACACACACACACACACACACACACACACACACACACACACACGTGCAAGTTCTCTTTCTACATTACACATTCCCAGCATCCACGTCTCTCTCTCTCTCTCTCTCTTCTCTCTCTCTCTCTCTCTCTCTCTCTCTCTCTCTCTCTCTCTCTCTCTCTCTCTCTCTCTCTCTCTCTCTCTCTCTCTGAAAATAAACTAAATTAAAAACATCACGAGATCATCCAGAAATTATGTGCATAACTCATGAAATTTTCAAAGAATAAACAACACCAAAAATTTACACAAAAAGGAAACAAAGCGCCAATATATCGAAACTTAATATAATAAATAAACGCATAGACATTATGAACAATAAACAATGAAGAAACAAATAAAAGTCAAAATAACGTCTTCCAGGATTCAAAAGTAGCAATACACTCTCTCTCTAAAAAAAAAGTCAACAGCAACAACAACCACAACAAAGTCATACCACCTAATACTTCATAAAATCCAAGTGTCCAAGTACTTAACATCCCCGAAAATCAAAGAGCTTAGCACTGCCCCAACCAAAACTATGGGCAGAAAAATCAAAGTTAACACTTTTCTTACGCACAAATCCAGCAGCAATCCACAAGGGAGAACAGCTAAACACACAGCTGTCTACTGCGCCACTGGACTACTACTTCAAGACTCCACAGTGTTTTACTTCTGCTTTAACTTTTTCTGCGCAGCACTTATTTCAACACGAAGTTTCCGCACACAGAAAGAAGTCAACGCCATTGTCTCTTGTGGATCTTCCGAAAGTTGTCTGCTGCTGCCGGCTCAAAATCTCAGCGGCGGCGCCAGACAGTGTCGACCCACCACCACCAAGACAGGAGGGACGGCGAGTGAAGTGAAAGGGGTGGAGGAGAGAGGAGAGGGAGGAGGAGGGAGGGGGAACATGGATGGAGACGTTAAAATCAGAGCGGCTCTGGAAGCAAGGGACATAAAAGCTCTTCAAACTGAGAACGGCGAAAGTGGTGGTGGCCCTTTTGGAAAGTTTGCCGGCTCTCATTCTCAGTCTTAACACTGGTAGAGAAAATGCTTACCATGGTAAAGTTACTAAGCTCAGGCGTAATCTTATTTGATACCATTCAAGTGTTTGAAGCCTTTCTTCTTCTCTCTACGTTTTGTTGTTCTTTTTGGTTTTTGCTTTGGTTTGGGGTTTGCGTTGTTGTTGTTTTAAAATTATAGCTTATGACCGTAATAATTACGAAAAGAAAAATCTATTGCTATAAAAGTAATGAAACTGAATTGTCTGAAGACAAATGCAGATGCCCTACAAAGGAAAACTTTCAATGTTTCAAAAAAAAAGTCTTTAAAACCAAAAGATACCTCCTCTATGTACGGATTTGATTTAAAACAAAAAAAAAACAACAAATGAATATAGGAAAAAAAAAATCCCTTTATGAACAAGCTTAATTTATTGATATCATATCTATAATGTATGATTTATCCCTTAACTCAGAATGCAGCTACCTTAATGGTTGGCGAAAATGGTCCTATAAATGCAAAAATCTTACCATTGGTTATCCTTGAAGCTCCGGCCCCAAACTGAAAAGATATGATTCAGTGTGTTTAACTGCTTCTTTTTCTCCTCAATTTTGTTTATGCTTTATGCTTGCTCTTAACTGTGTCAGACAGGAGAACAGCATCATTGGAAAAATATACAGTATTGACTCAAAGATGCGGAGGCACCTCAATAGGCCGTGAGTGGTTTCTTCCCTTTTCTTCTGTATACAAATGAATACTTATGAATTAGTTGGCTAAAAATATGATAATACGACCTGAGAAGACATGTGTAAAGAATATGGTGTGTGTGTGTGTGTGTGTGTGTGTGTGTGTGTGTGTGTGTGTGTGTGTGTGTGTGTGTGTGTGGGGGTGTGTGTGCGTGCGTGCGTGTGCGTGTGTGCGTGCGTGCTGTTGTTGTGTTGGTGCGTGGTGCGTGCGTGGTGCGTGCGGTGCGTGTGTGTGTGATGTGTGTGTCGTGGTGGTGTGTGTGTGTGTGTGTGTGTGTGTGTGTGTGTGTGTGTGTGTGTGTGTGTGTGTGTAGCTCATATCTCAAATGAATCAGAATGCATAAAAAAAATTATGAGAACTGTAACGAATCGATGTCAGCGCTTCGTCATAATCCTTTCATTAAGACACAGACATCAAAACTAATGCGCCCATTCCTGTGCAGTACTCTCTATTGCCAAACTCTATTAACTGAATCAAACACTGCGAGAAATCCAGTCATTCCTCTGTCATTCTCCTGACTCCGCTATAAAAAGAGAGGCCTAAGCTGGAATGAGCGATTATCTTCCGATTTGACAGCGTGAAATTGAGAACTGATTTTCACATTCATTTTGTGAAGACAGCTGGGTCTGGGTTTGTTGTTGTTGTTATTTTTTTGCTGTTGTTTGTTGTGTCTTTTTTTATTATTATTTTATCGGGAGGGTATTGTTTTGGTTGTCTTTTTATTTTTTTGTGCTTTTTTTGTTGCTGCCTCATCTTAATTCTCTGACAGTGGTGCTACTGATTTTTTAAATTTAGTTTTTCTTCATTATAATGGCCCCGTATAAAGTGGCCCAGACATGTCAAGATGTCATTATATTTCCAAAGCTAAAATGTCTCTGGCCTGAACGATTCATCCTCTGCTCGTGCCTCCCTCTGCAGGAGTGATACAGTGGTAGTCCTGAAGTGGATAGATCCCCTCCCTTTGGAATGTGCTTGGCAATGAGACTGCTGACTCCCTAGCAAAGGAAGGCAAAAGGCAAGGCAAATTCTTTCATTCGAGGATAATAGATAAGCACTCGTGTGCTTTTTTTACACCCAGTCCCCGCCCTTTTCAGGGATAACATCAAGATAAAAAGATACTAAACAATAAAAATGTACCCAGTACCAAACAACATACAGGAAATAAGGACACTATATATGATAAGGTAATAAAAAATTAATGCACTCATTCAGAAGACGAATATCAGAAGTCACAATTAAAAGATTTTGATTATGAAAGAAAGAAAAAAAAGGCGCTAATAGATAAAGAGCAAACAATCAATGCGGAGTAGGATAACAGTTCTGTCATTTATTCAGGAACCGAGACCGTCATCAATGCAAGCATCAGAGTAGCCTAACTGGAGATAACTGCAATCACACTAAAATCAGGTCAGACCGCTATTATCAACTGATGAAATGGGGGCAGGTAGCCTAGATACATTCAGGCTCAGGACAAGCCACAACTGCCTAAGCTACACAGAACTCCACATAGGTCATACAAAGGAGTGCCCTAACAAGAGAGGCAGCAAGACAGCAAAACTCGTGATGCAGTCTTGCCTCTCACGTGAAGCGCTCTCAAAGATCTGGCCTGGCTCAACCCCAGTGGCTAAAAAGCTCTGTGACAACATGGAGGACCTGCGGTGTAGGCTACTTTTGCCGTCATTGCAGAGATTTTAAGATATTGCGTTGCTTTTAAATCTGTTTTGTTTTGCAATATATGCAGTGTAATTGTAATTTTAAAATGCCACTCATAATTTCTCAAGTTGAGACATTAAAGTATTCTTAAGTCTTGAGTCTTGATCTGTCATATGACAAACGGAACACCAACATCGAAAATGCTGACAGGCCACCAGCAAGAAGATACCTTGCACTGAGGCTGCTAGGTCTCTTTCCTAGTGTTTAGTGCAGAGACCATAGTCCTCTAGGTCTAGAATCTCTTTCTGCACAAAAGGATAGATCCTACCCGTTCTTATGCAGTCCACACGCATACATCACATTTAGAAGAAATTCTTACAAAAATATTGAATATCCACAGTGCACACAGTGGGAAGGGGAATTAAAAAAAACAAACGATGTGAGCAGTGAGAATCTCTTGTTAAGATCTCTATAAAAATATTTAATTAAAAAAAAAAAATAATAATAATAATAATAATAATAATAATAATAATAATAATAATAATAATAATAATAATAATAAAAATAATAGCATAAAAAAACTTTCTTGTTTTCTCTGGGTTTTTTTTTAAAGTTAACTTCAGAAAGACTCTCTGGATCGTGAGCTCTGTAAATGTGTAACATCAGAGAGGGGGAGGGGAACACTAACAGAGATTCTCTGGTAAAAACGAAGCTTACATTGAAAATTTGATACATCATTCTGGTGTTATCAGATCTAACTCGAACTTCCTTTGGCGTATTATTCACCAAATAAAATGTTGCAGCGAACCCGGATCTTTATAAAGCCTGTCTGTTTATATATCTACGTAAAGATACATTCTAGTAAAATTCCAGCAAAAAGAACAAACGTAAACAAAACTTCATAATTATCACCGTCAGAATTAAGCATAGGCTTATTGAGCTAGCTGACGCAAAGCGTCCGTTCATGCGTTAAAACTTGAAATGCACTGACTTAGAATAAAGTTTAGGCCTAGGCTAAAGGCTATTTGCGTTTTGTCAAAAACCGGAACTTCTACATTCCGACACAGTGATGTGCAGGGAATGGGTAACGGGCGTGTTTGTTGCGTAGTGCATAATTACAACTTTTTTTTTTCAATGAGGCGTTTGGCAGTCGCAGGGCACATCAGACAAAATCTGCATCTTTACGTCTGATATGTTTGAGTGTGGTAATCACTTTAGCTATTCAGAGTGGTAATGTCTTTGCCAGTATCTTGAAACAACGCACAAGTACAACGTGGATCTACTAATGAGACAGGCTGAATTTGGCTTAAAAATGGAAAAGAAAGGGTGCTGCACAATAATGTATGCATGCTACCTTTGCCCTCCGACAACAGTGTGAGACTCAGGTCAATTCATTTAGGTTTTTGTAGGCCAAGACTGACAAAGCGTTTGACAGGGTATAAGAAACTTGAAGTTTCTGAAAGTAGGCTACTGGAACGGACCTAGGACAAACAAAGACAGGGATTGCTTGGCCTACTAGCCTACTTATTTATTCATTTATTTCTCTATTTATTTATCTATTATTGTTTTATTTCGAGGATAATGGAATAAATACTCATGTGCTTTTTATTTTAATCCAGTCCCCGTGTGTATGCAGTTTTGCAAACTTTGTCATCCAGTCTTTATTGCATGTCGTAGGCCTACAGTCACTACAGGAAAAAAAAAAACCGCTAAGGGAGATCAAGAAACCCTGAAGGAACTACTGGATAATAACTGAACGACAAAAGCGAAGAACAGTTGCAGAAATATAGTTACAGCTTCAGCTGCAGCCGCGATCATAAAAAAAAATATATTGGTATGAAGATGGACCAGCACAGGCAAGACCCACAAAGTTCAGGGCAGAAAGGCAGGGCGCTCAAGACTACAGATCAAAAAGGTGGTCATCAACATCAATGACCAACAACTCAGACGAACTTAAAAAATCAATTTAGGAAAAAAAATAATGGGTAGGCGCTGCACTTGTGGCGACGTGCTCTCCTCGGGGAGAGCAGCCCGAATTTCACGCAGAGAAATCTGCTGTGACATAAAGTGGTACAAAATACAAAATACAAATACAAACTGCTGCAACTAACTGCATCTCCGGGACGGATAGCCTAGTGGTCAGAACATTGCGCTGGCAATTTGACGACCTGGGCTCGATTCCGGTCGAGAAGATTTCTCTTCTGGAGTTAACATCGGTGCTGACTCCGCTCTCCCCAAAAGTCCTTAGGATGAGACTTTAAACCGAGGCCCCGTGTGCGAACGTATGCAGAACATCTTGGCACACTTTAAATATGTTCCGCCTTAAGTAGGCCATTGTGTGCCGGTTGGAACAGATGACAAGATTTACAAAAACTGCATACACACGGTATGGGGACTAGATGTAAAAAAAAAATTATAAAAAAAAAAAGCACAGGAGTGCTCATTCCATTATCCTCCATATAAAAGAATGAATAAGATAAATTAAAAAAAATAATAAATAAATCATGCCGCTGACAGGGATCAGAGACTTTGGTGTCAGTCTAATGGTTTGTGCAGTGTCTCAATAATTTTCAGCCAGAACATACAGCATCAACGTACACATCAGTCAGTTGTCAGTTGATGCTGGTGGGTTTGGGTTGGTTAAATTAAATGTCCCAGCGGAGCCATCCGAAGGTTAAAGGTCTGTACGATCAATCAATCCCCCCCCCCCCCCCCCCCTTGCCATATGCCACCACTTAGTCAGTTGATAAGATAGCCAGCAAGGCAAGACAAATCGAGGCAAAAACAAACTATGCAAGGCAAACTTAAACCCCCCCCCCCCCCCCCCCCCCCCCTCCCCCTCCTGTTTTCGTTGTTGGTGTTGTAATTATATTTAACGTTGAAGCGGAGATGTCCAATTCAGGGACTGGACCTTTATCCCCCCTTCAGTCCCCGCTCTCAAAAAGTGTCACTATTATTTTTGGCACGTCAACAATCCCTAAATCAGTTGAGAAGTCTTTCGGATGAGACAATAAACCGAGGTCCCGTGTGCGAACGCACGCAGAACATCTTGCACACACGTTAAATCTTGTTCCGCTTTTCGTAAGAGTAGGCCATTGTGTGCCGGTGGGAACAGTTGACAATATTTACACAACTGCATACACACGGGGACTGGATGAAAAAAGCACATGAGTGCTTTTCTATTATCCTCGATATATAATAATAATAATAATAATAATAATAATAATAATAATAATAATAATAATAATAATAATAACAATAATAATAATAATAAAAGCCTCGCTGGGGTTCTGAGAGAATCAACCAACCAATGGTACATCACTGTGAAAGCATATTATGACTGTGATAAAGAAAATTGTTCGTTTATCAATTCTAATATCAAACTTTTGCCACCGTTTCTCTTTCCAGCTTCCCACCTTCAGCAAAAATATTTCAGGACTATAAATGGTTGTCAGATTTGCATCTGTTAGCGAGCCTAATGCCTGATAAGGTTGGAAGTTATCAGTGAATACCGCCTGTGTGTGTGTGTGTGTGTGTGGGGGGGGGGGGGGTGAGAGTGAGGGAGAAGGGAGAGAGAAAAGACGCACCACCCATGCACTGGACTGCATGTCACATGGGTGAGTCAGTGTCGCCTGAGTCCGAGTAAAATATCAGTGACTCAGCTGTGGATGTCGTGTCACTTACAATGTGGTCGGTATAAGTAGGCTATCTATATATGACAACATTGCATGCACGCGCGCACGCGCGCACACACACACACACATACACACACACAACATTTGTTTTTTATAATTTTGTCTGCAAATCACATAAACGTAAATGAAAACACACACACACACAACACACACACACACACAACACACACACACACACACACACACACACACATCACACACACACACACACACACACATTTTGTATTTATATTATTTTGTCTGTATGACTTGAGTTTGTGTTACTGTCTTGAGTTTTGTTATCTTGCGGGATTCTGTTTGGGTGAAAATCCTCATTTATTTTAGTTTTCAACCAGGTTTGGTATTTGTCTTTGATTGTTTTAGAAGTCAATTTTCTTGAATTTTTTTTGTGAGGGCAGGATGAAAAAAGTTGTGTAAACTTAATGTTTTACCCTCAATAAAGATCATTTTGACTTGACACACACACACATAACTAGCCTAGCCTAGGCCTAGCAGACGTAGAGGAAATAATCCTTTGTGCGCATGCTCCGTTACCACTTCCTGTTTATGTGTCATAGCAGAAAGGAATCACCCACTTGGCGAATCGTCAGGAAAAGAATTTTGTAAGTGTTGTACAGTACCTAACATTCTGGCCCATTGTTTAGAGAGAATCACTTGAACAACTTTGTGCTTCTACTAACGAGGAAATAGATGCGCTATCTTGTGCAGCGGGAGCAGCAGGGCAAATATGAGTTTTCTTTAAAGATAGAAGTGGTAATATGCGGCCTTTCTTAGCCTTTGTTTATTGATTGTTTACATAGAAAATCTTGGACGTCTATGGTCCAAACTCGATCGTATTGAAACTAATGAGTGTTCATTTACACGAACAATCTTCCTCAGGTAGAAGTAAAAGAAGAAGCACAAGATTAGACATTGATTGTGGTTCTTCACGATGATAATTCTAATGAAAAAATAGGCTGAAATGAATAAGCTGATAATGATTGATATTGAACAACAAACAAAAGTCCCACGATATGAAGCAGAACTAAACAGCTAGCCCAACAAGCAAACGTATAAAAGCAAACGAAAAATCCAGAGTAAGTCATTGAATTTGAAAGTACTGGGCGTTGGTGGTTTCAGTGCCATTGATATCATGATAATTGATCATCTGTTCAGTACCAATTTCTTTGCTCCTGTTCTGTTGCCATTTTTTGTTCAGTTGGACATCAGTGTTTAATCAAGAGTGTTTAAAACTCTAAATCAGATAAAGTATCAAAGAAGTGAGTGAAGGTTTATATACTAATTATAGGACAGTGCCTGAGTAATGTCACAAATGTGTGTGTGTGTGTGTGTGTGTGTGTGTGTGTGTGTGTGTGTGTGTGTGTGTGTGTGTGTGTGTGGTGAGTGTGTGTGTCACTCAGTGTGTGTGTGTGTGTGTGTGTGTGTGTGTGTGTGTGTGTGTGTGTGTGTGTGTGTGAGAGAAATATCAGTTTACATTCTGGCAGTCTTCTGCCTTGTTGGCCCCCCACATGTGTTTCAGAGAAATACTCAAATAATGAATAGGATGTTTGTTGATGTGGTTGGTTGGTTGGTTTTTAATCTGATCATGAAATACAATCTCTTATGTTAGTGCTCAACTGAAGCTCATACTGTGAATTTTATGCCTTTGGGCGTTGTGCTTAGCGCATGTATGTGATAAGTGAAATTTTACTCTGTAACACACAGATTATAATAATCATACATTCATTTCAGTAATAATAATACTGTAATGCTAATACTGTAATACGCTTTAAGCGCTTTGATTTGTTTTACAAGATATAGCGCTATTATAAGTTCCATGTATTATTATTATTATTATTATTATTATTATTATTATTATCATTATTATATTATTATTATTAATATATGTGTTGTTAATTGCTTGCTTCCCTCCCCCCACCCATTTTTCAGCTACTTAAAAAGGGGTTCTCCCATGGGGATGCCAGGGCCCTGTCAGTATTACTATTAACAACAGCATCCATACCTTCCTGAAAAACTGTGTTAAGAATTGTCTTTTTTGTCCCACTCGTTTCAATGTCTATTGTTTGTGCCTTGTCCTTTCTCTTCCTGTTACTTCTATCTTAATTTATTTTCTGTCTTTCTGGTTTGTTCAAGATTCCTTTCAAGCTTTTTCCATATATATATATATATATATATATATATATATATATATATATATTTATATATATATAATATATATATACTTTAAAGATAAGTGTTCTCTCCCATGCTGAAGTCAGATACATGTGCTTGGCCTAACTAGTCAGGCACTTGACGGCAGTGCGACACATATTCATTCAGACTTATGACAGACACTGACAGCAGATGAACAATAGTTGCTGTCTGAATGTTCGAAGAAGGACACAAGAGGAAGAAAGGGATGGGGTGTTGAAAAGGGTTGTGGATGTGTGATGGTAGTTTGGAAGGTCATTATTATTTTAATATTAAAAATTATCATTTCTTTAAAAATGTATTCTTTCTTTTTTTTTCCAGAGGGTAAGATGTACAAGGCCTGCTTGTGCTTATTTTCTGTCATTAAAAGAAATTCATTTGTTGATTTTCTTGTCACCTCTCATATCATATCTGTCCTGTGTATGTGTATGTGATTGTCTTTCTTTTTTTCTAGATCGTTACTACCATATTCCCCCAATTCTTGACAAAAACATTTGATCGGTTGATTCCTTAAGTTACATAATGAAATTGATTGATTTACTATTCTCACCGAGTGCTGGATTTAAAGAAAATTTAAAAAATTGATAAAAGGCCACTATTTTTGCTTTATAAATAGTCTTTTTCTTCAATAAAAATGTTTGTCCTTGGTATAAAAGAATAAAATAAAATATAAATATAAATATAAAACACACGCACACAAACACACACACAACACACACACACACACACACACACACACACACACACACAACACACACACACACACACACAACACACACACACACATACACACACACATGCAAATAATGACATTGATTTATGTAGCACAAACACCACAGATAATCAAATATTTATATGCATAGTCTCGTACACACATTTGAATACATTCCTGTGTATCATCCACATTATATATCATATTAAGCTCTTTAACACTGTGATTTGTCAACAGGTAGAAAATAAGCATGACAGCTGGCCATCCAGCATGCCAACGTTTGATGAAAGAGAGCATCTTGTGAGGGAATTCCGCAGCAACACTGGGGCATCCGACACTCATGCTCGAGATGTTCTCGGCCGTAAGCTTTTTTTTGGTTATTATATTTATTTATACTGTTGTAACAATGATAATAGGTTGTAGTTGGTTTCTTTTTTTATTTTTTATTATTAATACTGATGATAGATTTTTATGATTAGGAGAAGAATGCCAAGACCAAAAAACTGAACAGTTTATGTTTGATCTGAAATATCATATGCAAAGTCCTTGGCACAAATATAAGTTAACAAAAGTTAGATGAAGACCTAGGTCTATATTATTCATGATTTTATATAATGGCACAGAAACTAAAATACATTTATAGGACTCGTATCTATAGGTACAATCACCCCCAGAAACACACGCTCATACACACATGCATGTATACTCTCTCACACACACTTACCCATAATGAAGCCACCCGTTCATGGTTCCAGTAGAACTGTGGGAGAAAAAGAAGCTTGCTACTGACATAATTATTATAGGAATAATAAAAATAATTTTTTTAAAAACCTGTGTTTTAATGAGTAGCTGTCAAACAAATTCAACTTACAACCATATATAATTGAAAATGACAATAACTGCAAAGCTGAACACTACAGTAACTCAACTTACAACCATATATGACTGAAAATGACAATTTCTGCAAAGCTGAACATTACAGTAACTCAACTTACAACCATATATTATATAATTGAAAATAACAATTGCCGCAAAGCTGAACTTTACAGTAACTCAACTTACAACTATATATAATTGAAAATGAGAATCACCACAAAGCTGAACACTAGAGTAACTCAACTTACAACCATATATGACTGAAAATGAGAATCACCACAAAGCTTAACACTACAGTAAGTAACTCAACTTACAACCATATATGACTGAAAATAACAATTGCCGCAAAGCTGAACACTACAGTAACTCAACTTACAACCGTATATGACTGAAAATGACAATTGCCGCAAAGCTGAACACTACAGTAACTCAACTTACAACCGTATATTCATGACTGAAAATGAGAATCACCACAAAGCTGAACACTACAGTAACTCAACTTACAACCATGATATGACTGAAAATAACAATCACCACAAAGCTGAACACCACAGCCACTCACCCACCCTTTTCCTCCATA
>CM060328.1:17382743-17385243 GCA_030674155.1 Stramonita haemastoma
TTCCATTCTCCACCCCCCCCCCCCCCCCCCCCCCCCCTCTCCCTATATACGCAATCTTTTTTCCTTTTTAGTTTCTGAGTTTGCGTGTCTGCTGAATGTGAATTGTGCGTTTCAGTGTTTGTGTACTAATGCTGTTTTACCTTCTTCCTTCCACACTCTGTGTGTGTGTGCATGTGTGTGTGGTGTGTGTGTGTGTGTGTGTGTGTGTGTGTGTGTGTGTGTTTTGTTGATTGTGTGTTGTGTGTGTGTGTGTGTGTTGTGTGTGTGTGATTTATTTCTCTGCACACATGTGTGTTTGTGTGTGAGTGTGTGTGTGTGTGTGTGTGTGTGTGTGTGTGTGTGTGTGTGTGTGTGTGTGTGTGTGTGGATTTGTTTCTCTGCATACAGTGTGTGTGGATATTATTGTGTGTGTGTGTGTGTGTGTGTGTGCGTGCGCGCGTGCTTTTGTGCATGAGTACGGTCTGCCTGTATCATACATATAGAGATAAGAGATAGTAAGGCAGGCACAAGACAATTAGTTATTTATGTTTATGCTAAGATAATAAGGTATGAATGTTTTTTTATGCTAAGTAGTTTTGAAAAGTTTACAAAACTCAAGTGGAAGTAGAAAATTGGCTATTCTGGTCAGTGATGTCAAGCATAGACAACTGTGTGCATGTTAGTGCCTGTGATTTACTTAGAATTTTTACCTTCAAATAATAGGTCTTTTTTCAAAGAATTGATTGAGCCTACTTTTAAAAATGAGTTATATATATATGCCCCTTGATTAAAATATAAAAACTGAAGAAAATAAATTCTTTAAGTAGAACATCATTTAGAGTTCCTTTTATGCCCTTTAAGTTATGAGAAAATGAAATAGCATTTTGATGTTTAAAAGAAAAGTTGTTGAGTACTTGAGTACATAGAGGGATGATTGTGCAATTCCCTATTTCACATTTTCAGTTAGGTAAGTACTGCATCTCCCCTCCTTCCCACCCACTCAGCCCGCCTCTTATGCACACACAGTCATTATACCACCCTTTTTATTTCTCCTAAGCAGTGTATTCATTTTTCTCAAACCATGCTGTGGCCCTTCTTCTCAGCTTTATGAATTAGATAATGTGAAGAAATGAGCCTTTTTTCCTCTTGCTTTATCATACCCCAGGTCATGAACATGTCATAGTCCCTAAATCTTATATCCGTGGGAAAATTTTTTCATCTATACTGTGATTATGGTTTATTATCCTTGGATTTTCTTTGAACAGAAAATCAAATTCAAAAAGGAAGAGGGAAAATTTTTTTTAAGCTAGCTGAAAATGGAATTTTTGGGGGTAATTTTATGCTATAAACTTGAAACAATTTTTTACTCTGATAAAGGAAAAAAATGGTTCTATAAATAGTCTGACATTTCGTCATGTGTAACTAACATGGAACGCAAGTAATGCTATGATCATCAAATTAAACTAATGGATAACCCAAGAATATGGGGGGTACAAGTAGAGGTCAGTTGTAAATCAAGAGAGCAGTTTTTGGACTCAGCCAATTTAACTTTTTTTAAAAAAAAGACTACTCTCAAGCAGGGCTTGATAAATTTTGCTAGTGACATAATTACTATTAATAGTTAACATAATCTATTTCAAGAGAGCAGAGGAAGAGGAAATTGAAAGGGTATTTTATGCCTTTTTTCCAGGAACATGTTAAGTTTATTGATCCAAAACATCAAAATTCCATTTTTTTTTCTTCTTAGAGTAATAGAAGATAATTTTTAAAACTATATTCTATTTACATGAGTTTTCTACTTTTACCCTGTGTAGTACAATTGTACATGAATAATTTTGGGGGGAGGGCGGGGGGTTATTTGTTTTTTTTATCCTCTGGCACACATGAACTACAACATCGCAGTAAGAGAGATACGTCATGTATTTTTGGGAGCAATCTGTATGTAAGAGGATACTGCCTCAGTACTGGTCTGACAAGCCCGCAAAGAGTGACTCAAGTAGAGTAGAGTGGAGTAGTGCTGCTAGAGCAGTGTTGCCACATCCTGTAGGTTCTCTCTCCAACCTCTGTCTCCATCATAAAAGACAACCCCCCCCCCAAAAAAAAACAAAAAACAAAAAACAAAACACACACACACCCAAAACAAACACACACTCACACACACACACACACACACACACACACACACACACACACACACACACACACACACACACACACACACACACACACACTATATTAAAAACGTATTATTCTAATATTCTAAAAACGTGTCATGTTGCTGTTCTCAACCTCTTTCAATCCACCACTTATTGTTTGATTGCCCAATTCTTATTGACCTTTTTAAAAGGAGAGGATTAGATATTAAAAAAAGATATGCCACTGTTCAAGAAGTTTTGTATGACTCTCAGCAGTTCATAACATCAGTTGCTGAGGTTATATATTCTTCCCCAGTAAGATCTCTTCTGTAGTGTTTATATATATATATATATATATATATATATATATATATATATATATATAT
>CM060328.1:17390243-17400243 GCA_030674155.1 Stramonita haemastoma
ATTACTGCTAATACTACTACCACTACTACTGCTGTTACTACTGCTGCTCTTTCTATTACTGCTAATACTACTACTTCTGCTACTGCTACTGCTACTACTACTTCTACCACTACCACTACCACTACTACTTTTGCTGTTACTATTCATACTTCTACTTCCGCTGGTAAGGATAATGATAAATCAAAGGAAAGAATTTTGCCTGAGCGTTGTTGGAGGTTCATGAACTGAAAAGTTCATGAGATCCTCAACCGTCATCCTCCTCCTCTTCCTCCTCCTCCTCCTCCTCCTCCTCCTCCTCCTCCTCCTCCTCCTCCTTCTCCTCCTCCTCCTCCTCTCCTCCTCCTCCTCCTCCTTATCATCATCATCATCATTATCATTACCATTACTATTATCATCATCATCTTCATCATCATTTTCATCATTATTAATTATATGAATCATTTCCAAGAACAACAGTCTTTATTGTGTGTGTGCATGCATGTGTGTGTGTGTGTGTGTGTGTGTGTGTGTGTGTGTGTGTGTGTGTGTGTGTGCATGCGCATGTGTGCGTGCATGTGTTGTGTGTGTGTGCGTGCGTACGTGCGTGCGCGCGTGTGCGCATGCATGTGTGTGTTGTCAGGTCGGCTGAACTGGTGGATGCACCAGGGTCTGTGCCAGCGGCTGTTTCCCATGGCAACCACGGGGGACGGAAACTGTCTGCTGCACGCTGCCTCTCTCTGTAAGGAATTTTTTTTTATTATTTTTATTTTTTAATTTTTTTTTTTATTCTTTTATATCGAGGATAATGGGATAAGCACTCCGGTGCTTTTTTTTCATCCAGTGTATGCAGTTGTGTAAATGTTGTCATCTGTTCCCTCTGGCACAGAGTGGCCTACTCTTACGAAAAGCGGAACAGGATTGAGCGTGATGTCATGCCTTTACTCACATCCTACCTCTGCCAAACTTGTATCTCCATTTTTTTAATTTTTTTTTTAAATTTCATACTTTAACCCTCTTGCATTGGGATTCTCTGAACACAAACTGCCTCTAGATTTCGCATTCCATCACAAAATCAGGTCAGGCACACATGCTCGCTCGCCTTTTCCTCCTTCTAAGTACATACCAGCAGCTGTAATTACTTCCAGACTCACAGCAGGCTCTGTGCCTCTAGCCTGATAGAGTTTCAGCATATGGTAGCGATCAGTGGAGGTTACTGCATGATGGAAAACTACTGTGTGTAAATCCTGGTTTAGGATTCAAGGGAGGGAATGATTGATCCCGGCAAATCCATGTTCTGGACTAAGAGGGTTAAGTCACGGCAGATTTCTGCAGGGGCACGGGGACTGGATGTAAAAAAGCTCATGAGTGCTCATTCCATTATCCTTAATATAAAAAAGAATAAAAAAATATTTATAGAAAGAGAGATAGGTAGGTAGGTAGGTAGGCAGCCAGCCAGCCAGCCAGCCAGCCAGCCAGCCAGCCAGCCAGCCAGCCAGCCAAACAGACAGTCAGACAGACAGACAGATCTAAGACAAATAGATAGATAAATGAATAAAAAAAAAAAAAGTGGTTGTGTGTGTGTGTGTGTGATTCAGCCATGTGGGGGATCCATGACCGGCTGTTAACTCTGAGGAACGCCCTGCATCACACGCTGACCAGCTCCTCCTTCAAGGACAACCTCTACAGGCGGTGGAGGTGGCAGCAGACACAGGTCAACATGCAGGTCAGTGATGTGGTGGTGTTGTTGCGTGTGTGTGTATGGGGGGGGGGGCTCCTTAACACTTTCTACTCCAGGTACGGATTTATACGTACCATACCATGCAATCATCTCCCTTGGGCGGGGTACTGATTTATCCGTATCACAGCAGTTACTTTCATTATCACCTTCCTGTTCTGTTCTATTCTCATTTCGTCGTTTAAGCTTGTTGGCTTTAGCCGCCACGTTGGTCGTACATTGTTCACAGCTAATTTACATATAAATTGAGTGTGTTTTTCTTGTGTTTATTGTTGTTTTACGTGTCATATGCTTATAGTATGGCTTTGGTACATCAGATTTTTGCTGCTGATAAAGCAACAGAACTTTTTAATGAGTTTTGACGTTGCCGATAAAGATCCTGTTTTCGATAGTGATCATGAGAATTTTCAGCCTGGCCATACTAACTGTGTGTCGCTTGAGGAGAGAGATTGGGCAGCTGCAAGGGATGGGGGGGTGGGGGTGGGGGTGTGACAGGTGAGGGGCGTGGCCGTGGTACTGTGAGTACCACTTCGGTAAACATCAACTGTTTACATGAAAATATTTGAACCAAAAGCGACCTGGTGAAGTGCCAACATTCTGTACATGTATATAAAGTAGTGTAGAAAAAGTTCAGGAGCTTAACTTGGACAAGGGAAGAAATGTTATCTGTACACTCCATGACCGTAATTGTGACTGTCATGTGTACAGTTCAGTGGTTCACTTAGAGTATATTACAGTGGATGCAATGCTGGAATAGAACTTGTATTGTACCTATGTTTGTCTCTGTTTATTTGTGATTCTTGTATTATTGTTTTGTTGTGTTGTATTTGTTGCATGCATTGTGTGAGAATCGTAAGCGCATCAGCAGGGTCACCACTTAAAATCAAAGCAATTACATAATTTCACACCATAATTTAAACATTAATTTGTATGCAGTTTAGACTTTAATGCACACACACAAAAGGCAGTCATGCACCCATACACAATGCCATAGTTTCATAAGAAATGGGCTTCAAACATAAAAGATATGATGATTTTGCTATGATGACTCAGTGCAGTCTTAGGGTACAAAGTGTTAAATATTCTTAGATTTAAAACTATTTGTGATATACTCATAATTTCCATCAAGATGTTCAATGTTATCACTATTGTCACTAATATCATTATTAGTAGTAGCAGAAGTAGTAGTAGTATCATCATTGTTGTGGATTTCATTGCTGTCCTGGCTATAGTGATGACAATGTTGATAATTATTATTATTACTATCATCATCATCATTCTGTTCCAGTCAGGGTTGGTGTTCAGTGAGGAGGAGTGGAAGACAGAGTGGGAAAACATTTTACGTCTGGCTTCCCCTTCCCCCCGCAGTGCACCAGATTCGGGCGTCAACAACGCCAACAGCTGCTGTGACAGCCCCCTCACGTGCAGGTGGGTCACACCTGTCTGTCTGTCTGTCTGTCTGTCACTCACTCTCTCTGACTGTGCTGACCTGCAGGTGAGTCACCACTGTCTGTCACTCTCTCTCTCTGATTGTGTTGTTCTGTGTGACCATGTTTACCTGTTGGTTGTTTTTGTGTATGCTTGTGAAGATGTTAGGAAGTGTTGGAGGTGTTGGTTTTGAACTTAAAGTGAAAGTTACTGGAGCCCCTGAAACTGAATGAGGTGACAGCCCTGATATGGCTTTCATGTTTGGTAGGGCTGTAAATGATATGGAATGGAATGGAGTAATTTTGCTCATGACCTACATGAATTTCTCATGTTTTTAAGATAGTGAAGTATTGGTATCAGTTTGTAAATGCAAACAGAAGGTATGGTACATGACTTGTTGACTTTTTAATTTAACTATGCACATAACCCTTTTTTGCATTGATGACACAGTGTAAGGGTTTTCTTTTGTTATTTTGTATTGGAAAAAAGTGTGCTTTTTGTGCATCAAAAAAACATTTTAAAAAATCAACAACAACAACAACAAAATGCACATAACTCACTTGACTTTGTCATGTTTTTTATTTAGCTTGTAACGCAAACATAAGGTATGGTACATGACTTGACTGTTTTTAACTAAGTACATAACCCACATGGCTTTGTCATGTTTTTTTAAATAGCTTGTTACGCAAAAAGTAGGTATAGTACATGACTTAATGACTGTTTTTAACTATGTACATAACTCACTTGACTTTGTCATGTTTTTTAAATAGATTGTAACACAGACAGTAGGTACGGTACATGACTTAATGACTGTTTTTAACTATGCACATAACCTGCATGACTTTGTCATTTTTTTTTTTAAAATAGCTTGTAAAACAGACAGTAGGTATTTATTTATCTATTTTATTTTATTAATTCTTTTATATCAAGGATAATGGAATTTACATTTTTATGTACATGTACATACATGATTCATGTACATTTTTACATCCAGTCCCCGCGTGCACACAGTTTTGAAAACTTTGTTTTCTGCTTTGATTTGTGTACTCTACAAGATTCAGCGCTATATAAATCCCATATATTATCATTATTATTACTCTCATGGTACACGCTGGTTTGCAGCTTGTCCTCTTGTGCTAAAATTGCTAAAATTAACCCCTTACTTTTACCAAGTACAAGTGTGATCAGTCCCTGCTATAATTAGCACCTGCTGGGATGGAATGGATAGTAGCTGAGAATAGTTGAAAGAGGGGGAAAAACTGACAGCTGTGGCTGGTCTGCAGCTCTTCCTCCTCTGAAGGGGAGGCTGTGGTGTACGAGAGCCTGGAAGTAGATATTTATTTATCTATTTCATTTTTATTTTTTATTTTATATCAAGGATAATGAAACAAGTACTTATGTACATTTTTACATCCAGTCCCCTGCGTGCCTCTGCTCTCATGGTACACAATGTGTTTTCCAGCTCCTCCTCCTCCTCAGGGGACCCCGTGGTGTACGAGAGCCTGGAGGAGTTCCACGTGTTGGCCCATTTGATTTGTGTACTCTGCAAGATTCAGCACTATATAAATCCCATATATTATTATCATTATTATCATTATTATTATTATTATTGCTGTCATGGTACACACTCTGTTTTCAGCTCCTCCTCCTCAGGGGACCCTGTGGTGTACGAGAGCCTGGAGGAGTTCCATGTGTTCGTGTTGGCTCATGTCCTCTGCTTTGATTTGTGTAGTCTACAAGATTCAGCGCTATATAAAACCCATTATATATCATCATTATCATTATCATTGGTCTCATGGTACACACTCTTGGTTTTCCAGCTCCTCCTCCTCCTCAGGGGACCCTGTGGTGTACGAGAGCCTGGAGGAGTTCCATGTGTTCATGCTGGCCCATTTGATTTGTGTACTATACGAGATTCAGCGCTATATAAATCCCATATATTATTATTATTGCACTCACGGTGCACTCTCTCTTTTCCAGCTCCTCCTCCTCCTCAGGGGACCCTGTGGTGTACGAGAGCCTGGAGGAGTTCCACGTGTTCGTGTTGGCACACGTGCTGCAGCGGCCCATCATCGTGGTGGCCGACACCATCCTGCGCGACGCCAACGGGGAGGCGTTGGCCCCCATCCCCTTCGGGGGCATTTACCTCCCCCTGGAGCGGGCCCCCGCCCAGTGCTGCTCCACGCCTCTGCTGCTGACCTACGATGCCGCTCACTTCTCCGCCCTGGTGCCTATGGCTCACGACAAGTCCGCCTACGACGCTTCTGTGCCTTGTGAGTGGGTGTTTGGTTTCGATTTGATTTATTTGATTTAATTTGATTTATTCTTTTATATCGAGGATAATGGAATAAGCACTCTTGTGCTTTTTTTCATCCAGTCCCCGTGTGTATGCAGTTTTGTAAATGTCATCTGCTCCCACCGGCACACGATGGCCTACTCTTACAAAAAGCGGAACAGGATTTAACGTGTGCGCAAGGTGTTCTGCGTGCGTTCACACACGGGTCCTCGGTTTAAAGTCTCATCCGAAGGACTTTGGGGGAGAGTGGAGTCAGCACTGATGTTAACTCCAGGAGAAAAATCCCCTCAACCGGACTCGAACCTGGGTTGTCAAATTGCCAGCGCAATGTTCTGACCACTAGGCTATCCGTCCCCCTTGTTTGGGGGTGTGTTTGTGTGTGTATGTGTTTGTGTGTGTGTATGTGTGGTGCCTATGGCTCGCGACAAGTCCGCCTATGATGCTTCTGTGCCTTGTGAGTCTGTGTGTGTGGAGGGTGGGGTGTTGGGTGTGGGGGTGGGAGGGAGGGGGAGGAGGGTGTTGTGTGTATGTGTGTGTGTGTGTGTGTGTGTGTGTGTGTGTGTGTGTGTGTGTGTGTGTGTGTGTGTGTGTGTGTGTGTTTTTGTGTATGTGTGTGTGTGTTTGTGTATGTGTGTGTGTGTGTGTGTGTGTGTGTGTGTGTGTGTGTGTGTGTGTTTGTGTGTGTGTGTGTGTGTGTGTGTGTGTGTGTTGTGTGTGTGTGTGTTTGTGTATGTGTGTGTGTGTTTTTGTGTGTGTGTGTTGTGTTGTGTGTGTGTGTGTGTGTGTGTGTGTGTGTGTGTGTGTGTGTGGTTGTGTGTGTGTGTGTGTGTGTGTGTGTGGTTGTGTGTGTGTGTGTGTGTGTGTGTGTGTGTGTGTGTTTGTGTGTTTCATTGTGTGTGTGTGTGTTTTATTTCTTCAGTTTAACGTTGTCTGTGTGTTTGGATACGAGCTGTGTTTGTAGTAAAAATAGATGTGAATGGCTGTGCTTGCAGTAAAGTAAATGTCAATGCCTGTGTTTGCGCTAAAGTGTATGTGACTGACTGTGTTTGTACTGAAAATAGATGTGAACACCTGAGTTTGTCGTAAAAATAGATGTCAGTGGCTGTGTTTGGACTAAAAATAGATGCGAACGCCAGAGTTTGTTCTAAAAATAGATGTGAATGGCTGTGCTTGCAGTAAAGTAAATGTGAATGCCTGTGTTTGCACTAAAGTGTATCTGACTGACTGTTTGTACTGAAAACAGATGTAAAAGACTGAGTTTGTACTAAAAATAGATGCAAACTCCAGAGTTTGTACTAAAAATAGATGTGAATGGCTGTGCTTGCAGTATAATAAATGTGAATGGCTGTGTTGTAAAATAAATGTGAATGGCTGTGTTTTGTAAAATAAATGTGAATGGCGTGTTTTGTAAAATAAATGTGAATGGCTGTGTTTTTAAAATAAATGTGAATGGCTGTGTTGTAAAATAAATGTGAATGGCTGTGCTTGTACTAAAAATAGATGTGAACGCCTGAGTTTGTACTAAAAATAGATGCAAACGCCTGAGTTTGTACTAAAAATAAACATGAATGTCTGTGCTTGTCCCAAACACCGAAGTACCTCAGAACGACCCCAATGTTTTTGCAGTGGCCATCCCGGTCGTGGACCCGGAACTGCGCCTGCTGCCGCTGCACTTCTGCTACGACCCTGGCCCCAAGTACGACTGGAAGAGCACCAGCAACAAAGACCTGGCCAAGGAGCCCTGCCCAGAGGACCGCCTCAACCACCTGAAAGCCTACCTGGACATCGTCCACCTGTCCTCAGACGCCGCCCACATCGCCGCCCACCCTCAGGTGACCAGCCGCCAGTCCAGCTCGGGGTCAGAGGACGGGGTCACGGCCCTGACCCTGCTGAAGGACAAGAAGAAGGAGGGGAAGCCCAACACCGTGGCCAAGCAGTTCGGCTCCCTTGGCAAGACCGTGGGCAAGAAGTTGAAGAACCTGGGCAACAACCTCGCCCCCGGCAAAACCGGGGCTAAAGGTCAGCATGACGGGGACAGAGGTCACCCGGTGTCCTTGAGCGGGGGCGTGACCCACAGCACCAAGTTCATCACGGCTCTGGCCACGACAGGGGTGGGGGTGGGGGTGAGAACGAGGAGGTGGTGCCTTGCGCCAAGCTGGAGTGCGAGTTTGACACAAACCGAGAGGCGTTCATTGAGAACTACCTGAAGAACGCGGAGAAGTGCTTCCAGCAGGAGCAGGAGGCCCGGCGGCACCAGCAGCAGCGAGGGGAGGAGCAGCATCGACCGCGAGGGGGCCTGCACTCCACAGTGCCCCCCCCGCTGGGCCCCCACAGAACCTACTGCCGCACGGTTGGCTGCGGCAACCACGCCCTCCCCAACATCGCCCTCTGCGACCACTGCGCCTCCCAGCAGCAGTGGCAGCAGGCCGGGACTCTGGACAGGTCAAGGTTGCGAGGTCAAGGCCAGCCTTCGGGGTACAACACGTTCCCGGGTCGCCACAAAGCGCCCACGGGTTTGCCGGCCAGCTCTGCCGGTACTCCCGAACGACGAGATCTACAAGTGTGGCAAGTCCAAGTTTTACGCGCCCACCCACGCGGACCCTCCCCCCCATGCCTACCCCTCCTCCACCCTCCAGGTGTTGCGACACGAGGACAGACAGCAGTCCCTGTCCACAGGCAATGTCACCCGCGGCCTGCCCGCCCCCCGACCTCGCTCCCCCTCCCCCGACTATGACAATGCCCCCCGCCCCAAAGAGAACAACCCCAAGTGTGCCACGGTGGGCTGTGACTTTTACGGGAGCAAGGAGATGGGCAACCTGTGCTCGGGATGCTACAAGAAGCGGCAGCAGCAGCAGCAGCACTTGTCGGGGATGGAGAGAACCACCAAGTTGTGATCCAGGCAGGAGATTAGTCCGTCACTTTCCATCTGAAACGACAAAAAAACGCCTTGATTGACTTGTGTGTGCACCAATTGGTAACAAACGAATGCAAACACAACACGCACACACACGAATAAAAAACGAGGAAAAAAGGTCTTTGATTCCAAATTTTGCAGAGATAGACAGTTTTACTCCTAGAGCAGCCAATTTTTTTGTAACTTTTACTCGTACACCATCTGTAGAAATTATAGAAAATGATGCCCAAAAGGGGTTGGTTTGTTGTAAATTGAAAATCCCTGTAGCTATCGTCCTAGCTTTAATCCCTGTCTGGTTAGACATAGCATACAGATTGGTGAAGACTGACGGAGGGGAGGGAGGCTTGGTGGTTGGTTTCCCTGGTGGTTGGTGCGAAAGAGCAGAGACTGGCTGTGAGTGGTTGTGCCATGCGTTGTTGACGGTTCTCTCTTGTCCACTGTCTGTAGAGCTCTGTCGTTTTGGGGGGTAATGGTGAATCGCCATCTGTTTTTCAACTAAGTTAATCTTTTGTGTTTGTTTTTTTTCGCTATAATTTTTCTCTTTATTTTTTGTTGTTGGGTGGGTTTTTTTTTTGGGGGGTGGGGGGGGGTTGGGGTTGTTTGTTTTTTTTGGAGGGGGGGGCCTTTACTGTTTTGAGATTTGTTTTTTTTATATTTTGGTGGGGGAATGTTTTTGACTTGGTTTGGTTTAAGTTCTTGGTTGTGTGTGTGTGTGTGTGTGTGTGTGTTTTTATAAAAAAAAAACTGTTTGAAATACAATACCCGTCATCCTGCTACATGGAAATCTTTGAGAGGGAAATTTTATTCTGAGATAAAAACAAAAAAAGAAGTGCCATGTAGTGGTCACAGTTGTTTAAAAAGTATATTTATATTTTTAAAAAAGGGAAAGAAATGAAAAGAAGTTGAATTGTGTTATATAGTAAACTTTCAATATTGTGAATTATTACAGGTAGCTATTTTCGCCCCATACCCTCTTCACCTTTTTTTTTTTGCATTTGATTTGAGAGAAGAAAACCACACAAACAGCTACATGACGCTGGCACGTATATCCATCTCCCATTCTCTCCCTTTTTGTTAACTAGGTGTGACAGAGTGGTGGGTAGTCAGGGTTTTATGGGGGTTTTTTGGTGGGTTTTTTTTGGGGGGGAGGATGTGTGGAAAGATGATAGAGGTGTGGTTTGTTTGGTTTTTTTGTTTTTTTTTTACGTGGGGGAATCATTGACATATCTGACACTTATTGAGAGATATCATCAGAGAGTTCGCAGTAAGGTTGTTGTTTTCTGTGGAGGGGAGATAAATGAGTTTACTTTCCACTGTGGAGGGGAGATAAATGAGTCTACCTTCCACTTAGTATGGCTTCACTGCTAGTGATAACCCACACAGTCGCACACAAGTGTGGATAATTTGGGGGTTTTTTCTGTTTTTTTTGTTTTTTTTCAGAATGGGGGGAAAATAAGATGAGGTCCATTCGTATTTAAGTGACATGTATAATACACTAGTTTAAAGTCCACACTTTGACTTTTCACAGCACATATAAAAAAGATATATATTGAGTATTATGATTGCGTATACCTAAGTATAAGTGCGTGTGACGCATGCATGCTTACGCGTGAATATTTCACTTTGAAAAGTGTTATGCTTGCACAGA
>CM060328.1:17405243-17412743 GCA_030674155.1 Stramonita haemastoma
TTATTATATTATTATTATTATTATTATTAAGTGGTAGTTTCTTAACTGATTCTTGTCTGGATTAACATTTTTTTTTTAATCTATATTCATTTGAACTTGTATTGGAGTCAAGGTGTAAATGTTGATATGTTTATTTTAATCTTTTCTGTATTTTTTTTAATGATGTATTCAAAGAGTGCAGACATGGGTTTTGTCAGATGAGTGCTCTGTCCAAGTTGACATGTGTTTTAAGTATATACTGCTTTCTTCACAGAATGTAGGGACTGTTTCCCTTGACCTCCAGTCTTTTTCCATTGATAATTATGTGATCCTCAGTTTTCTGCCTTGAAACTGTCTCAGTGTATCCGAAGTCAATGGCAGGAGTGATCAGTAGGCATGAAGCTCCAGTGGTAAATCATATGGTGTAACCTAAACCGTTCGTGATATATCGATGTATTTGTGGATGTATAGCTTGAGGTATAGTCCGAAGTAAACACATTTAATAGTTCGCAAAGTTTCCGTCAGTGGGAGAGAATCTGTGTATACGCCCATGAACTGCAAAACATTCCATTGAAATATTGTCCTTAGGTAGCCAGAGATTCATCAGAGAATTCAGAAAATAAAAACAGAAAAAGTAAAGTTATACCAGTACTTTAGTTAAAGGAACTACTTCGCTGGATGGTAATCTTCATGTCTGTTTGAATTGGTGCGAGTCCCAAAAAAATGTTCTCACATTTTTTCTTAAAGTGTAATTTTCATCACCACTTTTTTCATAGCTTGGGAGAGGAAGATGTAAGTTATCAGTCAGATTTTTTATTTAAAAACCCTTTAAACTCTTACAGTTGAACTGCTGATGAGACATTTTCATGTTTAGATAAGAATCAAGCTGCTGAAAATACCAGGCAAATTCAGATTATTGTCTTTTTTCCAATTTTTTTGTCCGAGAGGGACGTGTTGTCAATTTTGTTATTATGTATAGTAAGCTTGGCATTTAAAAGAAAAAGAGTACAAGAATTACCATGGCCTGAACACTGTAGCAGTATGTAGTATGGCACAAGGTATGACGCTAGAACTAGACTAGAGCAGTCTCTTTATAGTATTCCCTTCACATTCGAGCCTCTGTAGTATGTATCAAATCACAGTTGTGACCTATCTATATGTATTGTATTTTCATGATGGCTTCTTCAACTCCATGTGTGAGTGTGGTGCGTACACACTTTTGTTCCCATGTGTTGCATCATAGCCTTGCAAAAGTGTAAAAGAATGTCATATTTGTGACGTCGCTCCACCACATAATGAGACGGAGTGCACCTGAGGTCAATTTTAAGTTATTGACATGTTATTAATGTGCAATAAAGTGGCTATCAAATACAAAAAACAGTTAAAATCGGCATTCTGTGCAACATTAGCAAATTGAAATGATATGACTGCAGGGTGACAAATAGAACGGCAAGTTTTTATAGTAAAGGGTTTTCAAATGAGTGCTTTGGTATTTATAAAACACATTTAAGCAAAAGAAATAAAATTATGCCCTTTATATTTCATTTTAGGGAAATTAAACAGATCTATTTATAACTCCCTTCAAATCCAAAATTGAACTTGCCCCCACTGCTTTAAAGGCTCTAGCGCAATTGGGTAATGTGCTAAAGGATCATTCGTGTGAGCGTCAATTTACAAATATTTATGTGCATATGAAGTTTTAATGTAACATTACTCATTACGAAGCAACGTTTCTCTTGTGTGTGTGTGTGTGTGTGTGTGTGTGTTGTGTGTGTGAGTGTGTGTGTGTGTGTTTTGTGTGTGTATGTATTGTGGGGTGTGTGTATATGGTGTGTGTGTGTTGTGCGTGGTGCATGCGTGATCATGCGTGGTGTGTGTGTGTGTGTGTGGTGTGTGTGTGTGTGTGTGTGGTGTTTGTTTATATGTTGTCACTCATCAAGTATCAGGTCTATGTTCAAGGGGTAGTGTAGGGGGATGGGCCCTTTTAGCTTGTTATCCTCGTCGCAACGTTTATAAATTGTCAGTTTGCATCACAAAAGTCACTGTGATTAAAAAGTTATAATACAGAGGAAAACCTGCACTGTATGATGGGACTAGAAATGAGGCCCCTCAATGCCAAGATATTTTTTTTCAATCTTGGACGAGTGCTGTACCTCTTTAACAAACAAGGGCTTGCATCTTTTTTTTTTTATTTGAAAGTATGATGTGAGAAATGGGACTATCCACATCACAACAATTGCAAATAGGATTCATTTTTCAGTGTCTGAAGACTGATCCGTGTACAGAAGGTTCAGTGCAAGGTTGTTGGAGTACTGTGATGGCTGTTCACTGTGATGCCACGACTACAGTGCAGGGAGGTCTTCAGTGTAGTCAGCACTTGTTCTGAGGTTCCGGTGCCCAGAGGTCTTCTTGACTCGATGCAGTAAGTCACACTTTTCTGATAATAGCTTGCCAGGTGTCAAATTTCATGGTTGAAAATCCGGTTAATTCTGTCCCATGTGAATATCTTTTTTTTTTAACGTCTGTCTTTTTTCTCAAACTGGATAGAAAAAGGTGTGTAAGAAGGTGTTAGGAGAAATGTTTGATTTTGGAAGTAATTTTTTTTTCCAGCATAAACGAAATGTCAATTATCAGAATCGAATTCCGCCAAAGTGACCCAGCAGCAGTGCAGGGCCCTTGTGGCTGGTGGCCCTACGGTGGTCTGATATTGGTGGGCTCCCTGTGGACTTCCAGCCTGGAGGATGCAACATAACGAATCTGGGTATGGGTGTGGCAGGGAGTTGAGATGAGCAATGAGGCAACAGCAGGACAGGCAGTTACAGATGATGAGGCAGCAAAAAAAAAAGGATGCATGCTTGGTATGCTTGTGTTCTTCCTTACATGCTATTTTTGGCCTACTCTTCTTTGAAAGATAGTTGGGTTTTGAATAATGTGTGTTTCACGTGTTATAGTATGTCTGCTGCACACGAGACCACAGGTTTACAGTCTGGTTTGATGGACTTGTAGGAAAAACGGAATCAGATCAAACGTTAGATAAGTTCTGTACAGACAGCTCAGCAGGGACTCAAACCTGCATCATGGCTACACCGTCTCATCACCATGAGGTGAGCGTTCTAACCACTACACTGTTCCACCCCCAGTTCTGTTTCCATTAGGAAAAAAGTCTTAAAATTGAAGGAAGGTGAATTGTCTAAAACTGATGGGGATTCTCCTACTTCTTCCCCTTACCTATCCCATAGTCCAGTATACTGTTTGGGCACCACTGAAGATTTTGAAACCAGCTTTCTCCATCCACTCCTTGTAGTTGTCAGCTTTTAAATAGCAAGTCGTTCCACTCAACACCAGTCCACTCTCTGATGTTGTCTTCCCATCGTTTTCTCTGTCTGCCTCTTCGTCTCCCTCCTTGTACTGTCCTTTGGAGGACAGTCTTGGGATGGTCCCTGTAGGACAGTCATGGGGATTAGAAGGCTACAAAAACAATAACTAAGTGGCTCATGTCACTAGCTGCCACCTCAGTTTCTGAGCCTTCTTGACCAGAAAGGGTGCAAACAGAGTTAAAAACCTCTTTTTGTCTGATAAAATATTAATGCTGTTAACTGAATCAGACTGGTAAGAAAGAATGTGATGTGGAGCCCCTAGCTGGTGAAAATGGCCGTGGTGAACGGTGCAGCAGCAGCAACACATTTCTCTGGGTATTTTGAGTGAAAAATGTATCCAGGACAGAAACAGTCTGGATTTATCAACATGACTGAATTGTTTGGGTAGCAAGTTTTGAGTGTCACAGCAACTGTTTAAACATGTTTGCATTGATTTTTTTTTTTTTTTTTTTACTATGCCATCATTTAAACGAATTTTTACTTGACAAATGATAAAGTAGCCTTTCAACAGTTGTTATGTAAAGTAGTATTTTTGAAATTGTTATGTATATGAACGTGTTTGTTCACATTTAAAGTTCTGTTTTTGTTGTAAATGTTAAAATATCAATAAAACGCAACAGAAAATAATAAGAAAAATGTGATATCATGGATTCTTTTTATACAGTTAGATTCATATGTTCTTGTGTTAGTGATAGATCTAATTTGAGTTTGGTTGCTTTTGTATTTTAACACTTTTTTTTTTGACAGCTTGAAGTGGTTTATAGGTATTTTTCTTCCTTTTTCTCAGTATTTTATTGTTACGGGCATTTTTTCTCCTTTTTTTGTGGTAGTTGTTGGAGTATTAGTTAATTGTAATGAATTTGATCAGGCAGTAGATTAAGTAGAAACTTACTAGGGTTTTGTTTTGATAGAGTTTGGTTTACAGTGCTTTGGTTTCCTTTTTGTTCACTGGCTTTTCTGTACTAGTTGTTTTAAGCCTTCTGATGCTAGTTTAGATAACGCTTTTCTTTTTTTTTTTTTTTGGGTGTGTGTGGCTTTTATTTATTATAAAGATTGTCCACAGAAGAATGCACATGTCTGCATATCCAGGGTCACAGCCATATCCAAGCTATTCTGATTCACATGGTGCATTTTGCGATGATGATGAAAGTCCCTGTGCTGTGCGTGCTGCTAGGAATGTTCAGCCCTGTGCCCTGTTGTAGTTTGTTGATCAATGCGTTACCGTTTTTTTGTGTACAGTCGGCTTTTTTGATATCTACATACATAATATTATGTAAAGGGGTTTTTATACTGTATGTCAATAAAATCCAATTTTGCTTTGAAAGAGTGTGTGTGTGTGTGTCGGTGTGTGTGTGTCGTGTGTGTGTGTTTGTGTGGGTGTGTTTGTTTGGATGGAGCGTGTATTTTATAAGTTTTTTGTTTAATTGTCTGATTTTAAAAATTAGAATCCACTTCAGCAGTGACATTGATGTGTGACTAAAATACAGCCTAGATATGTGCTGCTGGTAATGCTCATAAGAGTCATGTACTGCAACTATTCTCTCTCTCTCTCTCTCTCTCTCTCTCCTCTCTCTCTCTCTCTCTCTCCTCTCTCTCTCTCTCTCTATCTATCTATCTATCTGTCTCTTTCTAGTTTCCAACTCTGTAAGCCCATTATCGTCTGATACCACATAGGCCTAACTATAGCAGACAGATGTTGAAAAGATGTTTGCGTACACCACCACCACCATCCACATCCAATACCGACAAAATCATAGTAACCAAAAGCAAATCAAATGACGCACAGTACTGTTCGCAAAAGCGCGCGCACGCGCGCGCGCGCGCACACACACACACACACACACACACACATACACACACACACACTTATCCACACACACACACTTATCATCACAACAGTCCACAAAGTATCAACGTATGTAATCAAACCAAATACTGCCTCCAACGAGAAACCATCTCTCTTCCAGCAACACAGATGAATAATAACAAGTCAAAATATAGCGCAATCTCCAACAAGAAACCATACATCTTCCAGCAATAATAAATAAGTCAAATCATAACGCAATTTTCAACAAGAAACCGTTTTCTTCCCGCAATAATAACAAGTCAAAATGCAGTCTGTCTCCACCCAGATACCATATATATCTTCCAGCAATATAACTCAAAAAGCGGTCTCAACGAAAACACCATCTCTCTTGCAGCAAAACAAGTCAACTATGGCATCAAAAACGTCTATACCCACATCAGCAACATCCACAGTATAACCAGCGACTGTGGTATAACCGTAGCACAGACCACAAGTTTTCATGCAGACAGTTATACTTGAAATCCTTTCACGTTTCGTTTTCGAGTCATTCTTTTTTTTCTCCCCGAGGCTAGAACTCCGAGGGTCACAATGATGAGATTTTGCTAGTGACTGTTACCCACTATTTAAGGTAGCCACATTCCGACTTCGGGATGATTTCTAAACACGACACCTGTGTGCATGCGTTTTGTTTTTTTTTTTTTTTTCATCCATTCCTACCGGCACAACATGGCCTGCTCTTCCAAAAGAGGAAACAGTTCTAACATGTCTGCAAGATGATTCTGCGTGCCTTCACACACGGGTCTCAGTTTATAGTCTCATCCGAAAGACTTTTGGGGGGGTTGGAGTCGGAACTAATGTGAACTCCAGGAAAAAAAATCCCCTAAAATAGGCGCCTCCATAACTTACCGACCATCAGATCACGAGCTCAACGCTCTAAACCACAAGGCTATATCCCCCCCCCCCCCCCCCCCCCCCCCCCCAGCCATTCTGAATTAGAAAACAAACGTTTCCAGACATCAGTCTTGTCTTCTTGTCTTCGCCCTTCAAGAAACTGGACTAGGATTCCACTCGCACGTCAACGTGGACGGGCAGCGCATTCCATCTTTTTCTCCTCTGTTACCTCTTTGTCCAAAATGGCGCACTTTGTTCTTCCGGACTAGTTTATAATAATACACGTAGGCTGCAGCCAGAGCCCCGGCAAGGCCCATCAGCCCCACACACACCCCGACCACCGCGTCTCTCACCTGGCTACCCGGGCTTCCAGATCCCTCTACAGGGGTTCGGGTGACCGCAGGAGAAACCCCCGTGTGGGGTACCGCTTTCCCTGTGGTCTTCTGTCCCCAAACCCACCCTGGCACCCCTGCTGACGTGGCCGTGATGTTGTTGATGACGTTGATCAGTGGTGATGACGTAGTGGTGGAGGCGTCTTGTGTGTGTGTCGGTGTGTCTGTGTCGTGACGTGGTGTGCTGACTTCCGGGTGTATGTGAAGAGTGACGTCATCCACTGCAATGTCGGCGCCATAAGGGTGTTAGCACTTGTTCTCATCTCCAACTAAAAAACAGCAAAGACAGAAATCATCTTTTTTTTTCTTTTTTTTTACATGAAGATATCAGTTTTAAATTAGGAAACTAAGAACAATTGTAAAGGGCTGTATATCATACATTGTACTGAAATTTTGAAAAAATTCTCAAAACATCGTTTGGAAAGAGAGAGAGAAAAAAACAACACGTCAACTTGTGATATGCAAAATAAGAGTATAAGTTGGTAAGTTTGAAAAGTTCAGTTTGGCATGGCCAGTCTCGTATAAATATAATAATCTACTTGGGTGTACAGCTTTAACATGCAAATGCAAGTACCGATAAAAACCAGAAAAGAAAACTTTGGTCGTTACACTATCCATTATTTCTTTGAGACAGGAGGACAAGGAGGAAGTGGTCTTAAATCAAACTGCGACGAAGAACAGGCATTACTGACTGACCATATGCATAGTGTGTATGAGGGGGGGGGGGGGGGGGGGGGGGGGGCGTGCGTGGTGCATGCGTGGTGTCGCGCGTGGTTTAATCTTTAAAAAACAACAAAAAACACACACTTTTTTCCTAGAGATAGAGAAGAGAAAAAAAAACACTCAGTAGAATTATTTCATGAAGTCTTGTAAATTACATATTCAGTACATGCAATCCTACGATTTGTTTGTAGTGAAGCAAAGAGAGAGAGAGAGAGAGAGAGAGGGTGGGGAGGAGACAGACAGACGGAAGGAGGGGGAAGGGTTGGAGAGACAGACAGACAGACAGACAGACAGACAGACAGACAGAGTTGCAGAAGCAGCCGTTGTGATG
>CM060328.1:17417743-17420243 GCA_030674155.1 Stramonita haemastoma
ATACACAAAACTAAACACTATACGACACAGGCAAAAGAACGTGGCACCACAAAGCACAACAAAACTGAGCAAATAAAAACATTTATAACACAAACCACATAACATAACACAACACAAACACTGAACGTAAAACACAGCACAACAAAACTGAGCTAACATAGCGCAGCACACACAAAAAAACGTAACACAAAATGGGCATCATATGGAACTGAATACCTCGCGTCAACATTGAATACAGTACAGCACAGCACAGTACAGCACTGCACAGCACAGCATAACACAACGTAACACGACACGACACAACACAATCAATAGATACAATAGGCACGATGCGATACAATGCAATAGAATATTATATAATACAACACTATACTATATATCTATACTATACTATACTATACTATACTATACTATACTATACTATACTATACTATACTATACTATACTATAGCCTACTGTACTATACTATACTATACTACACTACACAACACTACACCACACCACACCACACCACACTACACTGCACTGCGCTGCACTGCACTACACTACACTGCACCACACCACACCACACCACACCACACCACACCACACCACACCACACCACACCACACCACACCACACTACACAACCACACCACACCACACACACCACGCTACACTACGCTACGCTACGCTACACTGCACCACACCACACTACACCACACCACACCACACCACACTACACCACACCACACCACACTACACCACACCACACCACACTACACAACACAACACAGCACATAACACCCTCTGGTCACTCTGACCTGGCAAGGTGTGGTCTGTCTCCGGGCCGGAGGAGCGGTCAGCTGTGGGTCCGTTGTGACGATGGAAGATGTAGCCCTGGGATGACTCCGAGTACCATCCGCACAGCCCCGCCTCAAAGTCACACGTCACTGATGACGTCACATCTGATGACGTAATCACACATTTTCTGTTTCATGATTGCGTCATCAGTCGTTCCAATTTTAGTCTCTCTACGACCAATTATTTTCACACTTTTTTTTGTGTCTAACGATGTATCTTCAGCAATTCCATATAATTGTGTGTGTGTGTGTGTGTGTGTGTGTGTGTGTGTGTGTGTGTGTGTGTGTGTGTGTGTATGTGTGTGTGTGTGTGTGTGTGTATGGGGTGGGGGTGGGGGGGTGGATGGGTTGATTTTTTTTATTGTTTAGATTTTTTTTCTCTTCCTCAGGGAGAGCTCCAAGGTTCAGCAATGGTGAGATTCTGCGACCGCTTTTTTTGCGCATATGCCCACCATGAAGGTAGCCATATTCCAATTTTAGGGATATATGCGTTTCACTACATGTGTTTTTAAATGGCTTGCCATGGTTAAAAGACAGAATACACCAAGTTTAAAATAGCTGTTCACACAACGACAGCAAAACGGTAATAAACATGCTATCAGAAACAATTCCACAACATTTTTATTTTTGTATTTTTTGTATTTTTTGTACAACTTTTATGTCACAGCAGATTTCTCTGCGCGAAAGGGCTCCTCTCCCGGGAGAGAGCGCGTCGCCACATGTGCAGCGCCTACCCATTTTTTTCTTTCTTTTTCATGCATGCAACTGTAATTGTTTCCCTATCAGAGTGGGTTTTTTCTACAGAATTTTGCCAGGGTCAACCCCCTTGTTGCCGTGGGTTCTTTTACGTGCGCTAAATTTTATTCATCAATCGTAATATTATCAACTATTCTAAACTTCCGTGATATCATTTCCTTGCGTTTACTATGTCACAGCATTCTTTTTCTCGTCTTGTTTGTTTGTTGTTGTTGTTGTTTGCTTTTTTTCTCAATATGATTGATTTCCAACTACCCCAGACCTCACAAACTTCTTGCCAATGCAACATCAGCCAGCCTAAAATTCATTTAATGTAATGCTGCATTATCGCCAGCTATTCCATTAAGCAAAAACACGTTGAAAACTATTGTCAGTGTGTATTCCATGATCTCAAAATGTGTGTCTTTACATCATTAGCCATTTCAAAACAGTTCCATTGCATCATTATCCATTCTAAACATATGACGTTGTATCCACAACCATTCCAAGACATGTGTATCACTACACAACCACTCATTTCAAAATATATTCTTTCTTGCATTATCAGGTTCAAAAAGGATATCATTGCATCATGATCCATTCCGAAACATGAATATTATTGCATAGCAGCCATTCTAGAACATGTTCATCATTGCGTCACAGCCATTCTAGAACATTTTCATCATTGCATCATAGCTATTCTAGAACATGTTCATCATTGCATCACAGCCATTCTAGAACATGTTCATCATTGCATCACAGCCATTCTAGAACATGTTCATCATTGCATCACAGCCATTCTAGAACATGTTCATGATTGCATCACAGCACATTCTAGAACATGTTCATCATTGCATCACAGCTATTCTTAGAACATGTTCATCATTGCATCACAGCCATTCCAGAACATGTTCATGATTGCAT
>CM060328.1:17425243-17427743 GCA_030674155.1 Stramonita haemastoma
GGAGGGGGGGGGGGTACGTTTGCGTTTTCTTCTTGCAAAACCATGAAGTCAAATGCATCATTTCTTTCTTTCTTTCTTTCTTTCTTTCTTTCTTCATTTATTTATTCTTCTATATCGAGGATAATGGAATAAGCACCCTGTGTGTATGCAGTTTTGTAAATCTTGTCATCTGTTCCCACCGGCACACGATGGTCTACTCTTATGAAAAGCGAAACGGGATTTAACGTGTGCGCAAGATGTTCTGCGTGCGTTCGCACACGGGGCCTCGGTTTATAGTCTCATTCGAAAGACTTTTTGGAGGAGTGGAGTTGGCACTGAAGTTAAATCCAGGGGCAAAATCTCCTCGAACGGGAATCGAACCCGGGTCGTCAAATTGCCAGCGCAATGTTCTTACCACTAGGCTATCCCGTCATCTGGCCAGCCACACTCCAGGCTGAACCAGAATAAACAGTTAGATCTGCAACTCTCTGTCTTGAGAGACTGAAGGATGCTTACTTATGCAGATTTAATAATTGTGGAGAAAAAAATTATCGACAAAACTTAATAATCAAACAGCCTCCAGGACTTTGTAAAAAAAAACATAAATGAAAGTGTATAAAGTTATGATTATAGCGAACACGTTTGGACATGGGTGGGCGACAGCCGTAAACTTTGGTCAACAATGCCACAAATAAGACTTTAAAAATTGAAGAGAGAGAGAGAGAGAGAGAGAGAGAGAGAGAGAGAGAGAGAGAGAGAGAGAGAGAGAGAGAGAGACGGTCCATCATAATCATATTTGTTAGTTTTGACTAAGGTTCTTTTTGTTTGATATTTTAAAAGTTTGTGTGTTTGTTTTTTTTTGTTTTCTTTGGAGTTAACATGCAGTTATCTTCTTTCCATATGGCAAGTTATTCTCAGGATACAACCGAGTTTGCGTTTCCCTTTTCCAACACACACACACACACACACACACACACACACACACACACACACACACACACCCTCGCACACTGGTTGAAAACCCTCCATCTTTCATTTAAAATAAAAACAACTAAATAATAACCCAGCTGTGACCCAGAGGAAGGGGGTAGGGGTTAAGATAACACAAGCATACCCAGCATGCAATCTTGGCCTAGCAAGTAATGGACTCCGACAGATTCAACAGACCAGAGACACAAACTGCATGAAACTCTTGAGTGCAGTGCACTGCCCCAGTAACTTAACTGAGAGTTCAGAGAGAAGTCAAGGCATATCAAGTCATTTCTTCACAACGATGACGTGCTTTCACACAAGTTCCCTCCCCTGTGTTACCATTCTTCAACTCTCCGCCTCTCAATTTTGGCGCCACTCCACACATCCCCCACCCTCCCTCCCTCTCTCTCTCTCTCTCTCTCTCTCTCTCTCTCTCTCCTCTCTCTCTCTCTCTCTCTCCTCTCTCTCTCTCTCTCTCTCTCTTTGCTAGATAGATGGCTTGTTGAAAAAAAAAAAGCAAATTTATTGCTTACTCAGTGTACCACTGGAAATAAAATTTTGATTTGATTTGATTTGATTTAATTTGATTTGACTCTCTCTCTCTCTCTCTCTCTCTCCTCTCTCTCTCTCTCTCTCTCTCTCTCTCTCTCTCTCTCTCTCTCTCTCTCTCTACTCCTGTTTCGTCCCCCCCCCCCCCCCCCCCCGCTTCCACTTTCATTTCTTCCTCCGCCCTCTCGACCGGGTTTCGTTGTTAATCAGTTGGACTAACCCTGAACTTTTGAACAATTTACGGGCTGGCTGGCATGGCCAGACTTACAAATTAATGAGAGAGAGAGAGATTGGAGGTGGTAGGTTGGCGTTGTGGACTTGACTGCGCTGACAAGAATCCAACCTTACAGAATGACTGGACATATGGCACCCAAAAAGCCAGAACTGGACTGACCAAGACGGATGATGGTTTAAAACGTCTGCTGACCCCCTTTTTTTTTGTCCAGCCTGCGGAGGTTACTGAAGGGTCGTAATAACTAGTGAATCTTACAATCCTTCTTCATGAACTTGTTTCAGGATAAGGGGGTCAAACGACCTTGACGGCTGAAGGACAATGGTCGCGGTTTTGGTTTTTATTTTATCCTTATTGTTTTTTAATGTTATCTCATTTGTTTTATTTCTAAATGGCCAATTTAGAGTGTGTGTGTGGTGTGTGTGTGTGTGTGTGTGTGTGTGTGTGGGGTTGAAACTTGACGTGGTGTTTCTATCAGGGTGTGAGAATCGTGTGACGTTTTGCGGCTGACAAATGAGATGGGAGGTGTGTGTGTGTGTGTGTGGGGGGGGGTCTTTCTTTTTTTTTTTTTTTGTTCGGTTTGGTTTTATGGAGGGGGGGGGGGGGGGGGGGGTCTGTCACGAAGGTGTCGCAGAGTGCTTCGCGTGGGTACTTCTGGGTGATAAGACCTGATGGAACGATTCTCTTGTCTGTCGGTCTGTTTCTTTCTCTGTCTCTGCCTGCCTGTCTGTCTGTCTGTCCCTTTTTCTGTATCTGTCTGTCTGTATT
>CM060328.1:17432743-17435243 GCA_030674155.1 Stramonita haemastoma
ATCCCTCTCCAGGTAGAAACTGGATGCATGCAGGATATGTTCGTGTTTTCGGTACCCACTGAATACTTACTTCCCTAAGCAACAGGATCTTTAACGTGCACATTTGATCCTCTGCATGCATAAAGATACGAAAGGCATTGATTGAACAGGTAGATCGTAAAAATCTCGAAGCAGCGGCTATATTAACTTTGTTTCTTGTGTTCATTATCATGTTCAAGAGAAAATGAATATGACCAAAAAGGCTGATATCATTTTTTCTGGGTGCTTTTTTTTGTCTTCATGATATTTTTTTAAAAAAAGAAAACAAGCTTAATGATGTGATGCAGCTAATAATATACTTTGTGTTTTTTTAAACTTTATCTTTATTTTCTCAAGAATATGATTTTATAGATATACGCTACAGCTCTATTTTTCCTGTGTGTGGGGTTTTTTTTAAAAATAAATTTTGTGCTGACCATTATGTTAAAAATAGCAGAACATTAATTTACAAGAACAGGCCTCAGCTTTTTCAAGAACATTAACTTTTATGTTGACCATTAATCTCAAGAAAAAAACTAGAACATTTTATTATAGCAGCCTGCAGCCTAACGCTTTTTCTGTGTCCATTATTTTCCACACAAAAAAGTTGTATATAATGAGACTAAGCTTGTCTTACTACATAAATTATCATTCCTGTTTCCTGAGATGCTCTGTGTGTGCAAGGACGCGCTCGCACGCGTGCGTGTGTATGTGTGTGTGTTTGTGTGCGTGCACGTGTGTGTGTGTGTGTGTGTGTGTGTGGTGTGTGTTTGTGTGCGTGCACGTGTGTGTGTGTGTGTGCGTGCACGTGTGTGTGTGTGTGTGTTTTATATCGAGGATAATAGAGTAAGCACTCATGTGCTTTTTTTCATCCTGTCCCCGTGTGTATGCAGTTTTGTAAATGTCATCTGTTCCCACCGGCACACGATGGCCTACTCTTACGAAAAGGGGAACAGGATTTAACGTTTGCGCAAGATGTTCTGCCTGCGTTCGCACACGGTGGCCTCGGTTTATAGCCTCATCCGAAGGACTTTTGGGGGGAGTGGAGTCAGCACTTCTTCACTCGCGGATCCGTGGTCTAGAGGTAACACGTCTGCCTAGAAACCGAAAAAGTGTTCCGGTCGGAGTGTGCGGTGGTTCGAATCCCGTTTGGGCCCCCAAATCCCCCCCCCCCCAACCATTAGACCATGAGTGGTGGTCTTGGTGGTAGTCTTTCGGATGAGACGATAAACCGAGGTCATTATTTAGCGCACGTAAAAGAACCCACGGCGATATGAGGGTTGTTATCCCTGGCAAAATTCTGTAGGAAAAAGTCACTCTGATAGGGAAACAAATACAGTTGCAGACAGGAACAATAAAAATAAAATAATGGGTGGCGCTGCACTTATGGCGTCGCACTCTCCCTGGGGAGACCAGCCCGAATTTTGCGCAGAGAAATCTGCTGTGACATAAAGTGGTATAAAATAAGATAAATTAACATCAGTGCTGACTCCATTCTCCCCAAAAGTCCTTCGGATGAGACTGTAAACCGAGGCCCCGTGTGCGCCCACGCATGCAGAACATCTTGCACACACGTTAAATCCTGTTCCGCTTTTCGTAAGAGTAGGCCATCGTGTGCCGGTGGGAACAGATAACAATATTTACAAAACCGCATACACACAGGTACTTGATGTAAAAAAAAAAAAAAAAAAAAGTACATGTGTTCTTATTCCATTATCGTCGACATAAAAGAATAAATATAAAAAAAAGATAAGTAAATATTGTTAGAGAGTCTGTGACAGAGAAGTGGATGAGGAAGAAGAAGTAAAAAGAGGAGGAGGAGAAGATAAAGAAGGAATATTTTTCTTCTAACTTTCTGGGTGTGAGTCTGAATGACTTCCTTGTGAGATTAGAAAGCTGGAGTATGAGGAAGAAGAAGATAACCAATGTTGATTGATACCCACACACTGGAGTGAGACAATCACACAACACACACACACTACCACACCGTAGGCGCTTTTGTTCAAACACAGTTTCTGGTTCTTACATGAAGTATATAACGAGTATTGGAGGGGGGGGGGTGGGGGGTGGATGTCCAAAATATGAAAAACAACCAGGGCGGGGGAAAGGGGAGGGGGGAGGGGGGGCGGAGAGAAATAGAGAATCTAAGAGAAAACATTGTAACAGAAGCACCATCAGAGAAAGGGAGTCATTTTTATTTTATTTATTTTATTTCATCTTATTCTTTATATCGAGGATAATGGTGATAAGCACTCATGTGCTTTTTTTTTCATCCACTCCCCGTGTGTATGCAGTTGTGTAAATATTGTCATCTGTTCACACCGGCACACAATGGCCTACTCTTACGAAAAGCGGAACAGGATTTCAGTCAGGAGAGCTGTACAGCTGGGGGACCTTCGGCAAAGAAGCCCTTTGACTCCTTACACTTTCTTTTGTTTGGAGTTAATGCTTTTTTTTTTCTTTTGTTCTCTTTTTTCGAGTG
>CM060328.1:17436347-17443847 GCA_030674155.1 Stramonita haemastoma
TTCTGAAAATTCTGTTCCATGAATTCCCTCTTTTCTATTCCTCTCTTTGTTTCTGGCTTGTTCCTTTTCTTCCTGCATCCTCCTTCTCGTCTATGTCCTGCCTTCTTGGTCCATTCTCCTGCCTTTTTTAACAGAAAGACTTTAAAGATTACAATTCTCTTTAACGCCGAAGTCGAATGTTCTGGGCTTGACTTGTCAGGCACTTAAGAGCAGAACAACGCATTTTCGCTCATGTGAAAGACAACAGTAGTCGCTGTCTGAGATTTCCATGATGAAAAAGAAAGCAAGAAGGATGATTTTTTTTATGAATGCAATTGATGACCCTCCTTCTCTCTCTCTCTCTCTCTCTCTCTCTCTCCTCTCTCTCTCTCTCTCTCTCTCTCTCTCTCTCTCTCTCTCTCTCTTCTCTCTCTCTCTCTCTCTCTCTCTCTCTCTCTCTCTCTCTCTCTCTCTCTCTCTCTCTCTCTCTCTCTCTCTCTCTCTCTCTCTCTCTCTCTCTCTCTCTCTCTCTTCACACACACACACACACACACACACACACACACACATACACACACACATACACACATCCATAGTTAAGGTCAGAAAAAAAATCATGGTATCATTGGCTGTGACAGCCTTGCCTTTTAAACACACAGACTGATAACATCCTCTTAGCGCAAATGTACGTGTCAATATCCTACTTGTAAAGCTACGTCTACTGCAAGTGCTTGTCTGAAGAAGAGCAATACAACCAGCACTTGAGCTTTAGAATAGCTACAGGCCTGTACTGTTATAGGTTTAGACAAGATCTTACTGAAATATCTCATGAGCGAAACATCAGTAAAACTTTTGGTGGATAGAAAAAAAATATTTAAAAAATGTAATCAGCACAAACAAACTTCTGATTGATATTGATAAACACATTTTTGCTGTTTCAGTGCACAAAGAGGACTCCAAAAATCAAAAGCACACACATTCTGTTTGAAAAAATATGAGATGTTGAACATGACAAACTCAAAGAAAGGCTGAGGCTTTTCTTTTTTTTTTTTTCTTTTATTCTTTTATTCAAAGGATAATGAAATAAGCACTCATGTGCTTTTTCACATCCAGTCCCATGTGTTTGCAATTTTGTCATCGTTCCCACCAGCACACAATAGCCTACTCTTCCAAAAAGCGGAAACAGGTTTTAACGTGTGGGCAAGTGTTCTTGTGTCTGGTTTACTTAACTGCAGCATTGCTTACATTGAGAAAAAGGGTGAATCGAAAAAAACAACAACATATGTTTTGAAAACCGACGATTTTTTTTTTACTGTTTTGATTTTGTCTAGTTGACTTCATTTTGTTTTTTCCTGGCTGCCCTGGAAATCCAGGCATTGGAACCTTTTAAAGACGGCCAATGAAAGCTTCAGGGGGGAAGTCACGTGACGCTAATGGCGTGAGGCAGGTGACGGTAATTACCTGGAACGTCCAGCTGTCACTAATCACGTGATGCAGGCCACAGGACAAAGCAGCAGCCCAGGCCAACAAGGTTGTATGTCTAGTGGCAGAGTGCTGGAATGGCCTGCAGAGAACAAGTGTTGTTGAGATGTTGTTTTAGATTACTGTTTTTGCTGAGTTAAGTTTTACAAAAAAGCTGTTTCTGCTCCACCTTTACATCTCAACTCACTCTTCCACACAGTCTCAGTAAGAGGCAGATCAAGAATTTGCTTTATTCTAACTCCTTTATTAACTTAGTTTTATCATTGAAGATATCCGTGTACAGAGAATTGATTTCCACTTGGCAAGATATTGCCTTTTGAATATTCCTGGTGAAATGAGCATGCAACATGAAGATGGTTATCAAAAGCTAGGAGGAGATTCTAGGTCATCCTGTGCATTGATATCTATGATTCTCGAAACCTGAGCATAGGGAAATGGAAAATTTTGATAATAATGGAAATAGTTTGTTCAGATTTGAAAACAAAATCACACACACACACACACACACACACACACACACACACACACACACACACACACACACACACACACACACACACACACACACACACACACACACACTTACACACAGAACTCAAACTCGAACTCGAACTCGAACTGAAATTCTTTATTGACGAAATATGGATAAGCCAGAGGCTTCTTTACACCAGGTCCTCATAAAAAAACAACAACAACAAACCCACCGGCAAACAATCGTAAAGATTTATATAACATATAGCTATAATAAAGCAAATGATAAACTTAACCACTTAGTTATTTATATAACCAACTATCCAACTACACTCACAAATACAGGCACAAGTAAAATCACAGTATACACTATTCCAAGTCAATACCCTTACTAGTAGTCTTATCCAACATGACACTCTAGATAGATAGATAGATAGATAGATAGATAGATAGATAGATAGATAGATAGATAGATAGATAGATAGATAGATAGATAGATAGATAGATAGATAGATAGATAGATAGATAGAGATAGAGAGACAGACAGACAGACAGTCTAGACAGACAGACAGGCAAACAGATAGACAGACAGACAGACAGACAGACAGAGAGGGGGAGAGTATATGGACAGCCCTGCTGAATTATTTGACTTATAAGGCTATTTAACAAAGTAGGAAAAATTTGCAAGAGTTTGTCATCAAATAAGCCCCCATTTAATGCTCAATCTACTTTTCTTCTTCAACAGAAGCCTCAATGTTTATGTCAGACTCCACAAAGGATGATACATAACTAATCTGAGTGTGGCTGTGGCGGGGAGATTGAAATGGGAACAGCATGGGAACAGCAGGATGGGGATGTCACAGATGAGGCGGCAAAATTTTATATTAAAAAAAAGAATCCATTCTGAGAATTGTAATCTTTAACAGAGATTTCAGAGCAGAAGTACCGAAAATAGGATCCTCCATCTTAACTCATCAACCGTACATGTGTAGACAATATAAAGTCAGTTTTATATGGCACAGAGAGAGCAGGTTCCCAAAGTTAAATATACCTTTAGAAACCACTCAAAATAGATCTCCTTTTCTGGTATTCTAGACTCTAAAGGTTAACACGCCTTTTGCTAAACAGGTCAATAAATATGTATTCTCTGATCCTAACCAAAACATTCCATCTGTCATCTCCTTTAGTGCACTCAAGTCTGCCTACTGTTCTTTAAAGGCTGATTACGCAGTCAGCATCTTCAGTACTTTTATACAATGGGATTTTTTTTCTTGTGTCATTGTTATCTCAATTTTTTTTTAGCAGACCAGTAACCATTCCCTGATGTTCCGTATTCCCATCCAAGAACATGGTGTCATGTTGCAGAATTTTTAGGATGTCTAGAATTAAATAAACAAAGCTATGGATAAATGTGATTTTTTTTTTGTAAAAAAAAGGGATTGATTTTGCTTTGACAATTACCAAAATTGTAGTTTTGTTCATGTGATCTTCAACCTACTTAGTATATGTTAAGCTTTTAGATGAAGAATTGATGTGCCTGTGGTTAAGTTTGTTTGTCAATGGGGTTTTAGAATTACAGGAAATATCTCCAGTTCTTGGTGATTTTTCTGCTCTTCTGTTTTGGAACCATTCTCGCTTGCCTCCAGTCTTTCAGTTTCATTTCAGTTGTGGTGATTTCTGCATTTTATATTTTCTTCAACTTTGTTCTATTTGTACAAGATGCCTATTTAAAAGATCCTACCTAGGTTTTATTTTCTCCTTTTTATAAATGTTTTCAATGTTTGCTATGTAGTGCCTTGTATTTTATTATCAATGTGTTTTCTTTTATCTACAGTTTCTGACATTTTGAATTCATTACAATCTGTCCTCTTTTTCCATGAACATTTTTACCACCTATTTTATAATTTCCTTTTTTGATGCGAACATGCATGCTGCATTTTTAATCGTTTTTGTGGACCACTTTCCAAAACTCTGTTACAGGTAGCTTGTCACTTTCATTTTAGTAACAATTTTTGTTTTACCTGATCATACATGTTGAAGTCCCATGTGCTGGTCCTGACTTGTCAGGCACTGAGCGGCATGACAGTGCAGCGCATTTTCACTCATATGACAGACAACAGCTGTTGCTATCTGAGAGGTTCATGAAGGAGAAGAAGAAGAAGAAGAAGAAGAAGAAGAAGAAGAAGAAGAAGAAGAAGAAGTAAAGAAGAAGAAGAAGAAGAAGAAGAAGAAGAAGAAGAAGAAGAAGAAGAAGAAGAAGAAGAAGAAGAAAGAGAAGAAGGAGAAGATGGTGATGAAGAAGAAGAAGAAGAAGAAGAAGAAGAAGAAGAAGAAGAAGAAGAAGAAGAAGAAGAAGAAGAAGAAGAAGAAGATGGTGATGAAGAAGAAGAAGAAGAAGAAGAAGAAGAAGAAGAAGAAGAAGAAGAAGAAGAAGAAGAAGAAGAAGAAGAAGAAGAAGAAGAAGAAGAAGAAGAAGAAGAAGAACAACAACAACAACAACAACAACAACAACAACAACAACAACAACAACAACAAGAAAAAAAGAACAAGAGCAAGAACAAGAACAAGAACAAAAACAAGAACAAGAAGAACAACAATGTTCACCTCATTAATCTTATTCTAAATCTATGACGTTTTTTTTTCCTTTAGCAGGCAAAAATTTTATTTCCTCTTTGTTTTAACATCATTGTGTGTTCCCAACAGGGACTCTTTTCCTTGCTCTTTTTGTCCACTTCAGCGTGAAACGTTTTGATCCACTTTTAACTGGAATTTCTCAGGGGCTTCTTAAACCTCTTGATGTAGCTTTTATGTAAAGTGTTCCCTGTTTTCTGCTTTTATAAAGGATGTGAATTTTCTGAGCAAGCGCCACCGATTCTTTTTTTTTTTTTTATATATACATTTTACTTGATAGAACAGCTGACTCCACAAAACAGGGACATGCATTGGCAGAGTTTTTGTCAAAAAACTTACCACACTGACAAGCAGGTCAGCTGAAATATAGGGATGGACACACAAACAGAGAAACAGGTTGACAGGCAAGTTAGAAGACAGATTAGCAGAAGAAAATACCAATAACCTGAGAGAGAGGGAGGGAGGGAGGGGAGGGAGGGAGAGAGGGAGAGAGAGAGAGAGAAAGAGAAGGAGGGAGGGAGAGAGGGAGGGAGAGAGGGAGGGAGAGAGAGAGGGAGAGAGAGAGGGGAATGAGAGAGAGAGACATACAGACAGACAGAGAAAGACAGAGAGAGGGGGGGGGGAGGGGGGGAGGGGGAGAGAGACAGAGACAGAGACAGAAACAAAGTCAGACAGACAGACAGACAGACAGACAGACAGACAGACAGACAGACACACACACACACACACACACACACACACACACACAACACACACACACACACACACACACACACACACACACACACACACACACACACACACACACACACACACAGGCAGGTAGGCAGGTAGACAGACAGAAAAGCAGACAGGGATAGAAAGACAGAGGTACAGAGGGAGGACAATGGTGATGAAGATAAAATAATACTAATGATGCTGGTTTCTAAGAGAGACAGATACATACACAACTGTTTTTTTCATCTGCACCTTCTTTTGCTCTAAAAAGGAAAAAATGACAATATTGTAAATGGGCACATGATAAAATGTGCAAGATAGACAGAAAGACATATAAATGGACAAAGAGAAAGAGACAGAGACAAAGTCACAGACAGACCTAAATACAGACTTATAGACCTACAGACAGACGTACAGACAGACAGATAGATAGAAACAAAAAGAGAGGTGTTGACAGCCTAAGACGGTGGGAGGGGCAATCCAATCAAAACATGTCCTCCACACAATTGCCCCCCAAACCCCTTAGGGTTTAGACTGCCCCCTCCCTCCCTCCCTTCTCCCTGCAGCGTAGGGCCCCTGCACAAATTAACTTCTCTCTGCAACTTTTACCAACACCCTCCCCCCCCCCTTCCATCAAACATCTTCCAAGCTACGCCAGTCCTCCCCCCCCCCCCATCTCCATCCCCACCTCCCCTCCATGTCTGCAGTAGGGCAGTATTGACGCAGTGTAGTGTGAGCCTCCTTTTGCAGTCAGTGGAGCAAGGTTGGCCTTGCAGTCAGGTTTTGGCCTTTAGGTCTGTATGTCCTGTCAGTCTTCTGACTGGTTGCTTGCTGCTGTTCACTTAGTGTGTGGAGTCTACTTTCTGACTCCCCTTAGTATATGTGATGTTAGGTCTGTCTTTCCTGAAATATGTTTTCGTGTGTGTGTGTGTGTGTGTGTGGGGGGGGGGGGTCTGTGGGTTTGTGCTTTATAGTTAGCATGATCTTTCAGTATCTTCTCTTCTCTGTGCTCCCTTACTGGGTGGGGTGAGTAATGCTTAGTCTTTTCCTGTACCTGTTCCTTTGCAGGAAGTCTGCCTGCTTGGCCTCATCCAGAAGTTATGACTTCAGAGCTGCTCATTCCATTGTACAGGTTGCATGCTGGGTATGTTTGTGTTTTCATGACCCACCAAACACCCACGTGAATTACGGAATTTTTAACATGCCTATCTGATCTTCTGCATGTGTAGATACACAAAGGAAATTGAGGCTTCTAGTCAATCTCAGTCATGGACTGATAGTTGCAAATAATCACTTTATCCTACTTTTTCAGATTATCCTTACAACTTCAGAATTGTCCTCATCTCTCTGCTGCACTTAAGTTTCAGTCTTTTTAACCCCCCACTTCAGTGTCAAATGTAATTTCTCATCATTGATTAGCTATTGACTATGCCTTTACAAGATTTATCTTAAAACAAAAATATCTAGGCAGGTCCTTACAACATTGATACTCTCTTGGGCCGATTGAGTTTATCATGCTAATTGCCACCACCACCCAAAACACCCCCAAGACATTTCTCAAGCTGACTGGTTCCATCGTGTGTAGCAAATCTCTGGAACATGGGCAGTCTCCCTGTGCGTTCCTGCTGATAGTCTGTAGTCCATGCTACTGCCTCTTTCATTGCCTAAGCTGGATATGTCCCCAGGGCCAGCTCTGGATAACAGCCACCCAGTAAACTAGATTATCTAAAATGATGTGTCCAGAATGAGTAATCCTTGATGTCTGGTTAATACGCCAGCTCTCTTGTCTGAGAGAGATCAGGGGGAATAAAACCTGGGAGAAAAACTCTCTCTAGTTAGCTCTCGCTTTGTGTCTTGGTGTGTGTGTGTGTGTGTGTGTGTGTGTGTGTGTGTGTGTGTGTGTGTGTGTGTGTGTGTGTGTGTGTGTGGTGTGTGTGTGTGTGTGTGTACATGCACTAGCATGCGTGGGCTTGTGTGGGTTATTTTCAATTGTATCATTATAGAAATGCTTTCCTGTAAAGAAACAAAGCAGAAACACTAAGAGAAAAAACTAATAAAGAAAAAAATACAATAACATTTAACCCTAAGCCTTCCCAAGAAAAAAAGAAAAGAAAAAAGACTGAGGAACATTCGACATTCCCTTCTCTCCCCTACATCAATGATAACAATAAACCCTCCATTTTGACCCCTGTGTAATTGGCTACAAAAAATACATTCATA